>CM066342.1:8789411-8936911 GCA_033807585.1 Hydrophis major
GGAAGAGAGGGAGAGAGAGAGAAAGAGGGAAGGAGAGACAGGAAGGAAGGAAAAGAAGGAATAGGAAGGAGAAAGAAAGAAAAAAGAAGGAAGGAGGGAGAGAGAGAGCGAAAGAGGGAAGGAGAGACAGGAAGGAAGGAAGGAATAGGAAGGGAGAAAGAAAGAAAAGAAGGAGGGAGGGAAAGAGAGAAAGAGGGAAGGAGAGACAGGAAGGAAGGAATAGGAAGGGAGAAAGAAAGAAAAAGAAGAAAAGGAAGGAGGGAGAGAGAGAAAGAGAAAGAGGGAGGGAGGGAGGGGTCCTTGGTGCTCTCTGAACTTGTCTGTTTTCTCGAAGACGTTTCATAACCCAAATTAGGTAATGTTATCAATGCTGGTAGGGATTGGGGTTTGGGAGGGAGGGAGGGAGGAAGGAAGGAAGGAATAGGAAGGGAGAAAGAAAGAAAAAAGAAAGAAGGAAGGAGGGAGAGAGAGAGAGCGAAAGAGGGAAGGAGAGACAGGAAGGAAGGAAGGAAGGAAGGAAGGAAGGAAGGAAGGAAGGACAGGAAGGAAGGAAGGAAGGAAGGAAGGAATAGGAAGGGAGAAAGAAGAGAAAACAAGGAGGGAGGGAAAGAGAGAAAGAGGGAAGGAGAGGACAGGAAGGAAGGAATAGGAAGGGAGAAAGAAAGAAAAAGAAGAAAAGGAAGGAGGGAGAGAGAGAGAGAAAGAGAAAGAGGGAGGGAGGGGAGGGGTCCTTGGTGCTCTCTGAACTTGTCTGTTTTCTCGAAGACGTTTCATAACCCAAATTAGGTAATGTTATCAATGCTTGTAGGGATTGGGGTTTGGGAGGGAGGGAGGGAGGAAGGAAGGAATAGGAAGGGAGAAAGAAAGAAAAAGAAGAAAAGGAAGGAGGGAGAGAGAGAGAGAGAGAAAGAGGGAGGGAGGGAGGAAGGAAGGAAGGAACTGTGGGATCCTTGGGGCTCTCTGAGTGTGCTTGATTTCTTGCAGACGTTTCCATGACCATACTAGGTAACACCATCAGTGCCGTTAATTATGCTCCATTGGCTGACAGGGAAGAAAGTTATTTTGCTTTCTTCTTCCTCTCAACCCCCAGAATGGATGAAGACAAGCGGAAGAAGAAGGAGAGAAGGAAGAGGCTGAAGCGTTACCTGCTGATTGGCTTGGCGACCGTGGGCGGAGGGACGGTCATCGGTAAGTGAGACCTTTGGACTCTCCTTCCCCAAACGGCCACATCATCCCCCAGCAATCCGGGGACGAGTCTTGGGACAGGTAGTCCTCGAGTTACAACCACAACGGAGCCCAAAATCTCAGTTCCTCAGTGTGAGGAACAGTCCTAAGTCTCTTTTTTTTTTTTGGTGCCATTGTAATTTTGAACAGTCAGTAAACAGACGGTTGTAAGTCGAGGGCCACCTGTAGTAGGGAGCAACAGACTCTGGGCCATCTCTGGGGCGAGCGAGCAAAAGAGTCCTGAACGTTACTTAACCCCAACCTGGTTTGTCCTGAACGTTGCTTAACCCCAACCTGGTTTGTTTGGCCTCTTTTGGGAACCGAAAATCTTCCTGTTTCCTGTTCAGGCCTGACCGGAGGGCTTGCAGCGCCCCTGGTGGCTACCGGAGCAGCGGCCATCATCGGGACCGCTGGGGCCACGGCCTTGGGATCAGCAGCTGGGGCGGCCATAATCGGTTCGCTCTTTGGAGCCGCTGGAGCAGGACTTGTGGGTAAGGCTCTCGGGAGGAGGAGGAGGAAAACGGGGTGCAGGAATCTCTTCTGGTCCCTTTGACTTTCGGCACAAGAGCCGTGGTGGCGCAGTGGTGAGAGTGAGGTACTGCAGGGGCTACTTCTGCTGACTGCCGGTTGCATGCAGTTTGGCAGTTTGAGTCTCAAACAGGCTCAAGCTTGACTCAGCCTCCCATCCTTCCGAGGTGGGTAAAAGGAGGACCCAGATTGTTTGGGTCAAGAGGCGGATTCTAAACAGCTTAGAAAGGGCTGTAAAAGCAACTGTGACGTGGTGTATAAGTCTAAGTGCTATTGCTATCTTCCTTCCTTCCTTCCTTCCCTACCTCCCTCCCTCCCTCCCTCCTTCCTTCCTTCCTTTTCTCCTTTCCTCTCAGCATCCTCTGCGATAAACTTCTCCTTCCTTCCTTCCTTCCTTCCTTCCTTCCTTCCTTCCTTCCTTCCTTCCTTCCTTCTTTCCCCTCCCCTCCCTTTCCTTCTCTTATTTCCTTCCTTCCTTTCCCTTCCCTTATTTCCTTCCTTCCTTTTCTCCTTCCCTCTCAGCATCCTCTGTGATAAACTTCTCTTTCTCTCTTTCCTTCCTTCCTTCCTTCCTTCCTTCCTTCCTTCCTTCCTTCCTTCCTTCCTTTCCTTCCTTCCTTCCTTCCTTCCCTCCCTCCCTTTCCTTCTCTTATTTCCTTCCTTCCTTTCCCTTCCCTTATTTCCTCCTTCCTTCCTCCTTCCCCTCTCAGCATCCTCTGTGATAAACTTCTCTTTCTCTCTTTCCTTCCTTCCTTCCTTCCTTCCTTCCTTCCTTCCTTCCTTCCTTCCCTCCCTCCCTCCCTCCCTCCCTCCCTCCCTCCTAGTAGTTAAAATGCAGTATTGCAGGCTAATTCTGCCCACTGCCAGGAGTTCGATCCTAACCGACTGGCTTCAGGTTGACTCAGCCTTCCATCCCTTCCAAGGTGGGTCAAAAGTGGACCCAAAATTGTTGGGGGAAAGAGGCTGACTCTGTAGACCGCTTAGAGAGGGCTGCGAAGCGGCCTGGAAGTCTGAGGGCTATTGCTATCTTCCTCCCTCCCTCCTGGTTAGAATGCAGTATTGCGAGCGAACTCTGGGGGGCTGCCATGAAGAAGAGGGGGGTCAAATTATTCTCCTAAGCACCGGAAGGCAGGACAAGAAACAAGGGAGGGAAACTGATCCAGGAGAGGAGCAACCCGGAATTGAGCAGAAACTTCCTAACAGGAGAGGACAGTTAACCAGTGGAACTGCTTGCCACCAGAAGTTGTGGGTGCTTCGACATTGGAGGTTGAGACTGGACAGCCTACTATCAGAAATGGTTGTAGGGTCTCCTGGTCTGAGCAGGGGGTTTGGACTAGATGATCTCCATGGTCCCTTTCCCACTCTGTTGTTCTGTTATTTCACACAGAGGTAATCCACAAAGGCTTCAGGGTCTGCCCTAAGGTTTTGTTTCGTTTTGTTGTTCACATCCCTACAGGCCTGGTGTGATCCAAGGTTCTGGTTTGGAGAAAGGCTGTGGCTCGTGTTTTGAAGAGTCCAAAAATGTACCATATGAACTGTATATTTGTGTGCTCTGTTAGGGTACAAGATGAAAAAGCGTGTGGGAGCCATTGAAGAATTCGAATTCCTTCCCTTAACCGAAGAGAAGCAGCTCCATATCACCATTGCCATCACTGGCTGGCTTTCTCCGGGGAAATACGGTAAGGGCTCCATATATACCGTATATACTCGAGTATAAGTCGACCCGAATATAAGCCGAGGCACCTAATTTAACCACAAAAAACTGGGAAAACTTATTGACTCGAGTATAAGTCGAGGGTGGGAAATGCAGCAGCTACTGGTAAATTTCAAAAATAAAAATAGATGCCAATAAAAACTTTCGCTAGGACAGTTGAGAATAAGTTTGATGTTCACAATTTCCTCTTTGAAAGAGACCAGTAAATAGGGAACAAGAAGATGAAGAAAAAGAAGTGTGTTTTTTCACACTGAAGTGAACAAAAATGGCATCATAGGAACAAGCTTATTCTCAGCCCAAAGGTTTGTTTCTGATTTCTTCCCTGATTTAAGGGAAATTTGGGAAACGATCTCACTATCATGAAAGGTTTGATTGATTCACTAACCCAAAAGATGATGATGATGACAGTGGGAGGCAGGAGTCACTCTCTCCCTTGCAAGAAAAAAACCAAGAGCCGTTCTTATGATCTCTCTCTCTCTCTCTCTCCCCCTCCTCCCCCCTCCTCCTGAGTGGACTGAAAGCAGCTGGAGCTGAGGAAATGAAACTGAGTGGAGCGACCTCGGCTCGCGTTGCTTTTTTCAGCCTAGAGCTCAGAAAAGCCTCCCCCTCCTCCTCCCCCTCCCCCTCCTCCGAGAGTGGACTGAAAGCAGCTGGAGGCTGAGGAAATGAAACTGAGTGGAGCGACCTCAGCTCGCGTTGCTTTTTCAGCCTAGAGCTCAGAAAAGCCTCCCCCTCCCATGCTTAAAAGTTGCAAAGGAAACACGGAAGCAGGGAAGCGGCTGCCCAGCTTCGGAGCTCCACACCATTTTTTTTTCAGAGGGGAATCTGACTCGAGTATAAGCCGAGGGGGTTTTTTTCAGCACAAAAAATGTGCTGAAAAACTCGGCTTATACTCGAGTATATACGGTAATCTGCAGCCCAAAATACGGTGGATAAAAAAGACGGCCAATTAATACTTTTAAATGATCTTTATCCTTTATTACTATAAAGTAATATGGGACTGTTTTATGTTCAGTACAGTTTCCCCTTTCTAAATATTTCTAAATATTCTGAGCTCCTTGCTCGTAGCAAATTTAATTTTTTTTGCCCCCTCTTTTACTGCGGATCCATTTTCCTCCCTTGACCTCAGTCCTTGCTCAAAAACACACTTGGCTGTAAAACAATGCACCTTTGTTTTGTTTGACAAGCCTTCCTCTTTCACTTTTGCACCGTTTTGTTTTTCCTGATCAATGCCTCCCGAGGTGGAGGAAATTCTCTCTTGGGTGAGATGCCACAGATGTGAATGCCCTCGGTGTTTGGCAGGGGAGAGGATTATTTTAGAGACAGTTGTTGCGAGGAGAAGGAGGAGGTCCTCACCTCACCGCATCAGAGCAACCTAGGATGGGGAAGAGGGAGCGGATCTGGCAGAGAGACAGAGAGAGATGGAGGTGGAGCCTGGGCCGGCCGTCACCCCTCAGATGGAGAGTCAACAGCCCCCAGGTCTGGAGGAGGCTGATGAGGAAGAGGAGGAACAGCCGGGTCCAGTGCCTGACCTGCGGATGTGCAGAAGGCAGAGGAGAGGAGAGCAGTGGAAATCTATGGGCCGGTCCTTGGGCCGGAAGAGCCACCACTGCTAACGAAGCCCCACCCTAGGTCTGGGAATAAAAGGCAGGGGACGGAGATGAATAGATGTAGCAGACAACTATTCCGGACGGACTTGTGTCATGCCATTGGTAGAATCGGACTCTGAGGGAGAGGAGGAACAACCGACAGGGAGTGGAGGTGTGGCTCCAGAGGTTGTGGAGGAGGCTAGGGAAGGGCAGAGGCCGGCTGGGCAGTCAGAGGAAGAACCAGGCCCATCCCCTCTTCATCCTAGGGCCCGCAGGGAGGAACGGAGATGGAACAACTTGGCTTACGAGAGAGGAAGTGGCCATGATCCCCCTCATTGGTTGCAGCTGGGGAGAATCGTATATAAGAGGGACAATTAAAACACAGCGTTTCCAGAAGCAAAGCGGATGTTATTTTGGGCTGAAGTTATCTTGGCTGGCGTCCTTCCAACAGACTGTGCCTTGTTATCTTCTTGAAGTTAGTAATTACTTATCCTGGTCTGTTGTGGAAATTTCATCATAGTTTGTTTTGGTTTTTTATTTCACCTCTCTCTGCTCATTAAGTTCGGATTGTATTGCTTTCTTTTGAAGACTTTTTTTGAATAAGTTTCATCTCCAACTGAGAATTATTGAACAGTGAGGCCAAGTTATGTTTTGGATTTTGTTACGTTGGTGTTACACTCTGGGGTCATCACAACTTGTTGGCCTGCGAGAGAGAACTTTTTGCCAGGGCTAATAAATAATAATAATAATAATAATGTTGTGTTTGGGGAGCTGGGTCAGAACAAGAGAGAAGGGTAGCAGTTATTCCCTCGGCCCTGGGGTCAATAGCAGCTCCTCCTGAAAAATAGATGGGAGGCTTCTCCAATGGAGAGATTTAAACCCTTCATTGAACATCTGGCTGCTCCAGAGATACGCGTAGTCCACAACTTACAACAGTTCATTTAGTTACTGTTAACAGTGCTAAAAGAGTGACTTGGGATCCTTTTTCACACTTATGACCATTGCAGCATCCCCCGTGGTCACGTGATCTAAGTTCAGACACTCGGCAAATGATTCACATTTATGACAGTTGCAGGGTGATCCTCTTTCGCAACCGTCTGATGAGCGAAGTCAACGGGGAAGCCAGATCCCCTTAATTGAACAGCTGCAAGAAATTCACTTAACAGAGGCAATAAAAAGTCGTAAAAGGGAGTAAAACTTGCCAAACAAATTTCTCGCTTAGCCACAGAAATTTTGGCCTCAGTTCTGGTCGTAAGTCGAGGACTGGATCCCTCTCCTGGGATGATAACTCCTGTGTCGTTCACATAGTTGCTTTTTCGCTCTCAGCTTGACAACAAATTTTTTTTTGGGGGGGGGGGGGGGGGTGTTGGATGGAATGTTATGGGGGGAGGAGGAATGGACCCCGTCTGCGCATGGTGAGATCCTGCTGTCAACCTTCCAAAGCCACGCCAGTCTGTCCCCATGAAAAAGGGAGTTGTATTTAATTCAATGACACAATGAACTCAGGGGAATGGCCAAAGGGGGAAATCAAGTTTAACTAGGTGGAGTTTTGCGCAGGAAACTCCAGAGCTGTGCCAAGTTTGTGTGTTTTTGGCATTTATACTTTTGGGAAGGAAAATGGGCGAAGTATAGCAGGACAGCTGACATCCTGTGGCAAGAATTCATTCCCTCACAGATTCTCTCTCTCTCTCTCTCTCTCTCTCTCTGTGTGTGTGTGTGTGTCTCTGTCTCTCTCTGTCTCTTTCTCTCCCCTCCCTCTCTCTCTCTCTACTGTCTCCCTCTCCCTCTCTCTCTCACTCTACCTCTCTCTCTGTCTGTCTCTGTCTCTCTCTGTCTCTTACTCTCCCTCCCTCCCTCCCTCTTTCTCTTTCTCTCTCTACTGATTCTGTCTCTCTGTCTCTCTCTCCCGTCTCTCTCTGTTCTCTCTCACACACTCTCTCACTCTCTCTCTGTCTGTCTCTGTCTCTCTCTTTCTCCCCCCTCCCCTCCCTCTCTCTACTGACTGTCTCTCTCTCTCACTCTCTCTCTCTCACTCTCTCTCTCTGTCTGTCTCTCTCTCTCTGTCTGTCTCTTACTCTTCCCTCCCTCCCTCTCTCTCTCTTTCTCTCTCTACTGACTCTGTCTCTGTCTCTCTCTGTTCTTTCTCACACACACTCTCTCACTCTCTCTGTCTGTCTCTGTCTCTCTCTGTCTCTTCTCCCCCTCCCTCTCTCTCTCTCTGTTCTCTCTCTCTCTCTCTGTGTGTCTCTGTCTCTTTCTCTCCCTCCCTCTCTCTCTCTCTACTGTCTCCCTCTCTCTCCCCTCTCTCTCTCACTCTACCTCTCTCTCTGTCTGTCTCTGTCTGTCTCTGTCTCTTACTCTCCCTCCCTCCCTCTTTCTCTTTCTCTCTCTACTGACTCTGTCTCTCTGTCTCTCTCTGTTCTCTCTCACACACACTCTCTCACTCTCTCTCTGTCTCTCTCTGTCTCTCTCTGTCTCTTTCTCCCCCTCCCTCCCTCTCTCTACTGACTGTCTCTCTCTCTCACTCGACCTCTCTCACTCGACCTCTCTCTCTGTCTCTCTCTCTCTGTCTGTCTCTTACTCTCCCTCCCTCCCCTCCCTCTCTCTTTCTCTCTCTACTGACTCTGTCTCTCTCTCACTCTCTCTCTCTCTGTCTGTCTCTGTCTCTCTCTCTCTCTTAATCTCCCTCCCTCCCTCTCTCTCTCTCTTTCTCTCTCTACTGACTCTGTCTCTCTGTCTCTCTCTGTTCTTTCTCACACACACTCTCTCACTCTCTCTGTCTGTCTCTGTCTCTCTCTGTCTCTTTCTCCCCCCTCCCTCTCTCTCTCTCTCTGTTCTCTCTCTCTGTGTGTGTCTCTGTCTCTCTCTGTCTCTTTCTCTCCCTCCCCTCCCCTCTCTCTCTCTTCTACTGTCTCCCTCTCTCTCACTCTACCTCTCACTCTACCTCTCTCTCTGTCTGTCTCTGTCTGTCTCTTACTCTCCCTCCCTCCCTCTTTCTCTTTCTCTCTCTACTGACTCTGTCTCTCTGTCTCTCTCTGTTCTCTCTCACACACACTCTCTCACTCTCTCTCTGTCTCTCTCTGTCTCTTTCTCCCCCCTCCCTCCCCTCTCTCTACTGACTGTCTCTCTCTCTCACTCGACCTCTCTCACTCGACCTCTCTCTCTGTCTCTCTCTCTCTGTCTGTCTCTGTCTCTCTCTGTCTCTTACTCTCCCTCCCTCCTCCCTCTCTCTTTCTCTCTCTCTCACTCTGTCTCTCTCTCCGTCTCTCTCTGTTCTCTCTCTCTCTCTCTCTGTATCTCTGTCTCTCTCTGTCTCTTTCTCACACACACACACACACGTCTTTCTGCTTATGTTAAGAATGCTCCTCCTCACTGCAGCACTTTGAGGGCTCAGCATGGCCCATTCAAAGCCCCGCACTGCCCTTAAGAGGACCAGGGAGCCACACCTGAGGCTCGGTGTTGAGAGGCCCCCTTTGCACCCTGCCCTCACACCTTTGTCTCCCTCCCTTGTCCCTTGGCAGGCAGTTTCACGGCTCCTTGGAGCAGCCTCTTACAGTCCAAGGAGCAATACTGCCTAGCCTGGGAATCCAAATACCTGTGCTGGAACTGGGCAGTGCCCTGGACACCTTGTGGAATGGGCTGGTCAACATGGTCGCTCAGGAGGCCCCTGAAGTACACCGTCTTGGCAGGTGAGTGAGCGAGGGGCTGAGGGAGGCCTTGTTTTGGGGTGGAAAAAACCAGCGCGGCTCTTTTTAAGCTGAGCTCCACTTGGGGATCTTGGCTGAAACGCAGGGGTGGGCTCCTGGGGGCGTTCGCAGGAGTTCAGGAGAGCCCCTAGCTAAGATTCTGTGCAGTTCAGACAACCCCCCAAATCCCACTCCACCCACCCGCCCCTCCCAGGTGTCCCTACCTGGCCCATTTTGGATGCAGGTAAGTGCAGGGGTGTGTGCGGAGGGTCAGGGAGGGTGAAAAACAGGCCTCCTGGAAGTTTGGGAAGGCTGGAAAATGGGCCCAGTTTCCAGCTTCCAGAGAGCCTCCGGAGTCCGGGGAGTCTGTTTTTGCCCTCCCGGAGTCTCAAGGAAAGCCTCAGGAGTCTGGGGAAAGCAAAAACGCCCCTCCCCCGCATGTCATGGTGTGCAGGCGGCTTACTAGGCCACGCCCATCATGGCCACGCCCACCCAGCAACCAGGCAGAGAACTCCTGGGTAAAAATTTTGAAGCCCACCCCTGCTGAAATGGTAAATTAAGGGTCTCTAGCCCAAGCAGGGGGTTGGACTAGGAGGACCTCCAAAGTCCCTTCCGACTCTGTCCTATGTTCTATGACTTCACCAGCCTGCCCAGATAGTTTTCGTGACATCTCCAAAAGACAGAATAGAATAACACAGTTGGATGGGACCTTGGAGGTCTTCTAGTCCAACCCCCTGCTTAGGCTACAGCACTTCAGACAAATGGTTGTCCAATCTCTTCCTAAAAATTTCCAGTGTTGGAGCATTCACAGCTTCTGGAGTCAAGTTGTTCCACCGATTAATTGTTCTGCCAGGAAATTTCTCTTTAGTTCTAGGTTGCTTCTCCCCTTGATTAGTTTCCATCCTTATTGCTTCTTGTCCTGCCCTCAGGTGCTTTGGAGAATAGCTTGACTCCCTCTTCTTTGGGGCAGCCCCTCAAATATTGGATCATGGTATCATGACCCTGTTGGAATCTGATTCCGAGGGGGAGGTCAAACAGCGAACAGGGAGTGGGAGTGTGGCTCTGGTGGCTGTGGAGGAAACTGGGGAAGGGCAAAGTCCGGCTGGGCATTCAGAGGAAGACCCAGGCCCATCCCCTCTTCATCCCAGAGGCACACAGGGAGGAATGGATAAGGGAGCAACATGGATTACGGGGAAGAAAAAGGCCCTGATTCCCTTCATTATCTGTAGCTGGGAAAACAGGATAAAGAGGGTGTTTGCGCACAGCTCCTTGCTGGAAGCAAAGCATGAATTATCTTTGTCACGTCTTATCTGGGTTCTGGCGTCCTCCCAACCGTGTGTGTTTCGTTATCTTTTTGAATTCTGCAATTCCTTATCCTGCCCCTGTCTCATTAATTGCTGCAGCAAGTGGTTTGTGTTGGTTTTTATTTATAATTTATATGCTCTTTGGGGTTCGGACTGAATTTCTTCCCTTTAAAAACTGTTCTTGGGAGAGTTTTTTTTTACAGTGGATGATAACTGGACATTGGGGCCCAAGTTGGAGGCATTAAAGGGACTTTACTTACTTTTGTGCTTTTGTGCCACGCCCCTTTGGGTCATCCCATATGGCTTCTTTTCATTAAACTAGACATAGAGGGACCATCTCTTTCTTCTTCTGTTCAAGGATGAACCTGGTTCTACCTTTACATCTTTGTTGCTAAAATGGACACAGTGGCTCTTTGCCCCCCATTCTCACCCCCAAGTGGGCTTAGTCCCTTGGGGATAATGGCAGCTGAAATCACACAGCTTCACAAGGCTACGTCAGGCTCCCCCAGGCGTTTCTCTGATTTTTTTTTTTTCACCCATCCCATTGGTTCTGCCTCCTCCCAGGGATTGTGACAGCCCTCACCTGGCCTGCTTCGCTGCTGACGGTGGCTGGTGTGATCGACAACCCCCTGGGGTGTGTGTCTCCATCGCTCCACTGAGGTGGGAAAACACTTGGCGCAGATACTTCTCAGCCGGCGGCAGGTAAGCCGAAGAAAATCTGCCCCCCCCCCCTCCACTCTAACCTGTTCTGACCCAAGGCTTCCTGAGACTGTAATTAAGCACACGTTTAGTTATTTCGACGCTGGGAATTATCTTCATTCCCAGCCCGTAATGAGTCCCAAACAGTCCCTCGAGATAAGCACCCACCTTTCTCTCCTTTGAATGGCTGCCAACAACTAAAAGTGCCAAATGAACTGTAGAAAGCCAAACCGAAGTACAAAGTCCACACAGAGCTTCAGGTTTCAAACTAACCAGTATGAAAAAAGTTGCTTCCTGCAAAGGCTCCTGTCCCTTTGCTCCTCCTTTAGGTCTTATGGAAGGGGGGCTAATCACCTCCAAGCCTTACTCCCGAGTTGCCCCCTTTTGTCTTAGCTGCTCTTGGCCTTCTAGCAGCTCTGCGGACACGCACACTGGGAACAGGCTCCCCTTACTCCTCGGCTTTGCTGCTGCCAGGCTCCGGAGTCAGCACCCCCCGCTCCCGGATGGCCCTGACCCCCATCTCTGTATCGGACGTAGGACCCTCGTCCGAGTCCTCCCCAGACTCCCGGATAGGTTCCCGTTCTTGCTCAGTGTCCGACTCTGCTGCTGTCTGCACAGGCTGCTGGCGAACCACAACATAACCCTGGTTTAAACCTTACATGCTGGGGAATTCTGGGAGTTGAAGTCTACCCATCTTAAAGGTTTGCTGGACAGGGTTTCTTTAGAGGCATATATATCGTCCACGTTAATCTCTTTTATTTGTTATTTCAGGAAAGCTGGCCAGTAACACAGAGCCTGCCTTCCTGTTGGTAGAAATGCGCATGTCAAGCCTGAATCTGGCTAGATGGTGGATTGCTTTATATCTGGGGATAAATCCGTGGTGAGATGCTACCAGTTCGGCCCAAAAGCTCCGAGGCAAAAGAAGAGAAGAGTGCAGGATTGGACCTCTCCCCTGCCCCTGCGCTTTTCTTGATCCTCAGCTGGTGCTTGGAAAGCTGCACACACACACACACACAGACACGCACAGTGCGTGATGACCAAACCGGTAGGGGAAAGCTGGTATGAATCCATATGAAGCTCCCAGGCACTTAACGTGGCAACTTCCCAGTCAAAAAATGGCTTCCAAGAAAAATCACGTCCTGGAACAAGAAATAATCAGGGGGTTAATTTCATCAGCAAGCAACCAATTTAACCCCCTCTGGTCTGACACACTTGGGAGCTGAAAGCCGGGGGAACCGGATTCATATGAATAACCCAGGTGTAAACCAATCCACCATCTAACCAAATCCAGGCTTGGCAGCACATTCTCCTTCCAAAGCCAGAGGATTCCCAGGAAGGGAGGGTGTTGAGATGCAGCTCGCCCACCTGCCCTATTATTCCCCCCCCCCCTCCCCAACTGCTTACCATGGGTGGAAAAATATAAAATTCGATGAGGAAAAGGACTGCCTCGTTTCAGAGAGCCTGAAAGCAAACAAGGCTCTTCTCGGCCTCTAGTCCCTTGCTTTTATCTGGCAGCCATCTTGCCACAGGGTATTTCCTGGAGGCCCTCTCCTGTTCTCTTACCACCCACATCCTGGGGAACATCGACTTGCCTCTCCCAAAATGAGGACTAGAAACATGATAGCTCAGGGGCTGTCAAACTCGATTTCAGAGTTGTGTTTTATCTCGGGGAGGAGGGGTGTATCGCCGGGGTGAGCATGACCAGCCCAATGTCACTCATGTCAGGGAGGCACCTGCCAAGGGCTGAGGCAGGAATTCCCTCAGACCCTCCCTCCTCTCATTATAATAATCCCTCCCTCCCTCCCTCCCTTCCTTCCTTCCTTCTTCCCTTCCTCCCTTCCCTTCCTCTTTCTTTCTTTCTTTCTTTCTTCCTTCCTTCCTTCCTTCCTTCCTTCTTCCCTTCCTCTTTCTCTTCTCTTTCTTTCTTTCGTTCTTTCTTTCTTCCTTCCTTCCTTCCTCCCTTCCCTTCCTCTTTCTTTCTTTCTTTCTTTCTTTCTTCTTTCTTTCTTTCTTTTCTTTCTTCTTTCTTTCTTTCTTTCTTTCTTTCTTTCTTTCTCTTCCTTCCTTCCTTCCTGTCCTTCTTCCCTTCCTCCCTTCCCTTCCTCTTTCTTTCTTTCTTTCTTTCTTTCTTCCTTCTTCCCCTTCCCTCTTTTTCTCTTTCTTTCTTTCTTCCTTCCTTCCTTCCTCCCTTCCTCCCTTCCTCTTTCTTTCTTTCTTTCTTTCTTTCTTTCTTTCTTTCTTTCTTTTCTTTCTTTCTTTCTTTCTTTCTTCCTTCCTTCCTTCCTTCCTTCCTTCCTTCCTTCCTTCCTTCTTTCCTTCCTTCCTTCTTTCCCTTCCCTTCCTCTTTCTTTCTTTCTTTCTTTCTTTCTTTCTTTCTTTCTTTCTTTCTTCCTTCCTTCCTTCCTTCCTTCCTTCCTTCCTTCCTTCTTCCCTTCCCTTCCTCTTTTTCTTTCTTTCTTCCTTCCTTCCTTCCTCCCTTCCCTTCCTCTTTCTTTCTTTCTTTCTTTCTTCCTTCCTTCCTTCCTTCCTTCCTTCCTTCCTTCCTTCCTTCCTTCCTTCCTTCCTTCCTTTCTTTCTTTCTTTCTTTCTTTCTTTCTTTCTTTCTTTCTTTCTTCTTCCTTCCCATCTTTTCTTCTTTTTCCCTGCCTTTGATTTGTATGTTTCCTAGTATGATTTGATTGCTTATTGTACTCTATGACTATATTCTATTTACTATATACCCCTATGACTATTATTAAGTGTTGTACCTTATGACTCTTGACAAATGTATCTTTACTTTTATGTACACTGAGAGCATTTGCACCAAGACAAATTCCTTGTGTGTCTAATCACACTTGGCCAATAAAGAATCCTATCCTGTCCCAGTCCCCATCCTAATTCTTTTCCCATTCCATTCCATATTTTCTGTTCTATCCTATCTTATTCAATTCTGATTCTATTCTTATTCTTATTCATTCTTATTCTATTCTATTCTATCTTGGCTCTCTTCTTTTTCTTTGCCTTTCCTCTTTCCCTTTCTCCTTTCTTGGCATGCTCAAATGTAAAAGGGAAAATATTTCTCCTTTTGTTTTGTTTTTTCATTTGTTTGGATAGCCCTCTGCCAGCAAAAACTGTGCTGGGGGTGGCATGCACACTCCACCCGCGCCCCATTTCTCAGCCATGATGGCCTCCTGCAGCCCTCTGCCAGAGAAAACCGAGGCCGGAAGTGCCGCATGGCTCTCACAAGTTCCCTTTTCACTGGCAAAAGGCACGCGCGGGCTGGTCCTTTGCTGTTTTCAGAGCAGCCCCCCCCCCCCCTTGCAGAATGGATCCAGCCCATGAGCCTGGAGTTTGACACTTGACAGCTGTTTGTTTGCTTATTTGTGTCGGATATCTGTTTTGTAAACAAAAAAGAGGCCTCTTCTCATTTTTTCTCCTGTCCCCCTCCTCTTGTAGGGCAAGCGGCCGGTGACCCATGGTTGGGTTCAGTCTTGGTGCCCTAGAAGTGATCTACTTCTGCCTGCAGGAGATGGCCAAGGAGAAAGGTAGGACAGCAGCCCCCCCCCTTCCAGTTTTGGGGTTCCTCCTCTGAAGCTGACCCCCCCTCTGCAACTTCATCGATGCGGACGGACCAAACCGATGTCAGCTTGCTGAGCTCCAATCTCCCCAGCAACAATTTTTGTTCATTCCCACGAACTCTCCTCTCCAGCCTGTTCTCTTTCCCTTAAAATATCCTCATTCTTGACCCACCATCTGTCATCCTTATAGACTGAGATCCAGGTATTAACGATGCTTCGCACTCCCACAACACCCCACTCTTCTCTGTGGCTGCCAAAAAAAGGGAAGGAATTAAATCCTTACCATTGCTTGAGAGTTGCAGTGGGTGCTGTGGAAAAAGTCAGAGGTGGTTCAGCCTTCTGGCTTCTTGCAAATAATAAAATGGAATGGAATGGAATATAAAATAGAGAATAGAGAATAGAATATAGAACATAGAACATAGAACATAGAACATAGAACAGAACAGAATAGAATAGAATATAGAATAGAACGTAGAATAGAATATAGAATAGAATAGAAAATATGAAATGGAATGAAGAAGAATAGAATAGAATTTTGAATTTAATTCTTTATTGGCCAAGAGAGACACACAAGCAATTTGTCTTTGGTGCATATGCTCTCACTGGACATAAAATAAAAGATACATTTATCAAGAATCATAAGGTTCAACACTTAATGATAGTCATGGGGTTATATAGTCATAGTAAATAGAATATAGTCATATACAGTAAAAATAATACATACAGTAAAAATAAGCAATCAAATTATACTAGGAAACAGTCAATATAAATTGTAAGGATACAAGCGACAAAGTTACCGTCATGCAGTTATGAGTGGGAGGGGATGGGATAAGGAATGATGAGAAGGTTAATAGTAATAGTAGTGCAGCCTTTGTAAATAGTTGGACAATGTTCAAGGAATTGTTTGTTTAGCAGAGTGATGGCATTCAGGAAAAAACTGTCCCTGGGTCTAGTTGTTCTGGTGTGCAGTGCTCCATGGCGTGGTTTTGAGGGTAGGAGTTGAAACACTTTATGTCCGGTATGTGAGGGGTCTATAAATATTTTCACAGCCCTCTTGTTGACTTGTGCATTTTATACAGGTCCTCAATGGAAGGCAGGTTGGTAGCCATTGTTTTTTCTGCAGTCCTAATTATCCTCTGAAGTCTGTGTCTGTCTTGCTGGGTTGCAGAACCAAACCAGACAGTTATAGAGGTGCAGATGACAGACTCAATAATTCTCCATCTTGCCTAACTAAAATATATCGCCATTGCAATGTCTGACTTCATTTTTATCCTGCCGAGGAAGGGAGATTTATGGATCAGGCCTGCAGGAGGCAGTTTTCCTCCAGAAGATTTCAGAGAGAGAGAATTTGGCTCTGCATTGCTCGAGGTTTCTAACCCTGGATTGTTGCCTTGGTAGCCAGTTCTCCTCTCTCTCTGCCAGAGAATTATCTTTCCCATCCCAACAGTTACCGTCATGATTCCAGGACAATTCAGTTGCGGCTTTTTGAGATTCCAGGATCGTTGCAACGTGTGTGGCCTACAAATTCTGAGTTCTGTTTCCATCGTTCTTAAAGGCAGACGCTTCCTCCAGTGGGAAGGAAGCTGAGCACAGCGGCAAATGAAAAATAATCACAAACAGAAAACCAAAACCAAAAAGCCAACCAAAAGAAATATGGAAAACAGCAGAAATTAGTTGTTTATAAGTTTCCACACAGCCAGGATTAACGTTCTGCCTTATGGCACCTGGCAATAAATTATTTTATTTGGTTATTTGGGATTTTCTTTTTAGTTTTGTCTTTTTAGTTTTGTTCGGCTGGGTAGCTGTGGTATCGGTAGTCCTCAGCTTACAACAGTTTCTCCAGTGACTGTTCGAAGTTACGACAGCATTGAAGAAAGTGCTTAAGATCATTTTTCCACGTGTCGACTCCTAAAACATTCCTATGCCTGTTTTAGTAGTTGCCATAAAAAGTGGGGGGAAAGTGGAAGTACATTCCAACTCTTCTCTTTAAAAGGTTGTAACTAAAATACCAGAGCTTTTGCCCGTGAATATATTTAATTGGAGAATGTGAATGATGACACCTAGCCCATGAAGGTGCTCAATTGGAGAATCTGGTTTATGACACACCCGGGGGAAGCGGGGGAACAGGGTCACAGAGGACTGTAAATTACCTGTGCCAGAGTTGGCTTCATACAGGGCAGGGCCACTATGTCGTCTCTAATGAATCCTTTGAAAGTTTTTTGAAGTTTGTCTCGAGAATCATGATTTCATTAGAGCAACTGCTGGAATCCTGACATCTTTCAGAGTAAAAAAAAATGATTTATTAGGAGTTGACATGTCAGTGTTTCCTGGTTGCAGCCGACACTAAGATACATTAATTTCCCCCTTTGACCCTGGTCTTCCCCCCACCCCATGGATGTCTATTCTCCAATGGGACACATCCATAGCCAAGAGTCATCAATCATGCTCTCCAGTAATAATCTTGCGCGCCAACAGCTTCGGCTGCCTGGCAATTATCTGAAGCATTTAAGAGATGCACGGCTTTCCCCTACTCCCTTTTTGCTGGCAACTCAAAAGACTGAAGGAATACTTCCAGAAGGCCTATTTTTCACCCCTCCCAGAGCCTCTGCGCGGACCCTGCAGTCACCTGCCTCCAAAACGGGCCGTGTGGAGACTCCTGGGAGGGGTTGGGCGGGGCCAGCCGGTCGGTTCAACTACTGGTTCGGCAAACTAGGTGCAAACTTAACATCCGGTTCATCCTGAACCAGTCCGAACCGGCTGAATCCCAACCCCTGCACGGGGCTGATCTTGGTGTGGGTCTCTTTCAGATTGCGAAGGGATCGTTGAAGACGTGGTGCTGCTGGGGGCCCCGGTAGACGGCGATCCCAAATCCTGGAAACAGATCACCAAAGTCATTTCAGGCAGGATCATCAATGGCTTCTGCAGGTATTGTTGGTCCCAACAGTGGAGCAGACACACAAGCACATTTTCTTTTTTTTTTGTTTTCCTCTCACAGGAAGTTTCCTAATTTCCATGAAAATTGGCTTTTCAAATTTTGATCCTCCGCTGAGACTTCAACTCTCACCCAGGAGATAGCCGCAGGCTTTAGGCTGATGATATAGAATAGGAATAAGAATAAGAATAGAACAGAACAGATGTTGGAATGAAGGAATGGAATAGTGAATAGAATAGAGATAATAGAATAGAATAGGAAAAAATAATAGAAGAAAGATAGAATAGAATAGAATAGAATAGAATAGAATAGAATAGAATAGAATAGAATAGAATAGGAAAAAATAGAATAGAAGAAAAATAGAATAGAATAGAATAGGAGAGTAGGAATGGAATGGAATAGAAATAGGGAATGGAATGGAATGGAATGAAATAACAAATAGAAAATAGAATAGAATACAGTATAGAATGGAATAGAGTAATGAACGAATAGGAATAGAATAGAATATAGAATAGAAGGAGGGAAGAAGGAAGGAGAATAGAATGGAACAGAACAGAACAGAATAGAATAGAATAGAATAGAATAGAATAGAATAGAATAGAATAGAATAGGAAAAAAGAATAGGAAAAAAATAGAATAGAAGAAAGTTAGTAGAATAAAATAGAATAGAATAGAATAGAATAGGAAGAAAGAATAGAATAAAATAGGTATAAACAATAGAATAGAATAGAGAGTAGGAATAGAATAGGAATGGAATGGTACAGAAATAGGGAATGAAATGGAATGGAATAACAAATAGAAAATAGAATAGAATATAGTATAGAATGGAACAGAGTAATGAAAGAATAGGAATAGAATAGAATATAGAATAGAATAGAAGGAGGGAAGAACGAAGGAGAATAGAATGGAATAGAATAGAACAGAATAGAATAGAATAGATATTGGAATGAAGGAATAGAATAGGAAAAAAAGAATAGAATAGGTATAAACAATAGAATAGAATAGAGAGTAGGAATGGAATGGAATAGAAATAGGGAATGGAATGGAATGAAATAACAAATAGAAAATAGAATAGAATACAGTATAGAATGGAATAGAGTAATGAACGAATAGGAATAGAATAGAATATAGAATAGAAGGAGGGAAGAAGGAAGGAGAATAGAATAGAATGGAACAGAACAGAACAGAACAGAATAGAATAGAATAGAATAGAATAGAATAGAATAGAATAGAATAGAATAGGAAGAAAGAATAGAATAAAATAGGTATAAACAATAGAATAGAACAGAGAGTAGGAATAGAATAGGAATGGAATGGTACAGAAATAGGGAATGAAATGGAATGGAATAACAAATAGAAAATAGAATAGAATACAGTATAGAATGGAATAGAATAGGAGGGAAGAAGGAAGGAGAATAGAATAGAATAGAATAGAATAGCATAGAATAGTTGGAAGGGACCTTAGAGGCCTTCCAGTCCAAACCCTTGCTCAGGCAGGAAACCCTGTATACCAATTCAGACGAACAGTTATCCAACCTCTTTTTAAAACCTTCCAGTGTTGGAGCATTTGCAACTTCTGATGGAAAGTTGTTCCACTGATTAATTGTTCTTACTCTCAGGACATTTCTCCTTAGTCCTAGGCTGCTTCTTTCCTTGATTAGTTTCCACCCATGTTCTGAAAGGAGATCTCTTTGGTTGGATTTAAAATTGGGAAGATTAAATTTAGTCGTCGTCCCCCTTCCCCCCCCCTCCCACTCCCGGTTAATCTATATCCCAAAGCAGTGGTCCATAACCTTTACAGCTGGGCCTGGCTAGTCTAGGGAAGAGAAGGATCAGGGGAGACAGGATAGCAAGTGTTCCAATATTTGAGGAGCTGCCCCAGAGAGGAGGAAGGGGGTCAAGCTATTCTCCAAGGCACCCGAAGGCCAGAGAAGGAATAATAATGGATGGAAACTGATCAGGGACAGAGATTCAACCTGGAAATAAGGAGAAACTTTCTGACAGTGAGAGAACAATCCATCCATGGAACAGGAGTTGGCTTCGGAAGTTGTGAGAGCTCCATCCCTGGAGGCTTTCAAGAAGAGACTGGACTGCCCTCTATCAGAAATGGTGTAGGGTCTCCTGCTTGGGTGGGGGGTTGGACTAGATGACCTACAAGGTCTCTTCCAACCCTATTAATCTGTTAATCAGCTTGGCGGCCTGGGGAGGGGAAGTGGGCCATGCTGCCCGCGCATGTTGAGCTGTGTGTGCATACATGGTAGTCTGCCCACTGCTCGCACAAGTCGAGCTGTATGCACGTGTGCACTGGCCAGCCACTTGCGTGACCCAGTTCTGAACGGGCCACATCCCGGTCATGGGCCACAGCCCACAGATTGGGGGACCTCTGTCCCAAAATATAGGAACTGCATGCACAATGACAGTTAACCTGTTTGCAGATGACTGGCGAGATAGAATCAGGAAGGCTCTGGGATTTAAAATCTCCTTTGTGGCCAGTCTTGGGTGAATGGAGAGAGAACTGTGGCCTATTGCCATTTTGGCAGATTGCATCTTCGGCCCATCCTGGGCTCTGACTGGTAGCCTTTCCGTTGTTAAAGATGTCAGTCCCATGTCCCACACATATTCTCCAGACTCTAGCTAACACGTGAATCCAGCCCCATTCCACTGTTCTGACCAAGGCTTAGTCCACATGCTTAGTCCAAACAACTCTTGTTTTATTTCAACGCTGGGAATTACGTGCATTCCCAGCCCGTAAATGAGTCCCAAACAGTCCCTCGAGATAAGCACCCACCTTTCTCTCCTTTGAATGGCTGCCAACAGCTAGAGTGCCAAATGAACTGTAAAAAGCCAAACGAAGTACATAGTCCACACAGAACTTCAAGGTTGAATCCGAACAGAGCAAACGACTTTGCTTCCTGCAAAGGTTTCTTCACCCTGGCCTGTCCTTTATACCTTATGGCAGGGGCAATCATCTCCTAGCCTTACTCCCGAGTTGTCCCTTTTGTCTCAGCTGCTCTCACCTTCTAGCAGCTCTGTGCACACACGCGCTGGGAACAGCCTCCCCTTTCTCTTCTCCCTCACTGCTACCAGACTCCGAAGGCTCGGAGGCAGCACCCCACTCCCAGATGGTCCTGGCCCCATCTCTCCATCGGATGCAGGACCTTCGTCCCCACTGTCCGATTCCGCTGCCGTCTGCACAGGCTGGCAGAGAAGCACAAGATCCTCCCTGTCTCGTTCTTCTTCCACCAGGGGAGACTGGCTGTTGAGATTCGTCTACCGCACCGCGTCCATTCAACTGAATGTCGCAGGGCTTCAGCCCGTCTGCCTGGATGACCGCCGGATGGTGAATGTGGATCTGTCTTCCATTGTAAGTCATTGGGAAGCAAACTGTGGAGATCTGGCCAGGTTCAGAGGTTGGCAAAGGGGCAATCCGTGGTTTTAAAGAGATGCAAGGATTTTTATTTATTTATTTTTTTAAGGGGGTCTGAATACAGCCGAGAAACCGTGTTTCTCAGCCTTAGCGGCTTTTAAGATGTGTAGACTTCAACTCCCAGAATTACGGCAGTGAGAAGTGTCAGTTCACCCAGAATGTGATTCCCAGAAGCTAAATGTCTATGGAGAGTCTCAATCAGGTCATGGTTGTCCCAAAGGAGATTTTTTTCCCCCCAAGAGGCAACTGGACTTTCCGGTTTTTCCTTGAAGACGTTTCACTTCTCATCAGAGAAGCTTCTTCCACTCTGACTGGATGGCAGGGAATAGAAGGATTGATACCCCTTGCAGACAGCTGGTCATTTCCCTCCTTTTAAAGGGTCCTTGAGGCCACTTGGAGGTTTCTCTGTGTCCTCAGGGTCACCCGAGTGGTTTCTCTTCTCATCCAATCTTCAGCTCTGACAGGATAGTGGGGAAGGGAAGGAGTTATATTCCTTGCAGACAACTTGGTCATTTGCATCCTTTCAGGGGGCTGTTGAGGCCACTTGGAGGTTTCTCTGTGTCCTCAGGGTCACCCGAGTGGTTTCTCTTCTCATCCAATCTTCAGCTCTGACAGGATAGTGGGGAAGGGAAGGAGTTATATTCCTTGCAGACAACTTGATCATTTGCATCCTTTCAGGGGGCTGTTGAGGCCACTTGGAGGTTTCTCTGTGTCCTCAGGGTCACCCGAGTGGTTTCTCTTCTCATCCAATCTTCAGCTCTAACAGGACAGCGGGGAAGGGAAGGAGTTATATTCCTTGCAGACAACTTGATCATTTGCATCCTTTCAGGGGGCTGTTGAGGCCACTTAGAGGTTTCTCTGTGTCCTCAGGGTCACCCGAGTGGTTTCTCTTCTCATCCAATCTTCAGCTCTGACAGGACAGCGGGGAAGGGAAGGAGTTATATTCCTTGCAGACAACTTGATCATTTGCATCCTTTCAGGGGGCTGTTGAGGCCACTTAGAGGTTTCTCTGTGTCCTCAGGGTCACCCGAGTGGTTTCTCTTCTCATCCAATCTTCAGCTCTGACAGGACAGCGGGGAAGGGAAGGAGTTATATTCCTTGCAGACAACTTGATCATTTGCATCCTTTCAGGGGGCTGTTGAGGCCACTTAGAGGTTTCTCTGTGTCCTCAGGGTCACCCGAGTGGTTTCTCTTCTCATCCAATCTTCAGCTCTAACAGGACAGCGGGGAAGGGAAGGAGTTATATTCCTTGCAGACAACTTGATCATTTGCATCCTTTCAGGGGGCTGTTGAGGCCACTTAGAGGTTTCTCTGTGTCCTCAGGGTCACCCGAGTGGTTTCTCTTCTCATCCAATCTTCAGCTCTGACAGGACAGCGGGGAAGGGAAGGAGTTATATTCCTTGCAGACAACTTGATCATTTGCATCCTTTCAGGGGGCTGTTGAGGCCACTTAGAGGTTTCTCTGTGTCCTCAGGGTCACCCGAGTGGTTTCTCTTCTCATCCAATCTTCAGCTCTAACAGGACAGCGGGGAAGGGAAGGAGTTATATTCCTTGCAGACAACTTGATCATTTGCATCCTTTCAGGGGGCTGTTGAGGCCACTTGGAGGTTTCTCTGTGTCCTCAGGGTCACCCGAGTGGTTTCTCTTCTCATCCAATCTTCAGTTCTGACAGGATAGTGGGGAAGGGAAGGAGTTATATTCCTTGCAGACAACTTGATCATTTGCATCCTTTCAGGGGGCTGTTGAGGCCACTTGGAGGTTTCTCTGTGTCCTCAGGGTCACCCGAGTGGTGCCAATGGATGTTGCACCACTGAGGTGATGCTGAGGACACACAGTGGCCTCAACGGCTCTCTAAAAAAGGATGCAAACGACCAGCTGTCTGCAAAGAGTATCAATCCTTCCTTTCCCCACCATCATCCAGTCAGAGCTGAAGAAGCTTCCGGGACGAGAAGCGAAATGTCTTCCAAGAAAAAAAAAAAAACAGAAAGGGGGTTTGGCAGCGGAGGCAACGGGGGTGTCTGTGTGTGTCTTGCATTGCACATTTTTGTGAGTTGTTGGCCTCTAGGGATGCCTCTTGTTCCCCAAACAGAGCCCTGGGCCGAACAGTGCCTTTATCCTTTCTCCCCTCCCCCATTATTTCTGACCAGAGCAGCATTGGTGGGGTTTTGACAAGTTTTTTTAATGAACGCTCCAGTCTTGCTAAAAATTAAAAGGAAACGGTGGAAGGCAGGAGAATTGTCTGTCGCGGCAGATTGCCTGGTAAAGCCAAGGGTCAGGGAGCCCTTTTGACATTTCAGGACAAATATGGGCATCTCCAGGTGCCGAGGAGCTCCCAGTCCCTCCTTTTCCATACGGCCGAGAGGGTTCAAACAAGGCGTGTTAAATACAGGACCTAAGTGGAGCCTCCATGAATAGGGGTAGCATATCCCTGTATTCTGGAGAGAGAGAGAGAGAGAAAAAAACCGCCCATCGTCCCCATTCGGAACTGTCCCAACAGGATGCACGACAAAATGTCTTTTGGCAGCGTTGTGGGTGAGGGGCTCAGTTAATTTTAATTACAGTTGTGGAAAAAAAAAGAAAAAAGAAAGAATGAATCAACCCATTTGGATCCAATGTAGCCCAAAATGTTGTGAGTGAAGTTGAACCTGATTTGATCCATCGGTATCGAAGGGTTGATTAAACAGAACAGGTTTAGGCTGACCGTACCTGATCTTTTCCGTCAAGTCTGGTGGCAGAGATCATTAACTTTGCAAGTTGAACTTTTGGGGGGCCAGTGCTCCCCCTCAAGTAAGAGGTCACCGGATGTGTGGCTGGGCCCAGGGGTCCCTTTGAGGGGGAGGAGTATCTGTGTTGTGGCCTGTGCCCGGCCCCTCCAGCAGCCAAATCAGAGGAGGAGGAGGAGGAGGAGGCATGGGAGTCCATCAGGGCAACCTGGAAGCCCCAAGGGGGAAGAGAGAATGGAGCTGGCAGAGAGAGGGGGGGTGGAGAAGGAGAGAGAGAGAAGGAGAGAGAGAGAGAGAGAGAAGGAGAAAGAGAGAGAGAGAGAGAGAAAAGGAGGGAGAGAGAGAGAAGGAGAGAGAGAGAGAGAGAAGGAGAGAGAAAGAGAGAGAAAAGGAGAGAGAGAAAAGGAAAGAGAAAGAGAGAGAGAAGGAGAGAGAGAGGAGAGAGAAAAGGAGAGAGAGAAAAGGAGAAAGAGAGAGAGAGGAGAGAGAGAAAGAGAGGAGAGGAGAGAGAAAGAGAGAGAGAGAGAAGGAGAGAAAGAGAGAGAAGGAGAGAGAAAGAGAGAGAGAAAGAGGGAGAGAGAGAGAGAAGGAGAGAGAAAGAGAGAGAAGGAGAGAGAGAAGGAGAAAGAGAGGAGAAAGAGAGAGAGAGAGAGAAGGAGAAAGAGAAGAGAAGGACACACACACACACACACACAGCCTGGGCTCAGCCCTCAGACGGAGAGTCAACAGCTCCCAGGTCCGGAGGAGGCTGATGAGGAAGAGGAGGAACAGCTGGGACCAGTGCCTGACATGTTGGATGCTCAGAAGGCAGAGGAGAGGAGGGCACCGGAAATCTATGGGCCGGTCCTTGGGACGGAAGAGCCACCTCTGCTAGTGAAGCCCCACCCCAGCTTTTAGCATTCCTAATAAAAGAATCTGAGTTAATTTCAGAGGGTTTGGGGACAGTCTGCTTCTGCACTGAGGAGGGTCTGACCCTCGGCTTTGGTTTCCCTCGCAGGTGAACGGCCACCTGGACTACATGAAGCAGATGGACGCCATCCTGAAGGCCGTGGGGCTCAAAACAAGGCCGGGCCTGCAAGAACAAGGGGGCCTCCTGGCCGGGCCTCCTCCTCCCCCCAGCGAGGAGGAGAAGCAGCAGGGGGTGACTCCAGACGGCGCAGCCTCTGAGGGGCCCAGTGGGCTGGGCAGGCCTGGAACGGGTGGACCCAAGGAGGGGGAAGGCCTCAACGGCGATGAAGACTCTTGGTGCTGGGAGCCGGTCTCCACTCCCGGGCAGGAATGGGAAGTTTCTCCAGCAAGGGCATCCCAAAAGGAAGAGCCTCCTGAAATTCACTCCTCCTCTTCCTCTCCCTCTTGATCTCCCCCAAGTCTTCCTTGCAGACCTTGGGGTGCCCAGGCATGGGGGGGGAGACCTGTTTTGCACAGGGGTGCTCAGGAAAAACGGTCTCTTTTTGCCCTTGGTCTCAAGGCAGGCGGAGGAGCCCCCGGGAACCCTCTCGGCACCCTTTTCTTCCTCCGGCGCCTGGCATCCTGCCCCTGAACATGGAGGCTCTGTTGATGGACACCCCATCTCTGGCTGCGTCAAAAGCAGGCACTGCGGAAACCTCTGCTCTGCGGGTCCCCGATTACAGCGCCCATTCTCCACTGGCAGTGGTGGCTTTGTAGTCCAATTGTGTCCCGGGGGCGGGAGGGGAAGTGAATCTCAGGAGGAATGCTCTCCTCCCCAGTGGTGGGATTCAATTTTTTTTAACTACTAGTTCCGTGGGTGGGGCCAAGGGGTCAGGTGACTGGGTGGGCGTGGCTGGGGTGGTTTCCCCCCCTTTAAACTACTAGTTCCGTGGGCGGGGCCAAGGGGTCAGGTGACTGGGTGGGCATGGCTGTGGTGGTTCCCCCCCTTTAAACTACTAGTTCCGTGGGCGGGGCCAAGGGGTCAGGTGACTGGGTGGGCGTGGCTGGGGTGGTTTCCCCCCCTTTAAACTACTAGTTCCGTGGGCGGGGCCAAGGGGTCAGGTGACTGGGTGGGCATGGCTGTGGTGGTTCCCCCCCTTTAAACTACTAGTTCCGTGGGCGGGGCCAAGGGGTCAGGTGACTGGGTGGGCGTGGCTGTGGTGGTTTCCCCCCTTTAAACTTCTAGTTCCGTGGGTGGGGCCAAAGGGTCAGGTGACTGGGTGGGCGTGGCTGTGGTGGTTCCCCCCTTTAAACTACTAGTTCCGTGGGCGTGGCCAAGGGGTCAGGTGACTGGGTGGGCGTGACTGTGGTGGTTCCCCCCTTTAAACTACTAGTTCCGTGGGCGGGGCCAAGGGGTCAGGTGACTGGGTGGATGTGGCTGTGGTGGTTCCCCCCTTTAAACTACTAGTTCCGTGGGCGTGGCCAAGGGGTCAGGTGACTGGGTGGGCGTGACTGTGGTGGTTCCCCCCTTTAAACTACTAGTTCCGTGGGCGGGGCCAAGGGGTCAGGTGACTGGGTGGATGTGGCTGTGGTGGTTTCCCCCCCTTTAAACTACTAGTTCCGTGGGCGTGGCCAAGGGGTCAGGTGACTGGGTGGATGTGGCTGTGGTGTCTCCTCCCTTTAAACTACTAGTTCCGTGGGCGTAGCCAAAGGGTCAGGTGACTGGGTGGGCGTGGCTGTGGTGGTTCCCCCCTTTAAGCTACTAGTTCCGTGGGCGTGGCCAAGGGGTCAGGTGACTGGGTGGGCGTGACTGTGGTGGTTCCCCCCTTTAAACTACTAGTTCCGTGGGCGGGGCCAAGGGGTCAGGTGACTGGGTGGATGTGGCTGTGGTGGTTCCCCCCTTTAAACTACTAGTTCCGTGGGCGTAGCCAAGGGGTCAGGTGACTGGGTGGATGTGGCTGTGGTGGTTCCCCCCCTTTAAACTACTAGTTCCGTGGGCGTGGCCAAGGGGTCAGGTGACTGGGTGGGCATGGCTGTGGTGGTTTCCCCCCCTTTAAACTACTAGTTCCGTGGGCGTGGCCAAGGGGTCAGGTGACTGGGTGGATGTGGCTGTGGTGTCTCCTCCCTTTAAACTACTAGTTCCGTGGGTGGGGCCAAGGGGTCAGGTGACTGGGTGGGCGTTGCTGTGGTGGTTTCCCCCCCTTTAAACTACTAGTTCCGTGGGCGTGGCCAAGGGGTCAGGTGACTGGGTGGGCGTGACTGTGGTGGTTCCCCCCTTTAAACTACTAGTTCCGTGGGCGGGGCCAAGGGGTCAGGTGACTGGGTGGATGTGGCTGTGGTGGTTCCCCCCTTTAAACTACTAGTTCCGTGGGCGTGGCCAAGGGGTCAGGTGACTGGGTGGGCGTGACTGTGGTGGTTCCCCCCTTTAAACTACTAGTTCCGTGGGCGGGGCCAAGGGGTCAGGTGACTGGGTGGATGTGGCTGTGGTGGTTTCCCCCCCTTTAAACTACTAGTTCCGTGGGCGTGGCCAAGGGGTCAGGTGACTGGGTGGATGTGGCTGTGGTGTCTCCTCCCTTTAAACTACTAGTTCCGTGGGCGTAGCCAAAGGGTCAGGTGACTGGGTGGGCGTGGCTGTGGTGGTTCCCCCCTTTAAGCTACTAGTTCCGTGGGCGTGGCCAAGGGGTCAGGTGACTGGGTGGGCGTGACTGGTGGTTCCCCCCTTTAAACTACTAGTTCCGTGGGCGGGGCCAAGGGGTCAGGTGACTGGGTGGATGTGGCTGTGGTGGTTCCCCCCTTTAAACTACTAGTTCCGTGGGCGTAGCCAAGGGGTCAGGTGACTGGGTGGATGTGGCTGTGGTGGTTCCCCCCCTTTAAACTACTAGTTCCGTGGGCGTGGCCAAGGGGTCAGGTGACTGGGTGGGCATGGCTGTGGTGGTTTCCCCCCCTTTAAACTACTAGTTCCGTGGGCGTGGCCAAGGGATCAGGTGACTGGGTGGATGTGGCTGTGGTGTCTCCTCCCTTTAAACTACTAGTTCCGTGGGTGGGGCCAAGGGGTCAGGTGACTGGGTGGGCGTTGCTGTGGTGGTTTCCCCCCCTTTAAACTACTAGTTCCGTGGGCGTGGCCAAGGGGTCAGGTGACTGGGTGGGCGTGACTGTGGTGGTTCCCCCCTTTAAACTACTAGTTCCGTGGGCGGGGCCAAGGGGTCAGGTGACTGGGTGGATGTGGCTGTGGTGGTTCCCCCCTTTAAACTACTAGTTCCGTGGGCGTGGCCAAGGGGTCAGGTGACTGGGTGGATGTGGCTGTGGTGTCTCCTCCCTTTAAACTACTAGTTCCGTGGGCGGGGCCAAGGGGTCAGGTGACTGGGTGGGCGTTGCTGTGGTGGTTCCCCCCTTTAAACTACTAGTTCCATGGGCATGGCCAAGGGGTCAGGTGACTGGGTGGATGTGGCTGTGGTGGTTTCCCCCCCTTTAAACTACTAGTTCCGTGGGCGGGGCCAAGGGGTCAGGTGACTGGGTGGGCGTGGCTGTGGTGGTTTCCCCCCCTTTAAACTACTAGTTCCGTGGGCATGGCCAAGGGGTCAGGTGACTGGGTGGGCGTGGCTGTGGTGGTTTCCCCCCCTTTAAACTACTAGTTCCGTGGGCGTGGCCAAGGGGTCAGGTGACTGGGTGGGCGTGGCTGTGGTGGTTCCCCCCTTTAAACTACTAATTCCATGGGCATGGCCAAGAGGTCAGGTGACTGGGTGGGCATGGCTGTGGTGGTTCCCCCCCTTTAAACTACTAGTTCCATGGGCATGGCCAAGGGGTCAGGTGACTGGGTGGATGTGGCTGTGGTGTCTCCTCCCTTTAAACTACTAGTTCCGTGGGCGTAGCCAAGGGGTCAGGTGACTGGGTGGGCGTGGCTGTGGTGGCTCCTCCCTTTAAACTACTAGTTCCGTGGGCGTAGCCAAGGGGTCAGGTGACTGGGTGGGCGTGGCTGTGGTGGTTTCCCCCCCTTTAAACTACTAGTTCCGTGGGCATGGCCAAGGGGTCAGGTGACTGGGTGGGCGTGGCTGTGGTGGTTCCCCCCTTTAAACTACTAGTTCCATGGGCATGGCCAAGGGGTCAGGTGACTGGGTGGGCGTGGCTGTGGTGGTTTCCCCCCTTTAAACTACTAGTTCCATGGGCATGGCCAAGGGGTCAGGTGACTGGGTGGATGTGGCTGTGGTGGTTTCCCCCCCTTTAAACTACTAGTTCCGTGGGCGGGGCCAAGAGGTCAGGTGACTGGGTGGGCGGGGCTGTGGTGGTTTCCCCCCCTTTAAACTACTAGTTCCGTGGGCGGGGCCAAGAGGTCAGGTGACTGGGTGGGCATGGCTGTGGTGGTTTCCCCCCCTTTAAACTACTAGCTCCGTGGGCGTGGCCAAGGGGTCAGGTGACTGGGTGGGCATGGCTGTGGTGGTTCCCCCCCTTTAAACTACTAGTTCCGTGGGTGGGGCCGAGGTCAGGTGACTGGGTGGGCGTGGCTGTGGTGGTTTCCCCCCCTTTAAACTACTAGTTCCGTGGGCGGGGCCAAGGGGTCTGGTGACTGGGTGGGCGTGGCTGTGGTGGTTCCCCCCCCTTTAAACTACTAGTTCCGTGGGCATGGCCAAGGGGTCAGGTGACTGGGTGTGCGTGGCTGTGGTGGTTCCCCCCCTTTAAACTACTAGCTCCGTGGGCGGGGCCAAGGGGTCAGGTGACTGGGTGGGCGTGGCTGTGGTGGTTCCCCCCCCTTTAAACTACTAGTTCCGTGGGCATGGCCAAGGGGTCAGGTGACTGGGTGGGCGTGGCTGTGGTGGTTCCCCCCCTTTAAACTACTAGTTCCGTGGGCGTGGCCAAGGGTCAGGTGACTGGGTGGGCGTGGCTGTGGTTCCCCCCCCTTTAAACTACTAGTTCCGTGGGTGGGGCCAAGGGGATCATGTGACTGGGTGGGCGGGGCTGTGGTGGTTCCCCCCCTTTAAACTACTAGTTCCATGGGCATGGCCAAGGGGTCAGGTGACTGGGTGGGCGTGGCTGTGGTGGTTCCCCCCCTTTAAACTACTAGTTCCGTGGGCATGGCCAAGGGGTCAGGTGACTGGGTGGGCGTGGCTGTGGTGGTTCCCCCCTTTAAACTACTAGCTCCGTGGGCGTGGCCAAGGGGTCAGGTGACTGGGTGGGTGTGGCTGTGGTGGTTCCCCCCCTTTAAACTACTAGCTCCGTGGGCGGGGCCAAGGGGTCAGGTGACTGGGTGGGCATGGCTGTGGTGGTTCCCCCCTTTAAACTACTAGTTCCGTGGGCGTGGCCAAGGGTCAGGTGACTGGGTGGGCGTGGCTGTGGTGGTTCCCTCCTTTAAACTACTAGCTCCGTGGGCGTGGCCAAGGGGTCAGGTGACTGGGTGGGCGTGGCTGTGGTGCCTTTTTTTCTCTTTCTTTTGCAGCCCTCTCCCCTGGCACCCCCCCTCCTGGGTTTCATGGAGCAGAAACGGGGTTCGGGGTGGCTGCCCAGCACACACACACACACACACACACACACACACCAACACCCCGTGCCCTGTTGTTTTGCCTCCTGCACCCCAGAGCTGCAGTCCAGCAGCAAGGAAGGGGGGAGAATCAGCTGGGCTGCCCGATTTAGATCAGCTAGAAAGCAAGACGTGTGGTGCTTTCCTGCTTTCTAGATGATCTAAATTGCAGGAGCCCAGCTGATCGTCGGAAAACCTGGTTGGGCAGAACCGGTAGGGTTGTTGTAGAATACCACCGTTACTGCTCCCCTACACACACACACACACAGCACAGAGCGTGGTGCTGTTTTCTTCCCTTAAAAAAAACAAAAAAAAACGGTTAGCAAGATCAGGCTAAGGAGAGCTGAGCCAGACGGCGAGGAAGGAGCCTCTCTGGATTTAGGAGTCCTTGGATCCCTGCACCAGCCCCCTTTCCAAGGCCTGGGGAGCCAAGCCGAGCCAAGGAAAGGTAGCCTGCTTCTGAAGAGGAAGGCTCTATTGCAGAAGTTTCCAAATAGCTATCTATCATGCTGCTCTAGCTGGCTGGAGAATTCTGGGAGTTGAAGTCCGCCAGTCTTAAAAAGTGGCCACGTTTGGAGAGTCCCTGCTCTATTGCGTGCACACAAACACGCATAAGGCAGGGAAGGGTCTCTTTTTGAGTGCACCCCTGAAGAATTTAGATGCCCTCCCCCAGTTTGGAAATCAAAAGGCCAGAGCCCTTCGCTCATCAGCTATTAAACATGGGGGCCATTTTAATTGAGCAATTCAATTGCTTGCCTTGTTTCTCCCTGGACTGAAAGGAGGGCACCGATAGAACTTCAGAGCAACCCCAATCTCCATACACCGATAATCCCCCTGGGATTTTGAAGACCCCCTGGTCTTCGGCTGTCCGGGGGAAGGAAAGACGCTCGGGAGTGATAATTTTAAAAAATTGGCCCCTGGAAGGAAGGTCCGGCTGGCCTTTTTGCTGCTGGGATGCCCTAATCCAGCGGTTCCCCAGCTGTTAATTTTCATTTCTGTCTTTTTTTTTTTTTTTTTAGTGTTTGAATTGTGCTAGTCCAGTGGTGCCTAATGCTTTTGGGCTCCTGTGCCAAAAATTGTGCATGCACCAGCACCCAGAATGCAATGCATGCCTCCCCCCCCCCACGCCCCCAGCGCATCCATGTGTAATTCCTCCCCCTGCCATCCTCTTACCTGCACTGAGCCTCAGGGCTGATATTTTGGCTGGTTTGAGGCCTTTTTTTGGCTTCCCGGAGGCTTGGAAAAAAACCTCCGCAAGGCTTTTCAGGATGAATTATAGGCCCGTTTCATCACTTCCTGTAATACTGGAAGTGACAAAACGGGCCTGTAATTTGTCCTGAGAAGCCTTGCAGAGGTTTTTTTCCCAAGCCTCTGGGAGGCCGAAAAAGGCCTCCACCAAGCCAAAAAAACATCAGCTGTGAGGGTCAGCACGCATGCTCAGTGAAGTAAGTTTGCCTGCGGCTTACGTGCCAGCGGAAATGGCTCTGCATGCCACTTCCTTGCTTTCCTCCCTTGAACCTTCCTTGCCACAGCCATTAAAGCAACTCACCGCAGTTCTTAAGTTGGTCACATGGTTGTTAAGTGAATCGGGCTTCTCCATGGACTTGGCCCTTGTCAGGAGGTCACAGAAAGGGACACAACACTGACCTCGGGGACAATGCGACAGTCATAAATGTGAATCAATTGCCAAAGGGTGTGAATTCTGATCATGTGGCCATGGATGGATGCCGCAACGGTGTAAGTGTGGAAAAAAATGGTCACAACTCACTGTTTTCCTTGCTGCTGTTAACTTTGGTCACTAAACAAGCTGTTGTAAGACGAGAGTAATAACAATACTGAGACTTTCAAGAAGAGACTGGACTGCCATTTGTCAGGAATGGTGTAGGGTCTCCTGCTGAGGCAGTGGGGTTGGACTAGATGGCCTCCAGCGTCCCTTCCAACTCTGATTATCTGTACTGACTCAACTTAGATCTCTTCGCCAGTTGCTGTGACTTAGTGACCACAAGAGAGCAGACTAGACTCCCTGGCCTTCCCCAACCACCCTGCCCTTTTGGAGATATTAATTTGTAATTTTTATCTCTCGTATTATTGCATTTCTAAGTCCCTAGATGTTCTGAGTCTTCATCCAAGCAGAGGTAAAATTAAGAATAAGCGACCCACGAAAGGCTGCCTTTGCCAAAGTAAAGTAAAGGTTCCCCTCGCATCGGCATGCTAGTTGTTTCCGGCTCTGGGGTGGTGATGGTGCTCATTTCCGTCACAAAACCGAAGAGCCGGCGCTGTCCGAAGACGTCTCCGTGGTCCTGGCTGGCAGGACTGAACACCTTTGAAGGTGTACGGAGCGCTGTTCTCACCAAAGGTGGTCCCTATTTTCCTACTTGCATTTTTTGTTTTTTGTTTTTTTTTACATACTTTCGAACTCCGTTGGCAGAAGCTGAGACCAGTCACGGGAGCTCACTCCATGATGTGGCAAGGCTAGGGATTCAAACTGCCGACCTTTCTGATGGACGAGCTCAGCGCCTTAGCCCCTGAGCCACCATCTGTCCCTTTGCCAAAGATCACACAGCTGAAATATGTCCGCAGGAGGGCAGGCTCAGCTGGCCTTTGCTGTCAGGTTTAAGTTTAATTTGTACTTTCCATATCCTCTTCCCTTTTTCTTTTCTTTTTTTTACATTTTATTAGGTCCCTTGGGGTCTGCTCAGAGTAGAGAGGGCCCCACTGGTGGTAGCAGGAGTAATAATCACAACACAAAGTGGACATTTTTCTTGCAATTCAGGGCCCTGTGTGCAGCACTGGTGGAACTGACTTATTTTCTGCCGCCGAGGGAGCACGAGAGAGGACAGCAGGTAGGCCTCAAGAGGGACAAATCTTTTTACTCTGAAATGTCCAATTAGTACGGAAGGCTTGCCGAAAGGTAGCCAGGTAAAAGGGGAGAGCCTTGAGGGAGACCCTGCTTTGCCCTATTTAAACCCCAATCGTCTTGCAGGTAAGTCAGTGGTGGGATTCAAACATTTTTTTACTAGCAGCTCTGTTGGGCGTGGCAGGGGAAGGATATACTGCAAAATCTCCCCTTCCCTCCCCTCCCCACTAACCTGCTTTCCAGCTCTGTTCTCCTGGGCAGAGCAACCAAAGGAGACCCAGCCGATCAGCGGGGGGACTCAATGGGAGGCAGAGAATAGAGGGGGTTGGTAGGGCCAGTCAGAGGTGGTATTTCCCGGTTCTCCGAACAACTCAAAATTTCCACTAACCGGTTCTCCAGAACCGGCCAGAACCAGCTGACGACCACCTCTGAGTTAAGTTGCGGGGGGCACCTTAAGGTCACAAGCTGGACTCCACCTTACTTGGGGTTCAGTAGTGGGCAGGTGTTAAATTTCCACCCACCAGGCTTAGCAAGTCCTTACCTGCCCCGTAACAACAAGGACCACAACAGTGTGACCAAGCAGTTGGACCCCAATTCCTTCCACCCTGCAGTCAGAAGTAGCTCAGAGAGCCAGGTAGGCTGGGGATAATAGGCTTGTGAAAGATGCAGACAGCTAACAGCAGGTTTCCCCCAGCCCAAAAGGGATGCAATAAAATCGTCGCTCAAGACTGGCGAGGGGAAATATTGCATGTTGTTGGGATTTCAGCTGTATTTTTTTTAAAAAAGCGGAGACTGGGATGAAACAGCGCACAGGTGAAACAATTACAGATTATCCTAGTGTGCTTGGTCATTAGTCCCAGTTCAGGAAAAAATAGTGAAAACCTGTTCGGCGCTGCATGCAAAGTGGAAATGGGGCTCTGGTTTTGGGGAAACGGCAGAGGGGAAAGCTGGGGCAGTGAGTGTCCAATCTGTAGGTCAAGAGAGGGGATGGGTGCAACTTCAGGAGGTTAAAAATATATGCTTATTTTGTGCACACACGTTTATTTGGCTGTGTTCTGCAACCCTGTACAAACTGGGAATGGGAGGAGTGGATCACGCTAGAAGCCATCCAAGTTGCTGAACTGAGGAAAACGAAATCTTCGAAGATCTGAAGGAGGGAGAAAATGTATCCGGGTGAAAGGAAGGACATTTGGGATGACCCAAAGGGGCGTGGCACAAAGGCAACACTGTCAGCTAATCAATAGGAGTCCCTTTATTATCTCCAACTTTGCCTCCAATGTCGAAATTACCCTTGGCTGGAGAAAAACTCTCCCAGCCTTTGACTGTAGGACATTCAGTCCAAAACAAGGTACACACAAACTGTAACTTAAAATCCAAACAAACCAAACTGAAGCAATTAGTTTGGCAGGGCAGGAGCAGGAATTTCAAACTTGAAAGCACGGCAAAACTCACACAGATAAGCCACGACAATACAAGATAAAGTCACGTTTGCTCCTAACAGCCTGCTGCAAGCAGCTTGCCTTTTTTATACACTGTGGTCCCAGCTGCAGCTAATGAAGGGAATCAGGGCCCCTTCCTCCCCCGTAAGCCATGCAACCCACATTGCTCTCTTCTCCGTTCCTCCCTCCCTAGGATGAAGATGGGGTGGGCCTGGGTCTTCCTCTGAACTCCCTCTCCTTTGTTCTACCTCTCCCCTGCTCTGCCCAGCTGGACTTTGCCCTTCCCCAGTTTCCTCCACAACCAACGGAGCCACACTCCCTGTCAGCTGTTCATCCTCCTTTTCTGAGTCAGATTCCAACAGCGGCATGACACATTTGTGGGTCTGGAAGTGGACACTTGACCGGTGGAATTGTCTTTCTCCACCACCACCCCACCGCAGGTCAGAAACAACCGCTCAACCTGGAGCCAAGTGGGCCAAGCGGTCAGTCCGAGGGCGTGTTCAGATAGATGAGGTTCAACTTCGGTTCCGTCTGCTCGGCATCAGAAAGGTGAAGGGAGTTGGCCCGCGTGGGTGGGAGGAAACCAAGTGTTTGGCCGCTGTGGTCATTGACGATGGAATCGGCTGAGTCCATTTCCCCTGGCAGAGCCAGGGTGTTCCTGAGGGAGACCCCCGGCCGGGGGCCGCTGTTGGAATTCCTGAGAGAGAGAGAGATGCGGCTGGGCCTGCGTTCCCACGCACGGGGGCAGCAAGGCAAGTACTTGGCCATGGCTCTCTTGAAGTCTCGCATGAAAAGCGGGTAGATGATGGGGTTCATGGTGCTGTTGCAGTAGCCCAGCCAGGTCAGGAGGTCGAAAAAATCGGCCGAAATGCAGTTGCAGACCGCCTGGAGAAAGCGAGGAGACGGCCATTTGAGGAGAAAGAGGGAACAAGAGGGGCTGCCAAAGCTGGCTTGTTGCAAATACAGGTTGTCCTCGACTTACCACTTCAGCTGAGACCAAAATCTATGCTGCTAAGCGAGACAGTTATGAAGTGAGCTTTGCTCCGTTTTAGGACCTTCCTTGCCTCAGTTGTTAGCAATAGCAATGGCACTTACCATGTTTCCCCAGAAATAAGATCAAGTCTTATATTAATTTTTGCCGCAGAAGATGCCTTAGGGCCTATTTTCCAGTCTTACCTGGGTGGAAATACTGTACTAAAATATCTCTCTGGCTGACTATCTTAACGGGGGCTTATTTTGGGGGGGTACAGCTTATATTATAAGCATCCAGAAAAATCATGCTAGGGGTTATTTTTCGGTTAGGTCTCATTTGGGGGGAAAACACAGTAGATTTATATACCACTTTGCTTCACAAGCCCTCTCTAAGCAGTTTATAGAGTCAGCTTCTCGCCCGCTATAATCTGGGTCCTCATTTTACACACCATGGAAGGCCGAGTCAGCCTTGAGCCTGGTGGGATTCGAACTGCCAAATTGCAAGCAGTCAGCAGAAGCAGCCCTGCAGTACTGCACTCTGACCATCGCAACTCTTATACATGTTAAGTGGATCATTACAGTTAGTAAAACCGTTGTTAAGTGAATCTGGCTTCTATGTCAGAAGGTCACTAAAGGCAAACCCACAGCCCCGGGACACGCTGCCACTGTCATAAGTATGAGTCCGTTGCCAAGCACCTGAACTTTGATCATGTGACCACAAGGATACTGCAACAGTTGTTAAGTGTGAAAAAGGATGTCACTTTTTTGAGTGCGGTTGTAACTTTGGTCACTTAACACGAACTGTTGTAAGTCAAGGACCACCTGTAAATCTATTAGGGTTTGGAACAGATGAGAACAATCGCTTTCAACGAACTCCTTTTTCTAAAGTTGCATTGCTTCTAGGGTCCTCAAAAAATAAAAATAAAACACCCTCATTTTTTTGTGCACCCTTAGTTGGTGCAAAAGACGGGGTGAGGAAAGAGCTTTATGAATAGAAATAATGTGACTTTTGGGATGTGAGTAAAAGGAATAAAAATATCCAGAGCCCCGTGAGAATTCAGACTCGAATCTCCAGGGTCACAAGAAGAGGCCAAGAAGTGGGAGTCCCAAAGGTGCTTTTTCAGGTTTTCACGTTTTTCAACTTTCTTGTGTGTTTTTTTCTTTTTTCTTTGAAGAGGTTTCACTTCTCATCCAAGAAGCTTCTTCTGGAAATCCATTCCAGAGAGGGGGAAAAAAATGCAGACTACAGGAACTCCGGGGACCCTGAGGACACACCGGTAAACCTCCAAGTGGCCTCAAGGATGCCAATGACCAGCTGTCTGCAAGGAGTATAAATCCTTCCATTCCCCACTATTCTGTCAGAGTTGAAGAAGCTTCTTGGATGAGAAGCGAAACCTCTTCAAAAGAAAAGAAAAGAAAAAAACAAGGAAGTTAGTTGCCTCTTGGGGAAAAAAGCACCTTTGGGACAACTGCGACCTGGACAACGGAGAATCTCTACAGACAAGAAGTGGGAAATAATGGAAGCTGAGAGGACCCTCAATTTCCCTTCTGCCACACACCCCACAGGTTCCCTGTCCTCCCTCTGCCCCCTTGCAACCTTCCCTCAGGGGTAGAATTTACCTCCAAGAGTGCTTACCTGGGCCATGTTGCAGACAAAGAAAGGCAGCCAAGCCACAAAGAACATGCCCAGAAGGATGCCAAGGGTCAGGCTGGCCTTGAGCGCCCGTCGGCTGTGCTTGTTGGCAAACTTCCGGTGGTTACTTGCCCCGCTTCCTTGGCCCTGATCTCGGGAAACCTGTGAAGAACCCCAAAAGCAGGAAGAGGTCAAGACAGGTTTAGAAAAGGGTGCGCCCAGATGCCCTACAGTGGGATTCTGCGAAGGGGCTGGCAATGCCAGGGAGAGGCCCAGCTATTGAAACCTGGGGAGGGGGGGCAAGGGGGAAGCTGGGAAGCAAGGATGCAACCCTTTTAAAGCAGCTGGAAAGGAAATCCCCCTCCCCAGTAGAATAAGTCTCAGTCCTGGGGGAGTCATTCTGGCTACTCAGCTTTGGGCTGTGGGCTTTCCTTGAAAACCCAGGTGGTGGGTTTCTGGCTGGAGGAGGCACTGAGCCAGGAGCAACCTGGCTTCGGAGCTTAGCACATGGACAGCCAGGATTTTGTGGGGCAGGGGGTTCCTTGCAATGAAGACCCCCCCCCCATTTAGATAGATATGAAAGAGAGAGAGAGAGAGGTAGATACAGTGGATAAGACGTGAGAGTAGATAAATGATAAATGATAGAGACAATAGATAAAAGATAAATTCATATACACATGTGAGAGATGATACAGATGATAAATGATAGAGGTGATGATAAAAGCAGGTACATAGATGTAGAATAGATTATAAATGATAAAAGACATGTAGATTGGACAGATAGATGTAAGCTAAATGATCGAGAAAGACATGATAGATAAAAGACAGGTGTAGATTAGATGGATAGATGATAGGTAGGAAGGAAAGAAAGTTAAGGGATCAAGCAAGCAGGTAGCTTGGCTGGCCTCTTCAAGTAATCTAACCAAAAAACCTGATTCTCTCTCCTTCCCTCCCCCCCCCTCCATACATAATCTATACCTACCTAGGTATCTATCCATCTATCAATCATCTGTCTGTGTATCTATACCTACCTCCTTGTCTGATCTATCTATCCATCCATCTGCGTATCTATCGCTACCTACCTACCCACCTGATCTATCCATCCATCCCTCATCTGTGTATCTATGGCTACCTACCGACCTACCCACCTGATCCATCCATCCATCCATCATCTGTGCATCTATGGCTACCTACAAACCTACCCATCTGATCCATCCATCCATCCCTCATCTGTGTATCTATGGCTACCTACCTACCTACCCATCTGATCCATCCATCCATCCCTCATCTGTGTATCTATGGCTACCTACCTACCTACCCATCTGATCCATCCATCCATCCATCATCTGTGTATCTATAGCTACCTACCTACCTACCCATCTGATCCATCCATCTATCCATCCGTCCGTCATCTGTGTATCTATGGCTACCTACCTACCTACCCACCTCATCCATCCATCCATCCATCATCTGTGTATCTATAGCTACATACCTACCTATACACCTGATCCATCCATCTATCATCTGTGTATCTATGGCTACCTACGTACCTACCCACCTGATCCATCTATCCATCATCTGTGCATCTATAGCTAGCTAGCTACCTATCCACCTCATCCATCCATCCATCATCTGTGCATCTATACCTACCTACCTACCTACCTACCCATCTGATCCATCCATCCATCTATCCATCATCTGTGTATCTATAGCTAGCTACCTACCTATTCACCTCATCCATCCATCCATCCATCATCTGTGTATCTATAGCTACCTACCTACCTATCCACCTCATCCATCCATCCATCATCTGTGTATCTATAGCTAGCTACCTACCTATCCACCTCATCCATCCATCCATCCATCATCTGTGTATCTATGGCTACCTACCTACCTACCCATCTCATCCATCCATCCATCCATCTGTTTGTCATCTGTGTATCTATGGCAACCTACCTACCTACCCACCTGATCCATCCATCCATCCATCCATCTGTGTATCTATGGCTACCTACCTACCTACCTACCCCATCCATCCATCATCTGTGTATCTATGGCTACCTACCTACCTACCCACCTGATCCATCCATCTATCCATCTGTGTATCTATAGCTAGCTACCTACCTATCCACCTCATCCATCCATCCATCTATCCATCATCTGTGTATCTATAGCTAGCTACCTACCTATCCACCTCATCCATCCATCCATCCATCCATCATCTGTGTATCTATAGCTACATACCTACCTATACACCTGATCCATCCATCCATCATCTGTGTATCTATAGCTACCTACCCACCTGATCCATCCATCCATCATCCCCCCCCCCTCTCTCTCTCCCCCTATCTACCTATGTAGAAATATGACCTCATCCCGGGCATGATGCACAGGGGACTTCATATATGCCTTGGTATCCCCTGTGCATCATGCCCGGCCACATACATTGGACAGACCAATAGAAGAATAAGCACCCGCCTGGATGAACACAAAAATGCAGTCAAAAAGCTGGAACACACTTCCTCACTTGTCCAACACATGGAAGCCACAGGTCATAACATCAACTTCAATGGCACCAAAACCCTAGCCACCATAGAAAATCCCAGCCACAGAATCATCAGAGAAGCCATAGAGATTGAAAAAAGACCAGAAAGCATGAACAGAAGAGATGATTCCACCAGGCTGTCAATCATTTGGAAGCCTGCACTCACAAACAAAAAAATCTCCACACCACAAGCCAGATAAACACCTGGGCACAAACAGATCCCCCCTGATACTTCCAGCTCAAACACACCCCAACCAGGCACCCAGATGAAACCCAGCTTCCTAACTAATGATAGCCGTCCATTTACCCGAAGCCAAGCTGCACTAAAGGCCTCCAATAAAGTAACACAATGTTGCCAGCCAATCAAGATACAAAAAGAGCCCCCCCCCCCAAAAAAAACCAGACAGAAGATATTAGTAGCAGAACACAGCAAACTCCAAGACCAATAAACACAGACCAAGATTCAACCAATCAGGAGGAAGAAAAAACCATTCTGATACAGCAATAGGCTGCCCCAAATTTAAATCTGAAACCACTGTAAAAGTCTGACTCACAGACAAACACCATACAGAAACCTGATGATGGCAGATGAGATTCTGCTGAAACGTTGCTACAACTTTAAAAGCACCACTATTATGACGTGGGAAAATACCTGAACAAAGCTGAATGCCAGACATGTAAGTACCCGCGAAAACTTAAGAAAATATATATATATATATATATTTGTTTTCGTAGCTTTTCACTGGTACAGGTACGCAAGACATATATATATATATATGTACCCGCGAAAACTTAAGGAAACATTATATATATATATATATATGTGTGTGTGTGTGTGTGTGTGTGTGTGTGTGGATCTTTGGTTATTCAGGTTTTCTCCTGTGTAAGATTGGAAGTATCTACGCAACATTTCGATGAAGTCTCATTCATCATCTTCAGGCTTGGTCTTCAGCTCTGTGCTTCTCAGAGTGAATATATATATAAATTTTGTTTTCTTAAGTTTTCGTGGGTACTTACATGTATGGCATTCAGCTTAGTTCGGGTATTTTCCCACATCATAATAGTTGTGCTTTTAAAGTTGTAGCAATGTTTCAGCAGAATCTCATCTGCCATCATCAGGCTTCTGTATAATATACAGAATATAGTATATAGTATATATATAGTATATAGTATACAGAAGCCTGATGATGGCAGATGAGATTCTGCTGAAACGTTGCTACAACTTTAAAAGCACAACTACTATGATGTGGGAAAATACCCAAACTTAGCTGAATGCCATATACACACATACACACACACACACACACAGAGATTATATATATATAAACATATATATATTTTCTTAAGTTTTCGTGGGTACTTATATGTATGGCCTTCAGCTTTGTTCAGGTATTTTCCCACTACAGTGACGTGGGAAAATACCCAAACAAAACTGAAGGCCAAACATATATATATTATACATAATACATACATTATACATAATACCATGCCTTAAGTACATATATATGTTTATAAACATGTTTTCTTAAGTTTTCGCGGGTACTTACATGTATGGTATTCAACTTTGTTCAGGTATTTTCCCACATCATTATAGTTGTGCTTTTAAAGTTGTAGCAACGTTTTGGCAGAATTTCATCAGCCATCATCAGGCTTCTGTATTGTGTTTGTCGGTGAGTCAGGCTTTCACAGCAAACACAATACAGAAGCCTGATGATGGCAGATGAGATTCTGCCAAAACGTTGCTGCAACTTTAAAAGCACAACTACTATGACGTGGGAAAATACCCGAACTAAGCTGAATGCCATACATATAAGTACCCGCGAAAACTTAAGAAAACACACACACACACACACACATATTTGCATGCTTTTAACTTTCTTTTTATGGTTTTATATGCTGCCTCAAGTTGCATTGTGTGAGACAGGCAGGCAAGTATATCTGATAAATAAAATCTTTCCTGAGATTGCTAGGATTTTTCCAAGTTCGTGTGTTAAAAATAAACAAGCAGCAGCTTGCTTGTAATTTATCATACTTCTATTTATTGCCCTCCAAAAAAAAATAACTTAGACAATTGTCTCATTAACCCTGCTGATAACTTGGAAAATTGAGGTCAGTTTCTCTGTTTGTCTCAAAAAAAGTGGGGCGGAGATTCCAAGCCAAAAACCAGCAACTGGTTATTTGCATTGACTAAGGAAGGGAAGTTTTCTAAAAACCCTGTTTTAGTATTTAAACACAATTACAATTATGTTCCTTTTTCTCCTTCTGCAGGCTATGGGGTCAATTAGAGGCAATTATTGCCAGGTTAAATTGCTTGGTGCTTATAATTCTTTACTATCTTCTCAAATTAGAAGTGATGAAACTGTGGGTCTAATTCTAAAAAAATTATAATTTCTAAAATTCTAAGAAAGGGAGGCATTGCTCCTGACATGCATTTGAATCAGGAATTGCAAGAACTGAATTTAAATGTTGGAGGATTTGAACTATTTCCACCTTTAGTTGCATTTGCATAAAATGTTGCTTAACTTATTAGTTAAAGAGCAATAGGCTACCATATTAATGGTTGTGCTATTCCTTTTTTAACAGCTCTTCTAATAGATGTTGCCCTATGGTCATCTCGTGATAATTATTTGCAAATTGACAAGAGTTTGCAGTTAAATATACCTAAAATAATTCCAGTCCTTTTCTAGTTGTCTCTCTCTACATCCTGGTTTATATAATGGCACTGAACCATAGTTTAATCCTTGTTCAATAAGCCCTAGTTAGCTAAACCCACGTGTGCTATAAACTGTGGTTTATAAACCACCATGTTGAATTCCAAATGCTAAACCAACAACATTAAGGTTTCAAGGAGTAAGACAATTTAACCGTCAAATCTAGGTTCATTAGAGCTTATTTTTGTATAAACAATGAAGGAATTATAGTCCAAATCTTCTGAGTTAAGTAGGCAGATTTTTAATTTATTTCTTTAAGCACTGGATAATGGTTGAGAAGTTCCTATTTATTTTTTAGATGATGTACATCTTGGGGGAAAAACATGTTTATGTGGCCTAAAGATTCAGACACCAAACCTGGGGATAAAAAAGAATTTAAAGTTATTGAAAAACATGAAGCTGCTGGAAAATTTGTCATTGGAAGAGAACATCAAAAGAAACTGCAGATAAATGGTAAGTTATAATTTATTACCTTGGAAGTATTTACACCTTTTTATTTTAGATGCTCTCAAAAACAATACCTTAGACTACATGATTTATATGTGTGTGTGTGTGTGTGTGTGTATACACACACATATATACACATACATACATACATATATATATAAAAGTGAAATACCCCTCACGCATCATCACAAAATCTCCAGAACCGTAAAGCCTACAAACTTGAAATTTGGCACCTATGTTCCTCTTGGCCTCTAGGTGCTCCCTAAGAAAGTTTTTTTTCCGAAATGACCATCAGAGTCATTAATATTTCCTATATTTTTATTATTAACCCACTCTGATGCTAAGGAGTTCTACTCCCCCCTCCCCACCTGAAAAGAAATCTGTGCCAAATGCACAACACAAGCAGAGGAGACGAGTTTCAGTTTTAATTTCACAGCACCAAGCAGCTTTAGTACAGAAGAGTTGAGCTAAGCCACGCCCAGGCTCCTTGCTGTCTCCTTGCTCACACAGCAAATACTGTTTCAGTTTCCAAACAGCCCTCAACTCTCACACTGGCAGGACGCTAGCCAGATGAATACCGATGGATGCTGGTAGGCGGAGGCAGAATTTTTTTTTTCTGCTTATTTTCCTCCCCCCAAATTAAGCCCGACCACATAGTTTCGTAGCCAAGCACGGATATCCAGCTAGTAATTGATAGGGGGGATTTTTGGCAAGTCGGATTCCTTTTCCGGATTTGTGCTGCTGCAGTCTTGGTGTCTTTTCCTTCCTAACAAGCTGCTTGATGACTAAAACGATATTAGCTAATTAAGTTTCATTTGCTGGGAACATTTGTTTTTCCTCTCCCCTTGCCCCCGCCATCCTCACCCCCGGGAGGGCTCAAGAGTCTTCCCATGCCAAGAGAAAAAAATAAGATGATGTCAGGTGGCTCACTCCTTCCAAGGCAAAAATCCTGCTGGCACATTTTAATTTCCCACCAGCTTAAGTGCCTATTGAACTCTGCAAAAGAGGTTTAATTAGATGTTATTTTTTTTTTCTCAGAGGGAGGGAAGGTGAACTTGCAAAAAACTCTGTTGAGCTGCCCTCCACAACAAGGTGCCCAAAAGTAAAAGACCGCTGGCCTAGCACCCTTCTAAGCGTGGTCTCTGGAGTTGTTGTTTTTTTCCTTCTGCCAGGGTTAGGAGAAGGGGTAGAAGGCTGACCACCAACCCTAAGGCATTTCCTTGGGGGGGGGGTCAGTGCAAGGGAGGGTCTGTGGTGATGCCTGGAGTGGAGGATGGGGCCTGTATCCAAGCGTGCTTGGAAAGCGCCAAGAAGGGGCTTAAATTCAACTTTCCTTCGTGTAAGTTGGATTCTTGGGAATGGTAGAATCCTTGAGACATGACAAGCCAGTCCTGAGTTCAATTTTGGTATCTTTGGTAGCTGGGTGCAGCTGTGGACATGAGTTTGAGAATGGTGGACGAGATGACCTATAAGGCCCCTTCCAACTCTGTTTAATCTAATCTAATCTAACCTAATCTGCCCCTTCTGGACTGGGCCAGCCCCATTGTCTGCGGAACTCCATTTCATCCAGTGAGAAAGGAAGGGAAAATAATGGTGTGTGGAGAATCTGATAAGCTAATTTTAGAAAGGAAAAACAAGGGAGGTTCAGAACATGAATGATACTTGGAACAAGTTTTATCTGTGGCTGCAAAAAAAGAAGGGAAGGTCGGAACAAAAACAGCTAGGAGGATTGGAAGCAAAATGTAAATATTGTACCAGTAATAGAAATGTTAATGGGTTTGACTACGTCTTTGGTATGTATGGCAAAGTAATGCCAAAATGGCTGCGCTGTTTTGTATTTATAGTTGTAAACAATTAAAAAAATATAAATATAAAATGTACAGTATAATATACATATACATATACATATACATATACATATACATATACATATACATATACATATACATACATACGTGTGTGTGTGTATGTATGTATGTACGTATGTATGTTGTGGCCCCGATTCCCGAGCCTGCGCTGTCAGAGGAAGAGGACCTGAAAGATGAGGAGGAGGAACTGGGAATGCCTTCCTCCCCAGGACCTTCCTCCCTGATAATGCCTCAGGTTCCATCAGGCAACCGAGAGGAACAGCCTGATATTAATCAGGAGGAAGGTATATCAGAGCAGCCCCTGACAGGGAGTAAAGAGGAAGAGTGTTGGCTCGATCCTAAGCAGTGTCGTAAGGAGAAACGTGAGCACCAATGTAGGAGGCATGGGACGGTCAGAGAGTGAGCTGAGTCATTGAGCCACACCCCACAGGTGATAAAAGTGGGTGTGTTTTCTCCTGAAACTTTGTACGGGACAAAGTTTAACCTTACTTCAGATTTTCTTCATGAATGACTATTTTTGTGGACTGCCTTGTGATTTTCTGTGAGTAAAACTTTATCAGTTCGGACTTGACAGGCAGGACATATGGGAATGCCAAGAATATTATCAGTTCCAAAGAATTAACTCTGTGAAGTCCAAGCCAGCTTGCCTGCCTGTGTTGGTGTGAGTTTGTACTCTTTCATATTTTGGGAAAGAGGAAAGGTGAGACAGAACATTTTTGTCCCGTACCTGACTTAAACCATCTTTTACCTAAGATGGACCAGCAGCAGCAGTTTCAACAACAGCTGCAAGATGAAAATCAAACTCTACAACAGCAAGTGGCTCAATTAACAGCCCAACTTGCTTTGCTGCAGGCTCATGCAGCTCCGAGTCTGCAGTGTGTGGACCACTTTCGCCACACCTGTCCTGGCCAGGACATCACCGCCTCTGCTGTCTCCATACCTACTGAACTGACGGATTTTACAGATGTGTTCAGTGAGAAGGAGGCAGACTAGTTACCCCTGCATCGGCCCTATGATTGCCCAGTGGACCTTCTGCCCAATGTACCACTGCCAAAGGGACATTTGTACTCAATGTCAGAGCCTGAGCTGGCCACACTATGGGACTTTTTGGACAAAAACTTGGCCCGAGGGTTCATCCAGCCTTCGTCATCCCCTCTCTCAGCCCCAGTCCTCTTTGTCAAGAAGATGGGAGACTTATGTTTGTGCTGTGATTACCGTCGACTAAATGCCATCATGGTGCGGAATAGCTACCCCTTGCTGCTCATTCCGGAGTTGTTGGAGAGGTTGCAGGAGGCCACTATCTTCACCAAGCTCGATCTTTGAGGGCCTACAACCTGGTGCGGATGCAAGAGGGGGACAAATGGAAGACAGCATTTGGCACCCGATACGGCCATTTTGAGTACACTGTGATACCGTTTGGGTTGACCAACGCCCTCGCAGTCTTTCAGCACTTGATGAATGAGGTGTTTCGGAATATGTTAGATCGGTTCGTAGTGGTGTACCTGGGAGATATTCTGATCTATTCCGGGTCCAGGGGTAGCCACCTTCAACACATTCATCTGGTCTTGCAACGCCTTTGGGAGCACCAACTTTATGCAAAGCTGGAGAAATGTCTCTTCTTCCAGACTTCCATAGAGTTCCTTGGGCACATCATCTCTCCCGAAGACATCGTCATAGACCCGCGCAAGGTGGAGACCTTATGTAGTTGGGAATCCCCTCATGGCATGAAGGACGTTCAATGCCTATTGGGGTTCGCTAATTATTACCGGACCTTCATCCCGGGTTTTGCCAAGCTGACAGGTCCAATAACCCAGCTCCTTCGAAAGAAGGTCCCCTTCCAGTGCCCCCCCCCCGAAGCAAGAGGCTTTTGCGGCCCTCAAAAATGCCTTCATCGCAGAACCCATCCTGAGGCACCCTGATCTGCATCATCCTTTTGTGATGGAGACAGACGCATCCAATGTGGCTATTGGGACGGTGCTGTTGCAAGCCCCGGTGGATAGCGCCACTCTTTTTCACTGTGCTTATTATTCCTGGAGACTCACCCCTTCCGAACGCAACTACACCATCTGGCCATCAAGGCTGCGTTTGAGGCTTGGAGAGGGACCCAACACAAGGTGGAGGTCCGGACAGACCATCAGAATTTAGAACACTTGTCAACGGCGAGAAAGTTGAACCAGCGGCAGATCCGGTGGTCGTTGTTTTTTGCCCGGTTCAATTTTTCTGTGACCTATATCCCCAGTGGTCATAATCGGAGGGCAGATGCCCTGTCCCACAAACCTGAGTATCTTTGCCCCGAGGATCCCCTTTCTCCACGGATGGTGCTGCCAGCAGAATACTTGGCCGCAGTCCAGGAACTGGTGGACTTGCGGACTCAGGTGTGAGAGGCGCAGTGCCTAGACGTTTGGTTGCAGCAGAGGATGGGGGAGATTGGACCCGAATCCCCATGGACTTTGGAGGAGGGTTTACTCAAGCATCAGGGTCGGTTGTATGTACCCACGGGTCCGCTTCAAGCCTTTATTATGACTCAGTGTCACAACAACCCTGCAGCCAGCCATTTTGGGTTTTTTAAGACCCTCCATCTTGTAACACAGACTTTTTGGTGGCCTCGAGTGCGGCATGATGTCCACGCCTATGTCACGTCCTATGTACCATGCAGGCAAGCGAAAACCACAACGGGTGTGCCTCCTGGTCTCCTCCAACCTCTGCCGACTCCAGAAAGACCATGGGGAGTGATTTCCATGGACTTCTTGACTTATTTACCACCGTCCTCTGGATTTACAACTGTGCTGGTGGTGGTCGACATGTTGACAAAAATGGCCCATTTCATTCCATGTCATAAATTGCCAACGGCCGGTACAACTGCCCGTTTGTTCTTGCAGCATGTTTTTTGTCTCCATGGTCTGCCAGACAGGGTAGTTTCTGATCGCGGTGTACAATTTACAGCCCAATTTTGGAAAAGCCTGATGACTGCATTACAGGTGCAGGTGTGTTTGTCGTCGGCGCACCATCCAGAGACTGATGGGGGGACGGAGAAGATCATTGGCATTCTCGAGCAATACTTGCGTTGTTTTGTAAACCAATGGCAGAACAACTGGACTGATTATCTCCCTCTGGCAGAGTTTGCATTCAAAACTCCCAGCACACCTCCACCCAAATGACACCATTTTATGCTAATGTGGGGTACTATCCGCAGTTCTTCCCTTTGACACTATTAGATTCCCCTGTTACCGAGACCCGGGAATTCCTTTCTGAACTTCACTCAGTTCAGCAGTTAGTTCGGCAGCAATTGATACAGGCCAAGGAAGATTACAAGCGGTGTGTAGATCGCTCTCGATGGGCAACGCCTCCGCTGGCTGTAGGAGACCATGTGTGGTTATCCACAAAACATCTTCAGGTCAACCGCCCGATAAAGAAACTGGACCATCAGTTCATTGGCCTATTTCCCATCAAGGCGGTCATCAACCCTGTAGTCTATCGACTGACTCTACCGCGCTCCATGCAAATTCATCCAGTCTTCCACCATTCCCTTTTGGTCCCTGATGCCCCTTTGTGTTATCTCCGACATCCCACAGCAGTTGATCCACCACCTGTGCCCTAGGAAGATGGCGCAGTAGAAGGCAAGGTGGCCAGCATTAGGGATTCCCGCTGGCTGAAAGGGCAGTCCCAGTATTTGATTGAGAGGCAGGGGGATGGGCCGGAGGCCCTCTCCTGGGTGGATGCTTCCACATGCCCCGGACCTTATACGGATGTTCCATGACCATTTCCCCTTGCGACCACATCCTGACCGTCAGACTTGGGGGAAGGGCCCTGTGATGGGGGATAGTGTGACCCCAATTCCTGAGCCTATGCTGTCAGAGGAAGAAGACCTGGAAGATGAGGAGGAGGAACTGGGAATGCCTTCCTCCCCAGGACCTTCCTCCCTGATAATGCCTCAGGTTCCATCAGACAACCAAGAGGAACAGCCTGAGATTAATCAGGAGGAAGGTATATCGGAGCAGCCCTGACAGGGAGTAAAGAGGAAGAGTGTTGGCTCGATCCTAAGCAGTGTCATAAGGAGAAACGTGAGCACCAATGTAGGAGGCATGGGACGGTCAGAGAGTGAGCTGAGTCATTGAGCCACACCCCACAGGTGATAAAAGTGGGTGTGTTTTCTCCTGAAACTTTGTACGGGACAAAGTTTAACCTTACTTCAGATTTTCTTCGTGAATGACTATTTTTGTGGACTGCCTTGTGATTTTCTGTGAGTAAAACTTTATCAGTGCGGACTTGACAGGCAGGACATGTGGGAATTCCAAGAATATTATCAGTTCCAAAGAATTAACTCTTTGGAAAAGAGTAAGAATTAAGAATTCTTACAAAGAATTAAGAAGAACAAAGAATTAAGTCCGAGCCAGCTTGCCTGCCTGTGTTGGTGTGAGTTTGTACTCTTTCAAATTTTGGGAAAGAGGAAAGGCGAGACAAAACATACATTCAGCAGCAGAATCATCAGAGAAGCCATAGAGATAGAAAAACGCCCACACAGCATGAATAAACAAGATGATGCCTCCCGCCTACCAGCCATTTGGAAACCCGCCCTCATGAACAGACGCGTACCTAACATGAAGAATGACACCAGACCCACACCCCTGAGAGCCACACAAGATGCCACCACCACACTTCCACGTAAAAAGCAGACTCACACCCACACAGAAGATGAAACACGACCACGGACCAGAAGCCGCACTGCAGCTGCATCACTACCCACCTCAAACCCCTCTGAGCCATACATGAAGCGAACTGACCTCCACCATGAAGATGCAGCACGACCACGAACTCGAAGCCAAACAGCAAGATCACAGCTCACCAGCTCAAACCCTCCAGCAACTAAGACTAACCTGAGCACAATCAAGCCCCCACCTGAACAGAACACGCCTCTAGCCAATCAGAACACAGCCAACCCCCCAACCAATCAGAACACAGCCAAACCACCAACCAATGAGAACACACCCCCACCCAATCAGAACACATCCAAGCCCCCACCCAATCAAGTCACACCCCCATTAGCAGTTAAAAGGAAGAAGCAGCTGCAAGCTCACATCACTCTGAGAAGCACAGAGCTGAAGACCAAGCCTGAAGATGATGAATGAGACTTCATCGAAACGTTGCCTAGATACTTCCAATCTTACGCGGGAGAAAACCCGAATAACCAAAGATCCACATACAAATACCCGCGAGAACCTCAGAAAACAAATATTGCACCTCTACAGGGAGGAAACCCACCATCTGACCAGGACTTATGAAAAACTTGAAGTCCAAAGAGCTTCCATTTTATGTGACCTTGCATTCCTATGCAACTGCCGAGATCAAAATTTAATTCCCACAAGCTTCCAATTGAAATTCCACACCAATACAGCAGCCACCAACGCATCCTAAAAAGAACAGAATTGGCCCTAATTAGAAATGAACTTCACACAAAAAGATTTCTCCTAGACCAAATCAACAAAGATCTCCTCACACTTCACCTCAGACTCAACAACAAGATTCACCCCTTACTTTGGGACAAATCCAAACAGCTCGCTGTCTGGAGAGCCGAAACACAGACCACCCTCAAGACAGACACACACACCAACAAACTCAGAAAACTACAACAACGCCAGAAACCAACTCCTCCCCCCTCACAGCCACACATGAAACAAACAGTGCACAACATCTCAGACAAGATCCTCACCGAAGCCGAAACCAAGGTCCTTTCTAAAGGATTCAACTTTGCTGTCGCTCCCAAACACATCCCCACAGAAGCCATCATATGCGGAGTTGAAACCAGCCTGACCAAAACCAACCCTGATGATGCCAATAGAATCAGACTCGAAATCACCAACATCCTCTGCACTAGCAAACCACCCAAAAGCAACTTATCCAAAGAAGAACAAACTGCACTACTTAACCTGAAAGAAGACACCAGCATAATAATCCTACCAGCAGACAAGGGAAATGCGACAGTGGTTATGAACACATCTGACTACCAATCCAAGTTAACCAACCTACTCCAAGACCCCACATACAAACCCCTAAAGACAGACCCCACCACCTACCTAAAAAAAACCACCAGATCCAAAATAAAAGCCTCCCCCATCAGTGAAGAAATCCAGCAAAGAATCATACCCAGAGAGAAATCATCCAGATGCCCTAAACTTTATGGTCTCCCCAAGATACACAAAGAAGGAACCCCACTTAGACCAATAGTCAGCTCCATAGGCTCACCTCTACAAAACCTAGCCAAATTTCTTGCCAAACAACTACAGCCCTATGCAGAATCCATCAACTCACACGTAAGAAACTCATTCCAGTTCATCGAGATCATAAAGAAACAAAACTTACAACCCAGTGACCTACTAGTGAGCTTTGATGTCATATCCCTCTTCACCCAAGTGCCAGTAAAAGAAGCCTTGACAGCCATCCAAAACAAATACAACCCCCCCAAGCACATCCTAGATCTGACCAACCACTGCCTATCCAATACATACTTCACCTACAATGGACAAAAATACAAACAAATAGAAGGAGCACCCATGGGATCACCCCTCTCACCTGTCACCGCTAACCTCTACATGGAACACTTTGAAACACAAGCTCTAGAAAAATATGATCACAAACCCAAACTCTGGCTTAGATACGTAGATGACACCTTCATAATCTGGCCACACGGGAAAGAAAAACTGAACAACTTCCTCACACACCTCAACAGCCAACACCCCAAAATACAATTCACCATGGAAGCAGAAGCTAACAACCAACTTCCCTTCCTAGATGTCTTGGTATACAAAAAATCCAATGGCTCCCTAGGACACACCATCTACCAGAAGAAAACACATACAAACCGCTATGTACACGCACTCTCACACCACCACCCAGCACAGATCAATTCCGTAGCCCAGACACTCACCTCCAGAACAAAATGCTTAGCCGATGAACAACACCTAGAGACCGAACTACACACTCTCACAGGCGGGCTGACAGCCAATGGATTCCAAAGAAAGAAGATCACCCACCTAATCCAAAAAGAAACCCCAGCCAAAATCCAAGACAAAGAACAAGAGAATGGCAAAGCCCTCCTCCCATATATAAAAGGCACTACGGACAAAATTAGCAAGATCCTCCAAAAACACAACATTAAGACAGCATTCTGCACAAACAGAAAGATATTCACCATCCTAAGAAACCCTAAGGACAGAATCGAGTTAGAAAATCAAGGAGTATACGAAATCCCTTGCACTGCCTGCCCCACCACATACATTGGACAGACTAACAGAAGAATAGGTGCACGCATTGAAGAACATAAGAACTCAATCAAAAAGGAAGAACCGACCTCTTCCCTGGTCCAACACCTCAAAGCCACAGGACATGAGATTGACTTTAAAAATACCAGAACTATCGCCAAAACCGAACACTTCAGCAGCAGAATCATCAGAGAAGCCATAGAGATAGAAAAATGCCCACACAGCATGAATAAACAAGATGATGCCTCCCGCCTACCAGCCATTTGGAAACCCGCCCTCATGAACAGACACGTACCTAACATGAAGAATGACACCAGACCTACACCCCTGAGAGCCACACAAGATGCCACCACCACACTTCCACGTAGAAAGCAGACTCACACCCACACAGAAGATGAGACACGACCACGGACCAGAAGCCGCACTGCAGCTGCATCACTACCCACTTCAAACCCCTCTGAGCCATACATGAAGCGAACTGACCTCCACCATGAAGATGCAGCACGACCACGAACTCGAAGCCAAACAGCAAGATCACAGCTCACCAGCTCAAATCCCCCAGCAACTAAGACTAACCTGAGCACAACCAAGCCCCCCCCTGAACAGAACACGCCTCTAGCCAATCAGAACACAGCCAACCCCCCACCCAATCAGAACACACCCCCACCCAATCAGAACACATCCAAGCCCCCACCCAATCAAGTCACACCCCCACTAGCAGTTAAAAGGAAGAAGCAGCTGCAAGCTCACATCACTCTGAGAAGCACAGAGCTGAAGACCAAGCCTGAAGATGATGAATATATTATATATATATATATAAACAAAAAGAAAGAAACCATTAGAGTATTTATAAGAAGGGTTAAATAGCTGCATTGCCCATGCAAATAAAATTAACTACAGAGGAAGGGGGGAATTTTTTTTGCAGGTAACGGACACTTTTCCTTGGTGGGTTTTCCATCCTAGATGCTTTTCTTGCACCATCTCCCCACCCTCTATGACAGGCGGGTAGACTGGCCTTGAAGGAGAGGCTCTGCACTCAACTAGGACCCAAATTCAGCTCTTGTGTAGCTTTAATTCCTTGGCTGCACCGGGAAAGCAATTAAGAGTCACTCTGTGCTTCCACCCCAGCTGAGCAGTTGCTCCCTGCCTACTCACACATGGTACAAGATGGTGGGTGGATTACTGGGGAGCGGGGGGGGGGGGGAGGAAAACAGGGCTGGCACTGATATTTGCCCCCCCCCCTTCTTCCAAGGAACAGTTCCATCTCCACCTCTGCTCCTGTTATTTTGAGAATTGCAGATATTTTGCAGAGGATGAGAGAGTGAAAGAGGGCCACATAAGAGGTTGTCTTTCAAGTCAGCCCCTTCCCCAAACTCTGGAATTAGAAGCCTTTTAAATATGGATTTCCAGCTGCAAAGATCTGGGGCCAGGTCTGAGCCCTTCTGATAGCCGAGGAGGAGGGGGGAAAAATGCAAGAACTAAGCAGGTGTTTTGTTGTTTCCTCAAAGCTTTAGCAGCTCTGTGACTATCAGTGAAATGGTAGCCTTCCCCCTGGACAGGGGAAGGCTACCTTAAAGGCCAGCATTTTGGAAATTTCAATTCCATTTTGGGAGGTGTGAGCCTGATAGCATGGTCTCGGCGGCTGAGCTTTGTCGTCTTCGGATAAGAAAAATGTAAGTCCAGCAAGAGAATCTAGATTTTATTCCAGATATCAATGGACAAGTGTCACTCAATCTCCGATCTACTGAGCCTGAGGCCAAATTTCCCACATCACAGTGCTGCCCTCTGGTGGCCACCCAGAGATTTACGCTTCTATTTTAAAGAAAGGATATAAAATTGCTTTTTGCATTTCCAAGAATGAGAATGCAATGAAGTTATAGCCGACATCTTGTCTGCAGGCTGGGTGTTTTCCCAGAGGAAGCATCTGATTTTTAGAAACTAGGGTCCGTGGCTTGCCTTCTCCCTAATTTTTCCCATCAAACTTGGTGGTGCTGTTGGCCAGCTTCTTCCAAAACAGATGCAAATCTCTTTCTTTCGTTTGCTTAATTTTTGGAGGGGGGCCACAGCTGGCAGCCTCCACACCCAGGTTGGGAAGACACTGATCGCTCTGTGTCTTTAGCATCAGAGGGTGGGCTGGGCCTGTCTTTAGATGGAGGCTTTTAAATCAGAATAAGTTGGAAGGCACCTTGGAGGTCATCTAGTCCACTAAACTGTTCGAGCAGGAGACTCTACACCATTCCTGACAGAGGACAATCCAGTCTCTTCTTGAAAGCCTCCAGTGGTGAACCTCCCACAACTTCCAAAGGCAACTCCTGTTCCATGGGTTGGTTGCTCTCCCTGTCGGAAAGTTTTCTCCTTATTCCCAGGTTGTTCAGATTCCATCCATTATTCCTTGTCTGGCCTTCAGGGACCATGGAAAATAGCTTGACTCATTCCTTTTTGTGGCAGCCCCTCAAATATTGGAATATTGCTATAATTACTCCCTTGGTCCTTCTTCTTCCCTACGCTAACCAGGCCCAGTTCCTGCAACCGTTCATCCTATGTTTTAGCCTCCAGTCCCTTCATCATCCTGGTTGCTCTTCTCTGCACTTGTTCCAGAGTCTCGACACGAAGCAGAGGCTGGTACAGGGAGTCTCCCACTCTCTGATGCATTGCATTGCATTAATAGAAGGGGAAAGTCACCCCCAGAACATGGACTCACACAGAATCCAGCAGCTTTCTACAGATGCAGGAGAAAGTTGATGCCCAAACTGTTGAATTTGAGAAGAAAACAACCGTTTTCCAAATTAATACAATCCCCCCACCTTAAGAAAAGTTTTCATTTGCAACCTTTGTTAAAGTTGCACAAACATTTCATTTCTTATTTCCCTCCCTTTTTTTTGTCCAATGCATGAGAAACTGCTTTTGGATGACTATTTTTCTTAAAACAAGGAGAAAACCTTGATTAAATGCTCATTTAGTCGGACTTGGGTGTCTTGGTTACAATGTGCCCCTTGAGCAGCTTGCTCTGCTAAAAATCCAAAATGCACCATTAGAGAAATTTGAAATCTCACTGGAAACAGGGCAGAGAAACACCCACCCACCCCCTTGGGTAGCTGGGAGAAAAACCTTTTTGGAGGCTGAGGGACAGACACAGGCCTGGAGTTCATCTACTTTTCAGATGGATGCAGTGCTAAACGGTATCCATGTCAAGCAAGTGAAGGAAGATTTGGGACATATTGCTATCTCTCTGAGCATGTGCAGAGTTAAATCATCCCTCTGGAGCAGTGGTCACCAACCAGAGGGCCAGGGATCACTGGTGGTCCATGAGAAAATTTTGGTGGTCCGCAGAGAAATGTCACTCCCAAAGCAATTAATCCAGGCTGCGTGGGAACACAAGGCTGGCGTTGCTTGCATTGTGAATAACACAAGGTAGTGAGGGGAGGGGGGAAAGGACAGAGGGGGGGAACTTGCCCCATTTGCCCCACACACCTGGCCTGGCCACCCGGCTGCTGCTTCCCGCTTCTTTCTTCTACTTTTGGCTGCACGCAAGGCAAGCACCCAAAGTCTTTCTTTCTCTCCCCCAAACTCCGCCAGAAATGAGTCTTTGGGACCATGCAGGGCCTCCTGGTCCAAGAGGCTGTGCCGGCAGAGACTCATTTCTGGTGGAGTTTGGCGGAGAGAAAGAAAGACTTCTGCTGCTTCTGCTGTTTTCCTTGCATAGAGCCAAAAGTCTCTCTCTCTCTCCCCTCCCCTGGAGAACGGAGTTGGAGATAATATCCTGTGATCCCAAATAAAGAACAATCGATCGGTAGGAAAACAGGGCGGGGAATTTTCCTGCATGACTTTTTTGGGGGATTTTCCCAGGGTCTCTGGTCTGAGGGATTTAAAATGATAAGTTTGGTGGTCCCTGAGGTCCAAAAGGTGGATGACCCCTGCTCTGGAGCAATCACAGGGTGTGTTAATTCCCCAGGACAATGGTCATCATGACAGCATCGCATTTCGCCTCCCGGGAATCAACACCGTTCTAGAACCGCTGTTGGGTTTACCTGCAGAGTTTGTTCGCTGAGGGGCTTGTTGTTGGTGAGAGACGCCACTTGGAGGGCCTGTTTCCGCGCAGCCAGCAGAATCCGACAGTAGGTGAACAAGATGGCCACCGAGGGGAGGAAGAAGGTCAGGCCGGAGGCAATGAGGGCGTAAGGCAAGCTGACCAGCAGGCGGCACTGCTCCCCTTCTGGCTGCAGGGTGGCGTTGAGCGGACGGCGGTCGAACTCCATCTTGTGCCAGCCCATCTTGATGGGCAGGAAAGACACCAAGGCAGCCAGTGTCCAGGTGGCCAGAATGAGCCAGAAGGCCCGGCCGGAGGTCATCCTCAGCTTGTACTTGAGTGGGGAGATGATGAGCAGGTAGCGGTCCAGGCTGATGACACACAGGTTGAGGATGGAGGCGCTGGTGCACATGACGTCGAAGGAGAACCAGACAGAGCAGAAGGCGCCGTCCAACACCCAGCGCCCGTAGAGCTGGTTCAGCATGGCCGGCGGCATGACCACGAGGCCCACCATCAGGTCGGAGAGGAAGAGGGAGACCAGGAAGAAGTTGGACGTGTTGCGCAGGAAGCGCTGGCTGAAGATGAGGAGGATGAGGGTGACGTTGCCCACCATGGTCAGGAGGATGACGAAGCAGAGGAACGCGGCTGTCCAGGCACTGCCACGCAGCCCGGGCTCCTGCCCGATCAGGCTGGCATTGAGGCTGCGCAGCTGACCATCCATGGGGGGGAGTGGCACCCTTGGCATAGGGAAGACTGGACGGCAGGCTAAGTGGTCGTTCTCTCTCTCTCTCTCTCTTTCACACTCTCTCTTTTTCTTTCTCTCTTTTTTTCTCCTACTCCTTTTCTCTCTTTCTTTCTTTTTCTTTCTCTTTTTCTCTCTTTCTCCTTTTCTCTCTTTTCTCTCTCTTTTTCTCTTTCACACTCTTTCCTCTCTCTCGCTCTTTCTCACTCTTTTTCTCTCTCTCCCCCTCTTTCTCTCTCTCTCTCCCCCCTCTCACTCTCTCATTCTCTCTCTTTCTCTTTTTCTTTCTCTCTTTTTCTTTCTCTCGCTCTTTTTCTTTCTCTCTTTCTCTTTCAATCCCTTTTTTCTTTCTCTCTTTCTCTTTCAATCCCTTTTTTTTCTGTCTCTTTTTCTCTCTCTCTCCCCTTACTCTCGCTCTTCCTTGCTAGGAATCTGGGGATCTTCAGTCGTTGGTGTATCCCTGCCGGCTGCCCTGACCCTCCTCCTGGCCGGCTGGCAGCCCTTCCCCCATCCCCTACCTGTAGAGTGTCAGGTCCTCTTGAAGGGGATTTTAAAAAAACGAGGAGAAAGCAAAGCAGAGCCTCCTCTGCCTGCCCTGCCTGCCTTGCCAGGCTGGCAACGGTTGGCGTCGACAGCGCCTCTCCCCTCTCCGTTCTGGAGGAGCACCGAGAGCTTCCTGGAGACGCAGAGCAGGGATCTTTCTCAGCTGGCATGCTGGAGAAGGAAGGAGAGTCAATCTGGACCTTTCGGCTGACTGCTGCTCCCTCTTTCTCTGGGGAACAGTTTGGGAGGGCGAAAATGCTGGGGCTGGTTGGTGGATGGAGGGTAGGAGTCAAGTTGGGGTCATTCAGGAAGGCCAGCTGGGGAGCGGTGGCAAAGGAATCTGGGGAGCAGGGAGCGGGCCAGGCAAATCACGGGAATAAAAATTAAAAAGTAAGAAATAGGGGTGGCTAGGTCAGGCTTTTATTAAATTCTTGGGGTGCTTAACATATCCTAGGCCACCTCAAGTGGACGGTTGTACATTTTCTAAAGGATAGAAGAATCCAGGGGTGACATGATCACAGTCTTCCAATATCTCGGGGGCTGCCCCAAAGGAGAGGAGGGTCAACTTATTTTCCTAAGCCCCAGAAGGCAGGACAAGAAACGATGGATGGAAACTACTCAAGGAGAGAAGCAACCTGGAATTTAGGAGAAACTTCCTAAGAGTGAGGACAATTAACCCGCGGAACAGCTTGCCACCAGAAGTTGTGGGTGCTCCATCACTGGAGGTCTTGAAGAAGAGACTGGACAGCCCCTTGTCTGGAATGGTAGTCTAGTAATTCTATTCTATTCCTATTCGTTCATTACTCTATTCCATTCTATACTGTATTCTATTCTATTTTCTATTTGTTATTTCATTCCATTCCATTTCCTATTTCTGTACCATTCCATTCCTATTCTATTCCTACTCTCTATTCTATTGTTTATACCTATTCTATTCTTTTTTCCTATTCTATTCTATTCTATTCTATTCTTTCTTCTATTCTATTTTTTTCCTATTCTTCTTTCCTATTCTATTCTGTTCTGTTCTGTTCCATTCTATTCTCCTTCGTTCTTCCCTCCTTCTATTCTATATTCTATTCTATTCTATTCTTTCATTACTCTATTCCATTCTATACTGTATTCTATTCTATTTTCTATTTGTTATTTCATTCCATTCCATTCCCTATTTCTGTACCATTCCATTTCTATTCTATTCCTACTCTCTATTCTATTGTTTATACCTATTCTATTCTTTTTTCCTATTCTATTCTATTCTATTCTATTCTATTCTATCTTTCTCCTATTCTATTTTTTTCCTATTCTTTTTTCCTATTCTATTCTATTCTATTCTATTCTATTCTGTTCTGTTCTGTTCCATTCTATTCTCCTTCCTTCTTCCCTCCTTCTATTCTATATTCTATTCTATTCCTATTCGTTCATTACTCTATTCCATTCTATACTGTATTCTATTCTATTTTCTATTTTTTATTTCATTCCATTCCATTCCCTATTTCTATTCCATTCCATTCCTACTCTCTATTCTATTCTATTGTTTATACCTATTCTATTCTTTTTTTCCTATTCTATTCTATTCTATTCTATTCTATTCTATTCTATTCTATTCTATTCTATTCTATTCTATTCCTTCATTCCAATATCTATTCTATTCTATTCTGTTCTATTCTATTCCATTCTATTCTCCTTCGTTCTTCCCTCCTTCTATTCTATTCTATATTCTATTCTATTCCTATTCTTTCATTACTCTGTTCCATTCTATACTATATTCTATTCTATTTTCTATTTGTTATTTCATTCCATTCCATTCCCTATTTCTGTACCATTCCATTCCTATTCTATTCCTACTCTCTATTCTATTCTATTCTATTCTATTCTATTCTATTCTATTCTATTCTATTCTATTCTATTCTAATTCTATTCTAATTCTATTCTATATTCTCTTCAATCCCCTAAATTCAAGACAAAAAAAATGTGTATTTTTGAGAGCTACCACGTCAAAGAGAACGAAAACCATATTTTCCTTCCTGCTGTTGAACATGTGGGCATGAGATGTGCTGAAGTCGAGATGCTTCATCCAATGATTGTTCACCTGTGAGTCATTTTGGATTAGAGGCTGCTTGGGTGCATTGCACTAGCCACAGCCTGGGATCCATCCAGCCCCTCGCTCCCCATTTGGTATTTTGCCTGTGAGTCTTCCTCCTCACCAGCCCCCTGCGCTTTCTTTCCAAATACAGGTAGTCCTCTAATTACAATGGCTCATTTAGTGACCTGTGGCCATTTTCACACTTACGACCCTCGCAGTGTTCCCCATGATTAAATTTCAGGCGCCTGGCAACTATCTCATAGTTATGACGGTCTTAAGTGTTCGCGGCGGTCATGCAGTCCCATTTTGCGACTTTGTGACAGGCAAAATCCACGGGCGGGGGAGCCGGATTCAGTTCATCACCGTGCGACTTAACAATGGCAGTGGTTCACTTAACAACGGGGGGGGGGTAGAAAGTTTGTGAAATGGGGCAAAATTAGCTTCTTGACAATTCTCTCGCTTCGCAGCGCAAAGGTTGGGCTCAGTGGTGCAGGGGTGGGATTCCAATTTTTTTTTACTACCGTTTCGGTGGGTGTGGCTTGGTGGGCGTGGCAGGGAAAGGATATACTGCAACATCCCCATTCCCTCCCCTCCCCACTAACCTGCTTTCCAGCTCCATTCTCCTGGGCAGGATCAGCTGGGACTCAGGGGGAGGCAGAGAATAGATGTGGTTGGCAGGGCCAGTCAGAGGTGGTATTGGACGGTTCTCCCAACGACTCAAACTTTCTACTATTGGTTCTCCAGAATTGGTCAGAACCAGCTGAAGACCACCTCTGCAGTGGTGGTCATAAGTTGGGGATGGCCTGTACAGACTGGAACCCAAGCTCTTCCATCAGCTGCTTTGCAACAGCTGGAGAGACCCTGGATGGACACACCTAGCAAACCAACCAATGGCTGTTTTTGGAGACAATTCACAGGCAAGCATTGCTCATTTAACAAGGTGTTTAACCAGCAGGGTGTAACCTAAAGAGATTTTTTTTTCCCCCACCCACACAAATGTCTCAAAAATAGTCCTTTTTTCCCCCGAGGAACCAATTATCTCAGCAGTTTTGGATGGATTTCTGCACCTCTGCAGATGGCTGGACAAAGAGCAGGTGGGTCTTTAGATGCGTGTAGCATTTTGGTACCTACTAAGAGACAAACGGTTGCACAGTGGCTAAGACTCTGAGCTTGTTGATCAGAAAGGGTTCGGTGGTTCGAATCCCTAGCCTTGCCACGTCACGGAGTGAGCTCCCCGTTCCTTGTCCCAGCAGCTTCAGCCAACTGAGCAGTTAAAAAACAGGCAAGTAGAAAAACAGGGGCCCCTTTGGTGGGAAGGGAACAGCGTTCCTCCGTGCGCCTTCGGTGTTTAATCCTGCCGGCCATAGGACCACGGAGGCGTCTTCGGACAGTGCCGGCTCTTCTTCGGCTTTGTGACAGAGATGAGCACCGGCCCCCGAGAGCCAGAAATGACCAGCATGGATGTGCGAGGGGAACCTTTACCTTAAGAGAGGTAATTTCCCTTTTTTCCATATTCTGGGAGAGTTGGGATATATTTTTTTTTAAACTACGGTTTTTACTTTAAAGTGCATTCAACCGATTTTAATCCATGTGGGCCTTTGCGAACAGTGCCCCGGCACCGGCCATTTTCAGTTAGTGTGAAATGTAGCGAATTTGGGAAATTGGAAACCTCGGTGTTTAGGTGGAAGTCCTTGCTTGCTTTCTTGGTTCACGAGCGAGAAGCGGGGGGGGGGGGGGGGACTGTTTGTGCAAGGCCCTGTGTGAGCTCCGTGGTCCAGTTTGAAGACAAAAACGTCGAGAGAGAAACGGCAACCTTTTCGGACACCACATACAGTCCCAGATTTGTTCGGAAGCAATGCCAACGGGCTGCTGCAGACGGATTTAATTCTTCAATCTTGCTTTGGCTCGTTTGGTTCAAAACGGCCCAGATTTGAAATCCCCCTCCCTCCCTTCCTTCCCCCTTTTTTTCCAAAAGTCACAGATGTTCCCCATGCCTTTGTTGTCTTGTTAAAGTGCTACTTGGAAGGAAAGACTGATCTGGAACACAAGAGATGGAAGGAAAACACAAGGGGCTCTTGGCTTCTAAAACATGGCTGGGCTTTAGTGGATCCAAGCAATGACCAACCCCAAAAGTTCCTCCAAAGAAACTCCCTTACCCCACAGCCCTGCCCCCCTAAAACTTGTGATAAGGTGTGAAAATGTGGAGAGTCTGTCTCCAAATGGCGTCACAGCAAGGAAGATCAAAAAGTCCAGCTGCAGAGGAAATAAATCCCCCTTTTTCTCCGCCTCTTTCCCACAAACATGACTAGATTTATGGCATTCTCAAGGGATCGGTCTCCAGAGGGAGAAGAGAGCCGTCTGAACACACTCTTTCTCGAGTAGCTTCCATGTGCGTTGTACGGATCGTGTCCTGCACACCAGCGATGGGAGTTGGCATTCAACCTCCTCTTGATTGAGGAAGAAAGGGGAGAAATTATTTGGGCACCGCGAGCTCGGGGCCAAAAGCGCAAGTCAATCGACTTGGATAGCGTCCTCTAGAAGCTCTGGACTACAACTCCCATCCCAGAGCCTCTGGCCAACAGCCCTTCCTGGATGCTGTGATGGAAATCAAGGTCCAATACCCCCCGAGGACCACAAATCTGGTTTGGTGGTTGTCTTTCCAAAATACACTCAAGATCTTCCATGTTACCGGAAGCCATGAAGGAAGCTTCAGACGCAAGATTGTTCAGGTAGGATTTAAACAGGGGTTACAACAGTTTCTCTTCATACTCTTTGCCCAGCTACTGAGTCCACAGAGAAGAAAGTTTAAACTCTGTTCTGATAAAAGTTCATAATACTGCTGAACAAGGTCTCTCCTCAGTCTGGCACACATATATATATATATTTACACACACAGTCCCTTCCCATGTTCCTAAGTGGCACACCGAGGGACATGGCAAGAAAATCCATCTTCTGCCAAGGGTGGGGGAGATGCCATCCCTTCCTGTTGACCACCTTCCACTTCACCATCCCCAGATCTGGAACTGGCAGAATCTCCAACCAGGGAATTACAAAAACGGTTCCCTTCACAAGCTGGCGACGGTGACGCCATCTTGGCAGGAAAAAATGCTTTGGGCTCTCTTCTTCGTCCTTCTGATTCCCAAATCCAGACAGGCGTCCCCACCCACAACAAGCCCAGCTTCCAGTCCTCTCCCGGGTGGCCAAAGAGCCCCGCTGGATTCTGTGCCTCAGTTTCCCTGCTTTCACCCACCGGAACAGGAAGGGAGAGGGAAAGAGAAAAGAGAAGAGAGAAGCGGGGAGAGAAACGGAGGAGTTTGAGGGGCTTCGGGTAGGAAGTTCAGTCGTACTCCGGGCGGGCGTGAGGCTTGGCAGCCTCGCTTGCAGGGAGGTGGATGAAGGGGCCGTCGGGATGGGGGCGTTCTTCGAGGTTCAGGTACTCCGGCTGGCCTAAATCACACGCCTGGCAGCTGCAGTGCAAGATTTTTTCCACCAGTTTGTCCACCCGGGAGCCGTATTCGTTGTGGGGACAGTCCAGCGAAACCTGGGGAAAAAAGAGGAGGCAGGATGAGGAGGTGTGTAGCAGCCCCAAATTCTTGGGAATGGGCTCGGAAGGAAGAAGCCCCCTTCCTTTCCTAGGAGGTGCCCCAAACCCACTTTAAAATCACCTAATTCTCTACAAAATGTGGATTGTTTTGTTTGCTTCTGCTTAGTCTACCCTAGATGGGGTTTTCCTACGCCCCTTAGCACGCCTGACCATCCTCTCTCTCTGCGTCCCTATCAGTGGTGGGATTCAAAAAATTTTATTGCCAATTTAGTGGGCGTGGCTTGGTGGGCGTGGCAGGGGAAGGAGACTGCAAAATCCCCATTTCCCTCCCCACCCCACTAACCTGCTTTCCAGCTCTGTTCTCCTGGGCAGGGCAACCCAAGGAGACCCAGCCAATCAGCTGGGACTCGATGGGAGGCAGAGAAGAGATGGGGTTGGCGGGGCCAGTCGGAAGGTGGTTCTTTTGCCGGTTCTCTGGACCAGGGGTCCCCAACCACCGGGCCGCGGACCGATACCGGTCCGTGGATCACTTTGTACCGGGCCGCAAATAAAATAAAATAAAAATGGCGGCTTTCTTCGCCTTCGGTGAATGCTGCTGGGATCAGGGATCAAGGGCACACATGAAAGAAGGGGAGGGAGGAAGCAACCAAAGCCTGTCCTGCTTTCCAGCTCAGCGGCTTCGGTTTCCTCCCGCCTTGTTCCTCTCTCAGTCGCTCTCTCGCTCCTCCACCAGCCCAGGAAGAAACTGCTTCAAAGAAGCCGGCAGGGTGGCTTCCTGTTGGCACAACTCCTCTGAAGCGCCCGTTCACCCCCACCCAGCCACCCGCGGTTCAATCCAGTGCTCCGTTCTGCCTGCCTGCCTGCCTGCCTGCCTTCGTTTCTGGTTGTTTCGGAGCAGCTTCGGCTGAGAATAATAACTTTATCAGCCGAAGCTGCTCCAGAACAATCAGAAACGAAGGCAGGCAGGCAGAACGGAGCACTGGATTGAACCGCACGCGGGCGGCAGGGTGGGAGTGAACGGGAGCTTCGGAGGAACTGCGGCGACAGGAAAAGCCACGCTGCCGGCTTCTTTGAAGCAGTTTCTTCCGGGGCTGGTGGAGGAGTGAGAGAGCGACTGAGAGAGGAACGAGGCAGACACCTGAGGGAGGGAGGGAGACACCTGAGGGGATGGGGCTGAGGAAGGCAGGGCCGAGAGCCTTGGGCCACCACCACCCAGCGCTCAGTTTTGAAGGTGCTCCTCCGCCCGGCGCAGTTCCTGAATCTGCAGCTGAAATCCTCCGTTTTAAAGGTCCCAATAAAGGAGAATATCTGTCGCTCAGGGTTGCAATGAGGAGGCATTGGCGCTCCCTGAACTTGGTGGTTTGCTGGCAGACATTTTATTACCCGACTAGGTAACAACATCAGATGTTACCTAGTCAGGTAATGAAACGTCTGCCAGCAAACCACCAAACTCGGACTCCTTCCCCCCAGGTCCTTGAAAAAGTGTTTCTGCGCGAAACTGGTCCCTGGTACAAAAAAGGTTGGGGACCACTGCTCTGGACTACTCAAAATTTCCGCTACCAGTTCTGGAGAACCGGTCAGAACCGGCTGAATATCCAGCTCTGATCCATAAAGGGAAGGACTGTGTTACTGCAAATGGGCACGGTGCCCAAGCACCCTGCACGCAATCCGCACCCTTATCCCAGGGCAAAGCGCAGAGACTCACGATATCCCACTGGATGTTTGAGGGCATGCAGGAATCGCAATGCACCAGGGACTCCGTCGACCGCGGCAAAGTGTTGGGGACGCTGTAGCTGAAGCACTGGCCCATGCAGGCTCTGGGAGAGGAGGAAGAAGGAATTAGGGCAACGGTTCCCAAATATTTTCAGCCCACCGCCCCCTTGGAGCTACAAACTCATCCTCGGTGCCCCCCACCCAGGGACGGGATTCAAATTTCTGCGGGCGTGGCCAAATTTGAGGGGTGTGGCTTGCTGGTCACATGGCTTGGTGGGCATGGCTTGCTGGCTGGGTGTGGCTTGCTGGTCATATGACCGGGTAGGTGTGATTTGGTGGTCATGTGACTGGGTGGGCGTAGCCAGGTAACTGGCAAACCAAATACAAGTGGTCCTCACTTAATGGCCGGTTGTTTAGCAAGTGTTCTAATTTATGACTGACCTCCCCAGAGCTACTTGACCTGTTTTTAAAGTTTTGACAGCCATGCACACACATACATACACACCCCTCAAATCCTGCTGGAGCAGGTCATTGCACTAGAAACAGCAAAGCATCTCTGATTAGAGTCTAGTAGTGAATAGAATCTAATCCGAGATGCTTTGCGAATTCTTCTTGATTTGTTTTATTTGTATTTCTTTATTTTATGTTGCTGAATTGCATTGATATGTGTGTGCCTTCTTGTGCACAGCCCAGAAGCTGTTGTGATTCTTTGCAGCAAAAATTACCGACTTCTGGCTTTGCTCTACTTTTCAAACATGCTCCCATTGCTGCGTTTTGGTGGAACTCGGTGTCCTGGGTCTGCCTGATGCCCACAGGGGGCCCCATTTGGAGCGGAAACTTTGGCACAGAAGGAAGAGCTGCAACTCTTCGGCTTTTTAAAAGATTCCCGGCACCACCAGACCCCCAACATGGGTGGGTTAATGTGGGCATCCTTCCCAAGGAAAGCCAGCAGCAACAGGAATTGCTGTCCAAATTTGCATAGAATGACAGAGTTGGAAGGGACCTTGTAGGTCATCTAGTCCAGCCCCCCTGCCCAAGCAGGAGACCTTACACCTCTGATGGCGAACTTATGGCACGCATGCCACAGGTGGCATGCAGATCCATTTGTGTGGGCAGCTGATTTTCAGGCCTTTTTCGGCCTTCCTGTGAAACAGGCCCATTTTTCGTCCTGCAAAGGCTGCAGAGGCTTCCCTCAAGCCTCTGGGAGGCTGAAAAAGGCCTCAAACGGAGCCAAAATCAGCTGGGAGGTGCAGTGCAGATAATGGGGCGGTGCGGGGATTGTGCACGCATGTGCAGGGGGTGTGGGAGATTTTTGGCACAGGAGCCCCAAAAAGTTAGCCATCACTGCCCTATAACATGTTTACAATTATAAGTATGCCAGTACAACTAATACGATCCTAAATAAGCTAATATAATTACAAATATTGTTATAATTATTACATGCATTATTATCGCTATCAGTCCACCTGTTGTTTTCTTCCTTTGTAAATCAAAGTGCCTTCACAATACGCTGCTTTCAAAGTATTTATTGGTATATATAAATAAAATAAAAAAACTTGACTTAAAAAGAGGGAAGACGGTGGAATCACGAGGCTGAGAGAGGAGGGGCCGTACCTGTTTTGGATGGATTTAGAATTGCATCCGGTGTGTCCGATAATCTGGGTGATGTTCTTGGCCTCGCACCAGGCGTTCTTGTCCGGAAACAGGGCAAGTTTGTTAATGTGAGATGGGGCAGATAAACTCAGGCAGGGGAGGAACGCGCTCAGGAGAACCCTCAGCATCCTGGCTTGCCTGGAAGTGGGTACAAAAGCAACTTTTTTAAAGGGTTGGAAAAGAACATTTCCCCCACCCCTCTGTTCCTCTCTCAAAATTCCCAGGCTATACATTTCCGACGATGCGTAGGGCTTAACAGCCACCAGTCAGCCCAACATTTCGGTTGCTGAGCGAGACGGTGGCTATATGAGTTGTGTGCCCCGTTTTTAAGACCTTCCGTGCCACCGTTGTGAAGTGAATTACTGCATTTGTTAAGCTAGTAATCAGGTTGTGGGAGCTTCATCCCTCAGAGGCTTTCAAGAAGAGGTTGGACTGCCACCTGACAGGAAGGGTGTAGGGTCTCTCCTGCTTGGGGTGGTGGTGGACTAGATGACCTCCGAGACCCCCTTCCAACTCTGTTAAAATATGTAATCAGGTTGTTAAAGGAATGTGACTTCCCCATTGACGGAAGGTCCCCGAAGGGGATCACGTGACCCCCCGGGGAATGCTCCGACCGTCATAAATACGAATCAGTTGCCCGAGCATCCAAATTTTGACCACGTGACCTTTGAGAATGCTGCAATGGTCATTAGTGTGAAAAACGGTCATAAGCCCGTTTTCTTGGGTCTGCTGCAACTTTCAACAATCACTGATTGAATTGTTGTAAGTCGAGGTCTATATGTATACACAAAAAATCCACCAAACCTCAGGACTATTCTGTTTATTTTTTTAAAAAAATCCTTCCACATTTCTAAAGAGAGATTCTTCAGTCTCTTTTTGAGAACTGGAATTGTTTTTAAAAGAGAGAGAGATTGCAGTCCATAATGAGTTTGTATTTCTGCACCTGAAGACATCCTGCATAAATCAAACATTCTCCTTAGCAGCTTATCTAGGAGTAAAAATGCACCCTCCCTAAAGCAGTGTAAATAAAATAGATAACAAACATAATACATAAAAAAATGACATTTTAAAAAAATAAAAAATAAAGCAATAAGACTAATTTTTTTTTTAAAAATGGAAGGGCGTTCCGTAGGTTTTCTTGAAGGCAGGTAGAATTTTACAAGGAAACCACAACAAATCATTCCAAGAATGGGTTTAAACGAGGAGAAGCAAGTTGTGTGATTGAAATAGAATTTTATCCTATAATTCAAAATTCTTATATAGCTTAGTGTGAGGAAAAGGCTGCAATTTAGCATATGGCCAGCAGGGGTCACTGCAAGGAAAGGCAAATGGATAAAATCTAGTTTTATGGATATTTTATTTTTTTTATTTTTTTTTTCAAAGTTTGCTTTTAAAAAAGTAAAGATAAAGAAAACAAAAGTAAAAACTACAAATTCTGTGTTGTCTTCCTGGAAATATCCATGTTGTTTTCTCAGCAAAAATGTAGCTTAGGTTATTCCAGAGATCTCCAAACTTGGCAACTTTAAGACTTGTGGACTTCAACTCCCAGAATTAAAGTTGCCAAGTTTGAGGACCCTTGGGTTATTATTCTGTGAAATTGGACTTCCCAAACTACCAGATTTCCTGGTGGTGACTTGTCTAAGGAAAATCTCGGCTGCGCCCTTTCCTTTAGCGACTTGTTCTGGGTTTGTGAACATTTTTCCACTGAATGCTTCATCTCAAAAACGAATCTTCAGTCTGGGAAGTTGGTAAATGGCGCAGGATTGCCTTACCTATTCGAGAGAAATTGGGCTCCGAAGCCAAAGTTGTTCTCTACATTTTATCCTTAGGTGGAGTTAAATATTTCCAAACCTTTTCACCGCCCCCTGCTATTATTTGACATTATTTCCATGATGAGCAATGTTCTGTTCATGACAATACTCCCAAAAGTTTTGAAAAAACCTTAAGCAAGATCGGTTTAAGGTATCATTATTTGCCTGGGACAATTACCCACAGAATGGGGTTGCTGATTGGATGCTATAAATATTTTCATATTTTCCTCTATATGTCTGCCATTTACAGATGTGAAGTCAAACGAGATCCAGAACCAGACTAAATCCAGCAATCGATGTTTATCGGGAGAAGGAATTCCGAATTATTGTAGATATCCTAGGTGAGTTGGTAATTTATAATGCAGCTTGTGAAAACTGATGCATTTTAATAAAAGGAAATGCTCTAGCAAACTCCTTCTGGAGTGATGGTGGTGATCTAAAATTGAGCTGATTCTTAGTGGACTGATCTGGGGAAAAAAAATCTGGTTTGAATGGTGGATCACAAGGAAATGGGCAAAGATTTGGGGTAGAATAGTATTTTGCAGGAAGCATCCCTGGAGGAGGATTGAATAAATGAAATTCAAGGGTGAAAAAAAGTAAGATTCTACATTTAGGCAAGAAAACCAAAATGCCACAGGTACAGTACAGGTGGTACCTTGCTCAATAGTAGTAACTTTGAGAGAGACCTTTGGAGTCCTAGTGGACAACCGTTTAAATCTGAGCAAGCCGTGTGCAGCAGCTGCCCAAAAAGCCAACGCAGTTCTAGGCTGCAGAAACAGAGGGAGAGAATCAAGATCACGTGAAGTGTTCATAATATAACTTTATAAGGGCTTGGTAAGGCCACCCTTGGAAGACTGCATTTAGTTTTGGTCGCCGCGGTGTAAAAAATATGCGGAGACTCTGGAAAGAGTTCAGAGAAGAACAACAAAGAAGATTAGGAGACTGGAAGCTAAAACATATGAAGAACAGTTGTTGGAACTGGGTTTTGTCTAGTCTGATGAACAGAAGGACTAGGGGAGACAGGATAGAAGTGTTCCAACATCTCAGGGGCTGCCCCAAAGAAGAGGGAGTCAAGCTATTCTCCAAAGCACCTGAGAAGGGCAGGACAAGAAGCAATCAATGGGTGGAAACTCATCAAGGAAAGAAGCAACTTAGAACTAAGGAATTTCCTGACAGAGAGAACAATTAACCAGTGGAACTGCTTGCCACCAGAAACTATGAATGCTCCAACACTGGAAGTTTTTAAAAAGAGGTTGGATAACCATTGGTCTGAAGTGGTGTAGGGTTTTCTGCCTAAGCAGGGGGTTGGACTAGAAGACCTCCAAGGTCCCCTCCAACTCTTGTTATTCCATTCCATTCCACTCGACTCCGCTTGACTCTACTCTACTCTAAATGCTTTTAAGAAAAACTTGGGGGTGTCTCTGTGAAGTCACCAGGAACCGAGCTTATCTCAAGGGAGGCTCTGGCGAATCAGTGTGATTTCATGAAATCAGACAAGATGGCTTAGCCAGAAGATGATTAACAGGTAGACAGACAGGCTGGTGCGCACGTCTCTCCGAAGTCTTCCTTTGGATAATAACTCGCCTCTAATACATTATGTCAGGTATGCCTGCTGCAATTACCATGGGATAAATGGAGTCCCCCATGGGGAACCCATTCAGCATATTTACATCTTTTTAATTTATTGCTCTGTCCTTCCTAGCCTCTTCCCCGAACATTTGGAAAAGACGTAATTCAGCTTCTCTCTCTCTCCTCCTGAGGGTGGGGACAGAGGGCAGCCTGCCAAGCGAAACAAAATGAGGGCAAAGATTAAAGGTGCCAACAAGGGAAGTTAAAGTAGCACCAAACATTTCGTAGTGTAGATTGTATCCAGAGTGAATGGAAGATTTTTGTAGGAGCCTTTTGCTTTGGGGTTTTTGGTTTTTTTTTTTTTTTGTTTTTTTTTGGGGGGGGGGGATAAGTACAGCCGTGCTGATTTGTAACTCGGTGGGAACTAATAATGATTCACTCAACAACATATCATTTGTATTATTTGCACAGATCTTAAGTGTACAAAGCAAGAGAAGAACCAATCCCTTTCTTTCTTTCTTTCTCTTTCTTTCATTCTTTCTTTTTGTCTCTCTTTTGTTATTTTTCTCTCTCTTTCTTTCTTTGTCTCTTTCTTTCATTCTTTTTCTCTTTCTTTCTTTCTCTTTCTTTTTGTCTCTCTTTCGTTATTTTTCTCTTTCTTTCTTTTTTCTCTTTCTTTCTTTCTCTTTCTTTCTGTCTCTTTCTTTCATTCTTTTTCTCTCTCTCTCTCTTTCTTTCTTTCTCTTTCTTTTCGTCTCTCTTTCGTTATTTTTCTCTCTCTTTCTTTCTTTGTCTCTTTCTTTCTTTCATTCTTTTTCTCTTTCTTTCTTTCTTTCTTTTTGTCTCTCTTTCGTTATTTTTCTCTCTCTTTCTTTTTTTATCTTTCTTTCTCTTTCTTTCTGTCTCTTTCTTTCATTCTTTTTCTCTCTCTCTCTCTTTCTTTCTTTCTCTTTCTTTTCGTCTCTCTTTCGTTATTTTTCTCTCTCTTTCTTTCTTTTTTCTCTTTCTTTCTCTTTCTTTCTGTCTCTTTCTTTCATTCTTTTTCTCTCTCTCTCTCTCTTTCTTTCTTTCTCTTTCTTTTCGTCTCTCTTTCGTTATTTTTCTCTCTCTTTCTTTCTTTGTCTCTTTCTTTCTTTCATTCTTTTTCTCTTTCTTTCTTTCTTTCTTTTTGTCTCTCTTTCGTTATTTTTCTCTCTCTTTCTTTTTTTATCTTTCTTTCTCTTTCTTTCTGTCTCTTTCTTTCATTCTTTTTCTCTCTCTCTCTCTTTCTTTCTTTCTCTTTCTTTTCGTCTCTCTTTCGTTATTTTTCTCTCTCTTTCTTTCTTTTTTCTCTTTCTTTCTCTTTCTTTCTGTCTCTTTCTTTCATTCTTTTTCTCTCTCTCTCTCTTTCTTTCTTTCTCTTTCTTTTCGTCTCTCTTTCGTTATTTTTCTCTCTCTTTCTTTCTTTGTCTCTTTCTTTCTTTCATTCTTTTTCTCTTTCTTTCTTTCTTTCTTTTTGTCTCTCTTTCGTTATTTTTCTCTCTCTTTCTTTTTTTATCTTTCTTTCTCTTTCTTTCTGTCTCTTTCTTTCATTCTTTTTCTCTCTCTCTCTCTTTCTTTCTTTCTCTTTCTTTTCGTCTCTCTTTCGTTATTTTTCTCTCTCTTTCTTTCTTTTTTCTCTTTCTTTCTTTCTCTTTCTTTCTGTCTCTTTCTTTCTGTCTCTTTCTTTCATTCTTTTTCTCTCTCTCTCTTTCTTTCCTCCTTTTCTCTCTTTCTTTCTTTTTCTTTCTTTTTGTCTCTCTTTTGTTATTTTTCTCTCTCTTTCTTTCTTTTTTCTCTTTCTTTCTCTTTCTTTCTGTCTCTTTCTTTCATTCTTTTTCTCTCTTTCTTTCTTTCTCTTTCTTTTCGTCTCTCTTTCGTTATTTTTCTCTCTCTTTCTTTCTTTTTTCTCTTTCTTTCTCTTTCTTTCTGTCTCTTTCTTTCATTCTTTTTCTCTCTCTCTCTCTTTCTTTCTTTCTCTTTCTTTTCGTCTCTCTTTCGTTATTTTTCTCTCTCTTTCTTTCTTTGTCTCTTTCTTTCTTTCATTCTTTTTCTCTTTCTTTCTTTCTTTCTTTTTGTCTCTCTTTCGTTATTTTTCTCTCTCTTTCTTTTTTTATCTTTCTTTCTCTTTCTTTCTGTCTCTTTCTTTCATTCTTTTTCTCTCTCTCTCTCTTTCTTTCTTTCTCTTTCTTTTCGTCTCTCTTTCGTTATTTTTCTCTCTCTTTCTTTCTTTTTTCTCTTTCTTTCTTTCTCTTTCTTTCTGTCTCTTTCTTTCTGTCTCTTTCTTTCATTCTTTTTCTCTCTCTCTCTTTCTTTCCTCCTTTTCTCTCTTTCTTTCTTTTTCTTTCTTTTTGTCTCTCTTTTGTTATTTTTCTCTCTCTTTCTTTCTTTTTTCTCTTTCTTTCTCTTTCTTTCTGTCTCTTTCTTTCATTCTTTTTCTCTCTTTCTTTCTTTCTCTTTCTTTTCGTCTCTCTTTCGTTATTTTTCTCTCTCTTTCTTTCTTTTTTCTCTTTCTTTCTCTTTCTTTCTGTCTCTTTCTTTCATTCTTTTTCTCTCTCTCTCTCTTTCTTTCTTTCTCTTTCTTTTCGTCTCTCTTTCGTTATTTTTCTCTCTCTTTCTTTCTTTGTCTCTTTCTTTCTTTCATTCTTTTTCTCTTTCTTTCTTTCTTTCTTTTTGTCTCTCTTTCGTTATTTTTCTCTCTCTTTCTTTTTTTATCTTTCTTTCTCTTTCTTTCTGTCTCTTTCTTTCATTCTTTTTCTCTCTCTCTCTCTTTCTTTCTTTCTCTTTCTTTTCGTCTCTCTTTCGTTATTTTTCTCTCTCTTTCTTTCTTTTTTCTCTTTCTTTCTTTCTCTTTCTTTCTGTCTCTTTCTTTCTGTCTCTTTCTTTCATTCTTTTTCTCTCTCTCTCTTTCTTTCCTCCTTTTCTCTCTTTCTTTCTTTTTCTTTCTTTTTGTCTCTCTTTTGTTATTTTTCTCTCTCTTTCTTTCTTTTTTCTCTTTCTTTCTCTTTCTTTCTGTCTCTTTCTTTCATTCTTTTTCTCTCTTTCTTTCTTTCTCTTTCTTTTCGTCTCTCTTTCGTTATTTTTCTCTCTCTTTCTTTCTTTTTTCTCTTTCTTTCTCTTTCTTTCTGTCTCTTTCTTTCATTCTTTTTCTCTCTCTCTCTCTTTCTTTCTTTCTCTTTCTTTTCGTCTCTCTTTCGTTATTTTTCTCTCTCTTTCTTTCTTTGTCTCTTTCTTTCTTTCATTCTTTTTCTCTTTCTTTCTTTCTTTCTTTTTGTCTCTCTTTCGTTATTTTTCTCTCTCTTTCTTTTTTTATCTTTCTTTCTCTTTCTTTCTGTCTCTTTCTTTCATTCTTTTTCTCTCTCTCTCTCTTTCTTTCTTTCTCTTTCTTTTCGTCTCTCTTTCGTTATTTTTCTCTCTCTTTCTTTCTTTTTTCTCTTTCTTTCTTTCTCTTTCTTTCTGTCTCTTTCTTTCTGTCTCTTTCTTTCATTCTTTTTCTCTCTCTCTCTTTCTTTCCTCCTTTTCTCTCTTTCTTTCTTTTTCTTTCTTTTTGTCTCTCTTTTGTTATTTTTCTCTCTCTTTCTTTCTTTTTTCTCTTTCTTTCTCTTTCTTTCTGTCTCTTTCTTTCATTCTTTTTCTCTCTTTCTTTCTTTCTCTTTCTTTTCGTCTCTCTTTCGTTATTTTTCTCTCTCTTTCTTTCTTTTTTCTCTTTCTTTCTCTTTCTTTCTGTCTCTTTCTTTCATTCTTTTTCTCTCTCTCTCTTTCTTTCCTCCTTTTCTCTCTTTCTTTCTTTCTCTTTCTTTTTGTCTCTCTTTCGTTATTTTTCTCTTTCTTTTTTCTCTTTCTTTCTCTTTCTTTCTGTCTCTTTCTTTCATTCTTTTTCTCTCTTTCTTTCTTTCTCTTTCTTTTCGTCTCTCTTTCGTTATTTTTCTATCTCTTTCTTTCTTTTTTCTCTTTCTTTCTTTCTCTTTCTTTCTGTCTCTTTCTTTCATTCTTTTTCTCTCTCTCTCTTTCTTTCCTCTTTCTTTCTTTCTTTCTTTCTTTCTTTCTTTCTTTCTTTCTTTCTCTTTCTTTTTGTCTCTCTTTTGTTATTTTTCTCTCTCTCTCTCTTTCTTTTTTTCTCTTTCTGTCTCTTTCTTTCATTCTTTTTCTCTCTCACTCTTTCTTTCCTCGTCTTTCTTTTTTTCTTTCTTTCTTTCATTCCTCCTCCTCCCTCCCTCCCTCCCTTCCTTCCTTCCTTTCTTTCTTGAGGAAAATAGCCGCATCTTTGCAGAGATGCTGTTAGCATCAAGAGTTCAAATTGCTTTCCGTCTGGCAATTTGAAGGTGCAATTGTCTCGCTTGGGCAGTGGGCAGAGGATGATGGTTTTGGATGCCATCAGAAAGAAGCAGGACTTTTTTTTTTTTAAATGGACCTTCATATTTTACACTTCCCCAATCCCTGTTTTTTCCCCGATCCCAGAAGAAAACATTGCAGTGAACAGCCCAGCAGAAAGAAAAAGTTGGAAACCCTAGTTTCCAAACAGGAGGAATTTCCCCCCTCTTTTATGAGAAAAAGGAGACAAAAGACAGCAGGTGGGATCTGGCTAAACTGTTGAAAAGAGAATGATGCAGCCTTTATTTCAAGAAAACTAAACTAAAGAGACATTCAAGGAATAACTGGAAAGAGTTATGAATTTAAAAGCAAGGTCAATTCTCCTTAACTGACAAAACTTCTGTCTTTGCAACAAAATCTTCTGTCTTTGCAACAAAAACATAATTCCCATTTATCCCCAGATGAGTGATTTTTCCACAGGAATAGAGATATTGCAGGACCGAATTTAGCAATTGCGCTATTACATGAAAAAAAGCCAGGATGGAGGTAAAAAGACAGGAAGATATTTAACTCCGTTGGTTGGGGATGAGGAGGGGGCATTCATTTATGTATTTTCAGTATTTATTTCTAGTATGTATGATCTATTTTAAAGGGCTCTCTGTGGTGTGCAACATCTCATCACGCCAAGACAAAAAAAATACAGAATTAAATCCTAACTGTATTTTAAAAAGCCACCAAAAAGCAAAGATAATCCTTCTTCCCTCCTAAAAGGGGCAGCCACTATTAGCCAGGTGACTCCAAAACCACATGGGAATAAAAACAGTTTTAACCTGTTCACGGAATTGCAGGATTTGACTGCAAGAGCATGCCTGAAAGGATGTATAAGCTGGCCGACACGCAGGGGACATTAGATGTTAGGTCTGTTGGTCTGTGGCCAACAATGCTGAGGGATCGGGAAGCAAGCTTAGAAAAGGGTGTTTGGCTTGCTTTTAACTTGGTTTGCACATCCAGGAAACCGTAAGACCCTCACAAAACTCCATTGTGCGAGGATGACCCCCTTGCAATCATGGCTACTTTTGAAGAAAATGGTGATCCTGCTTTTCTCCCAAACCAGGATCACAGGGGAGTAGCAATCAAGGTTAGCTTCAAAACAGAACCTTCCCAACTCTGTTATTCTGTAAATTCTATGAACCGCACAAGTCCCCTTCAGAGAGACCAAGGGGCATGGAAGGAACCTCCCATTTTCCTATCCCACATCCTGGGAGTGGAGCACGGAGCATCCAATATTCCCACCAGCCTTTCCTCTCCCAAGTCCTAACTTGGCCTGATCCGGTTTGGCTTCTCAAGGAAAGCAAGACGGGACACGTTTTCGGATTGAAAAACCCAAATCGTAAAGAGCGAAACCAGAGTTCCTCTTTAGTGGAAAAGCGAAAGGTCTCAGAGCTTGTTTTCACCCAGAAAAAAAATGGGGGGGATGAAAGAAATCAGAGGGGAGGAGAAAGAGCTTCTTGTAACTGAGGATGTTGTAGGGTTTTTTTTGGGGGGGGGATACTTTTTAGAAGCCCCTTTTCCCCTCCCTCAAAGCATTAAGAATCTGCTTAAAAGCTTCTGTTGTCCCTTTAAAGAATTTCTGTTTTCTCTTCTGAGTGTCTACTTTAAATCAAGTAGCGTCTTATTGCCCACATACAGAAGGACAAAAAAACAAAGTGGAACCTTCCTATCAGGGTAATCTACCTCCCGTAAACAATTCACCACCCAACGCTGCAAAGTAAAAGGGGATGATAATGATGGATTGGTTTCCAAACCAAGGAATGATTTTAAATGGGGGGTTCCCGTCCTGTTGTTTTTTTAAACGACTTCATGGGTAGCTTCGTTCGCTTGGTTGGTCCAACTTGTGTTTTTCTCAAATTTAAGGGGGGAAAAAAAACCCCACCTCACCGAAGCTGTCCTGTGACTGAGCATTATTTGATCTGATCTTTTGCTAAGTGGCTAATAACAGCCGCTGCACAGCATTTCCAGGGAGAGATCATATTTAATGGTGTAAATATCAACTAAAGCAAATTTGGTAGTCAAACTATTTAGAATCACCTTAAAACAATACAGAGTTTTTTTTTTTTACCCCTAAGGGAACCCAAGGAAATGTCATTTTTTAACAGAGGTAATAATAGGTTGTTGTTGTTTTTAATCCCTTTGGGTAACCGCGAAATTGTTTCTTTAAATGCACACAATGTTTTAACTTCATTTTTTTTTTAAACAGTAAGAAGACAGCTTGTTCAAAGATAATGCTTTTCCCTCTGGTATTCAAAGTTAGGCCCAAATTAATGCATTTCAGATCTCTCTTTTCCATTCTGAATCAGCGGTAAGGGAGAAAAAAGAGAAAAGATTCGAAGATGTTCCTGAAAACATTTCCAGGCTGGGATTTTTCACTGATTTTTTTTTTTTCTTCCTTTTTTGTCATTGAGCCGAGAAAGGATTGTGGAAAGACAGATGGAAATATTTTAATGGCTGAAAAACTGGTTCCCCCCAGCAGCACGTTTCTCATCTGTAACTAATTTATTTGCTAAGATTTCTCCTCTTTCAAACCATCCATCAGAGGGGAGGATAAGAGGAAAGAGAGTGGATGGGGGGAGCATTTGAAAAATATCTGGTCTGGATGAGTGGCAAAAAGACACAGGTTTGCCCTCCTTTCACACAACAACCTCTCGGAAAAGGGGGGTAAAGAAGAATTATTATCTTGTAGACTAGCATCTTTGACCTTTGGCTGCCTGGCAAGGGGAAAATAATTTTTCAAATTGCTAATGACCCCCCCCCCCCCGCTCAAAAAAACCTCCCAATCTTTTGGAATTGTTGGTCCATTTATAGCTGAAAGGGGAAAAAAAAGTACATGATTTCTTTGGAATGAATGCTTCTCGGTCCACCCAGGTGTGTCCATCAGCAACCCCTCTTTACCTGCCTTGCTAGGTGAATTTCTGAAGATGACTTTGTTCCCGTGATTGACACCCCAAATAAACACACCCACCTTCCAAGGGAAAACAAGGTGTGCAAGTGTTTACAAGTGAAAAAGTGGGGAGAAAAACTTCCAAGCCGTTTTTCAGGGATGGTGATCTCCATTTGTGTAGAGAAATCCCTCCGAAACATAAATTGTAAGTGATGAATTTTTTGAAAGGCGAGAGGGGCCGGACGCATCTCCCTGTGGGGATTACAATGTGGAATACTACATTTGTTTCCTTTTAAAGTTTGGAAGCTCGTAAGCGAGTTGTAAGAACCGCTAAATGCTCGTGTGTGATTTGAGCTTGGGTTCATGGACCTGTAAGCTGAATCCATAAAACAGGTTGAAGCTTTGACTTGCAAACTGTAGACAAGCCCGTGGTCAAATCAATGACATCTTCTACTTAAAGGTTCAGAAGAAAGAGGGGGGAAAAGAAACATGGTTTCAGTTTATCAGCAAAGAAAAAAAAAACAAAACCCAGGCATTTCCACCCCACCGTACCCTTTTATAAGTCGAATTTAGCACAACGTGTGCTCCTAGGTTAGAGTTCAGGCAGTGAAATCCCGCAGAACAGTTTGTAAACCTAAAAGCGGATGAGTTATTTGGAAAAGGGTTTTTTGAAGAATCGACTCACCCTCTGGAACAGGAGTTTGATCCCGTGGGGGGGGGGAAAAAAAAACAACACAGACCTCTTGCAGCAGCCAAAGATTAAAACAGGGTTATCCAACCAAGTCCACAGGAGTGACAGCCCAAATCCAGGTTTAAATCCGTGTCTTATAAAATCTCCCGAAAAGTTTACGTTTGCGAGAGCATCCCAGGATTATAAAAGGAAAACCAAAAAGGAAGAAAGGAGACAAATTAGCAAACTTACTTTCCGTGTCGATTTGCAGAGATCCAAACTTTCAGTCAATTGCAAGTAATTTTTATCTCTCCGGGACCAAACTGGTCAGCGTAAAATGCAGTAGCAGCAGGAGAAAATCTTGAAATGGTCTCAAAGGTCCAGAAAGAGACACAAAAATCACAAAGTTCCTGCAGGCTGGAGCAGTGAAGGTGGAAGGGAAAAAGTTAGGTTTTTAGATCAAACCTAACACAGCTTTTAGACACAGCTTCTTCCTGGTCAGGGAGAAGCTGTTCAGAATTTGCTACTTCTCCAAAGTTTCTGCCGCATCTTAAGGCAGAGTTTAAATCTGTTAGTCCGTCCTCCTCCTCCTCCTCCTCCTCCTCCTCCTCCTCCTCCTCCTCTTCCTCCTCCTCCTGCTGTCTCTGTCTTTCAGCTCTTCTGGCTCCTGTCAGTTCAGCAGGAGGAAAGCAAAAGAGAATTTTTTAAAGCATCTCAAATAGAGCAACAAAGAGGATTAGGGGACTGGGGACTAAAACATATAAAGAACAGTTGCTGGAATTGGGGATGTCTAGTTTGATGATAAGGGTGACATGATAGTAGTCAATATTTGAGGGACTGCCCCAAAGAAGAGGGAGTCAAGCTATTCTCCAAAGTACCTGAAGGCAGGACAAGAAGCAATAAATGGGTGGAAACTAACCAAGGAGAGAAGCAACTTAGAACTAAGGAGAAATTTGACAGTGAGAACAATTAACCAGTGGAACAACTTGCCTCCAGAACCTGTGAATGCTCCAACACTGGAAGTTTCTAAGAAGAGATTGGATGACCATTTGTCTGAAGTGGTGTAAGGTTTCCTGCCTAATCAGGGGGTTGGACTAGAAGACCCCCAAGGTCCCTCCCAACTCTGTTATTCTATTCTTTTTCCAAGAGGCAAGAATGAGTGAGTTTGGGAGAAGAGAGGAGAAAAATAATAATAATTAAAAGTCTCCTTTGCTGGATTTTGCACCCCCCCCCCCCACAAAATACTTTGCAAGTTGTGGCAGCTTTGTTGAGACCTCCAGTTTTCGAGGCAGTTTGACCTTTGGTTCTCCTCTTTCGTGTCCTGAATGCGAGTGTGACTTAGCTGGGCTCTGCCTTGGTGCTTCCCTTGGATTAGAAGATTCAGTTCTGGAAAGGCTGGGGATGCCCCCAGCGCCAGAGGTTTAAACGGGATCTGCTGGAGCCCAGTTGAAATCTCATTTCAAGGGTTGGATGTGGTTTGCCCCTTCTAGGAAACCGGCTCTCCTCCTCGGAGTCGAGCGAAACCTCCACATATCGAAGCAGTCTATCGGAGGGCACCTGTGGTAAGGGACGGCTCGCTTCTTTCCCCGTGCCCTGCTCTCGGGGGTGCCAGGGGGAATCCACGGAAGGGTTGGGCCTTGGGGTGGGCGCCTTGGAGGCGGAAAAGCCTGTTCTAGCTGAGGAGTCAGGGGTGCCACAGGCTTGGCAGCTTCGCTTCTCGGCTCCTGGTTGAGTGCCAGAGCTCGGGGAACATGTCGAGACAGGGCAAGAGTCCCGTGTGGGAGGGAAACGTCTCGGGCATCCACCTGTGCTCCGAACCCACACCTGGGCGCTCGGGAGAGGGGTGGAGCAGCCTTCTTCCCGCCCCCATCCCCCCCCCCCGCAACCTCTCCTGCCGCCCCGATGGCATCCTGCTCCCTGGGCCCTCGGGCACGCTTTTGCAAGCAGCCGGTGCCTGCGATGAAGTGCACAAAGGTCCCAGCTGGCATGTGTGAACCCTGGCAGGGGCTGGAGGGAACATCTGGGCTGGCTCCTTGGAATGCGGCTGGACGGCAGGGGGCAGGTCTGGCTTCCTGAGGCCCCAAATGCGAAACCTCCGCTGCTTCCTCTCCTTCGGCTATCGGCTTTCGTCCCTTTCGGGGGGGGGGGCTCTTTGGAAAGGGAGGAGGTTTTTTTTTAAAAAAGGAGGATTTGCGGACAAGTTCTTTTCACAAATTGACAGGGAACAAGCCCAGAGAGCAGAACCTCAGAGTCAGAAGGGACCTTTGGAGGTTTTCTAGTCCAACCCCCCCCCTGCTCAGAAAAGAGACCTTTTCCCATATCGGACAAATGGCTGTCCAGTCTCTTAAAAGCCTCCAGTGATGGAGCACCCGTAATTATACGCCTGTTTAGGAAAAGAAACCATGAGGAGATCTATGTATGTTACTTTTTAAAAAGTTTTTTTTTCTTTCTAAGGTAGTTCACAGTGGCTCTCCCGTTCCTTGTCCCAGCTTCGGCCAACCTAGCAGTTCGAAAGCACATAATAAAAATGCAAGTAGGAAAATAGGGATCCTTTTGGCGGGAAGGGAACAGCGACCTTCCATGCGCCTTTGGCGTTTAGTCCTGCCGGCCACATGACCACGGAGACGTCTTCGGACAGTGTCACAGAGATGACCAGCACCCACTAGAGCCGGAAACGACTAACACGGATGTACAAGGGGAACCTTTACCTTTTAACGTTTTTTGTTGTTTTTTTTAATCATTTTAAGAAGCTGCTAAGAAATTACGACTCTGCATAGCTGGGAGTATTTTGATCAAAGCAACCAAGCTTCAGGCCGATGGCTCCTTCCTGTTTAGAGGCAATCTACCTTTAAATTTACAATGACAGTAATTCTGCATCCGAGGTTGCTAAATATTCAACTAACTTATTTATTTATTTATTTTTGGCCATAATAAACATGGCTGGAAATATCACTGAAACACTCTCTGCAATAAATCCCAAGTGGGAATGGAGCCTGCAAATCCAGGAGGAGTCTACCCGAGTCGCGGAACAAGAGAGAGATTTCGCACTGATAGTCCACCTGTTGGGGCTTTCCTTCTGCACCACCTACAGGGCTGGTTTTCGAGAGTTCTTAAATACGCCGCCAGGAAGCCGACTATAACTCACCCCAGCGAGATCTAAGCAAGAGAGCCAAACCACAAACTGGCAGCGAGAGCTGGAAAGCACGGGTACCCACAGCAGAACCACCATGAATGATGATTTGATCAGACTTCCCGTCTAGGAGCCCCCGTCGCCTGGGTGGCCACTGTTTCATACAACAAAAGGGACTTTTCTTGTCCCCAGCTTGGATTTGGGGAGAAGTATCTGGCCTTGAGCCTTTTAGGACAGGGTGAAAAGGCATGCCCAGAGGGCAGAAGAAGTGCCCACCAGGTCACTGCCCGTTGCCTGCCGTCGGCTGTCCACTCCCGGCCACTGATGGATTGAAATCGTATAGGATCTCTTGGGGGCTGGGCTAGAAGACCTCAAAGGTCCCTTCCAGCTCTTTTTGGATTGATTGATTGATTTGAAGCCTTCATTGCAACATCCTAACTCTGCCTCTCCTTTTCCTGGGCAGCTGTTTCCGGCGTGTCTCTGCAGGAGTTTCCATTTGGGAATTTTTTGCTTCATGGCCCCCAAAACTTGGAAGATGGTTTCATCCTTTCTGGCTGCTGAGATTCTTTCAAAGATTCTGCGTCTCGCCTGGAGAGCCTCGCTTCCACATGCCGTTTTTCCCTCCTGGGCTAACCGCAGCCTCTTCCATGTTGATAATGTCTCCAGGGGGACTCCCTGCCACAAGGTTTTGATTTTATTTATTATTTTATTTTTATTTATCAAAAACTTACAATACAACAGGAACAAGAATAAACATGTTTAAATGCAAGAAATAGGAACTAGTAATTGGGGACAATAGGGCAGGGATGGCAGGCACGGTTGTACGCTTAGGATCGTGGCTTTAAAAAAACAACGAGATGGGATCAGGCAGAGAAAGGCCCGAAGTCGTACATGGCCGAATTAGGACCCCCGCACTGGAGATGCCCTACCAATTACAGTATGGGGTTGATCCTCGGCTTACGACCGGAATCAAGCCCAAAGTTTCTCTTGCTAAGAGAGGCAATCGAGGAGTGAGTTTCGTTCCCTCTTTTACCTTTTCTTAACCACCGTGTTAAGCGAACCTCTGCCGTTAAGTTAGTAACTCGGTTGTTAAGTGAAACATAGCTTTGCTTGCCAGGTTGCAAAAGAACTGCCCAAGCATCTAAATGTTGATCGTGTGACCAAACGGGGATGTGGCTGCAATGTTCGTAAAGCGTGGAAAGCGGTCCTGAGTCGCTTCTTTCAATGCCTTGTTGCTTCGGTCGCTATATGAACTACTGTTGTAAGCCGAGGACTACCCTGTCCTGGGGCAGCTTTAGAGGTCGGGAAACAGCCAGGAGGAACTGTTTGCTTTTAGGGGCTCCCATTTTAGGAGTTGCAGGTTCCTAAAGAGAGAATATTTGTCGTTTAGGGTTTGATGCTGAGGGGGGCACTTGGTGGTCTCTTGGCCGTGGTCTCTTTTTTTGGGGGGGGGAACCTCTCTTGACATTTCGTGACCCAACTAGGGAACATTACCAGCGCTAGTCCCTAACAGGTTAACAGAGTTGGAAGGGACCTAGTAGGTCATCTAGTCCAACCCCCCTGCCCAAGGAAGAGACCCTGCACCATTTCTGACAGAGGGCAGTCCAGTCTCTTCTTGAAAGCTTTAGCCCAGGTTTAACAGATTAACGGAGTTGGAAGGGACCTGGTAGGTCATCTAGTCCACCCGTTCCATCCGCCCAAGCAGGAGACCCTACACCAGTGGTGGCTAACCTTCCTGTGGCAAAAATCGTGCTCGAGCGCCAGCACCCAGAAGGCAATGCATGCACCCCCCATGCCACCTTACCTGCACTGCACCTCCCAGTTGATTTTCAGCCCGTTTGAGGCCTTTTTCACCCTCCCAAAGGCTTGAGGAAAGCTTCTACAGGCTTTGCAGGTCAAAAAAATGGGCCTGTTTTGTCACTTCCGGAAATACAGGAAGTGACAAAACAGGCCTATTTTTCAGTCTGCAAAGGCCTTCCTCAAGCCTCTGGGAGGCTGAAAAAGGTCTCAAACAGGCTGAAAATCAGATGGGAGGCACGCACAAGTGCAATGAGGTAATTGCCTGCGGCTCGCGTGCCACCTGTGCCATAGGTTTGCCATCACGGCCCTGCACTATTCCTGACAGAGGGCAGTCCAGTCTCTTCTTGAAAGCCTCCAGGGATGAAGCTCCCACAACTTCCGAAGACAACTTCTGTTCCATGAGTTGATTGTTCTCACAGTCAGAAAATTTCTCCTTATTTCCAGGTTGAATCTCTCCTTGGTCAGTTTCCATCCATTATTATTCCTTCTCTGGCCTTCAGGTGCCTTGGAAAATAGGTTGACCCCCTTCCTCCTCTCTGGGGCAGCCCCTCAAATCTTGGAAGATGCTCTCCTGCCTCCCCTGGTCCTTCTCTTCCCTAGACTAGCCAGGCCCACTTCCTGCAAGGTTTTAGCCTCCAGTCACTCCCTCTTGCTCTCTCTCCCTGTTTCTCTCCCTTTCTTTCTTTCTCTCCTTCCTTTTTTCTCTCCCTTTTTGTTCTTTCTTTCCTTTTCTTTCTCTCCCTTCAAATCTTGGAAGGCTGCTCTCCTGCCTCCCCTGATCCTTCTCTTCTTCCCTAGACTAGCCAGGCCCAGTTCCTGCAACCATCCATCGTAGGTTTGAGCCTCCACTCTCCTCCTCATCCTGGTTGCTTTCCTCTGCACCCTTTCCAGAGTCTCAACATCAAATGCTCCTACAGGCATCCTTCTGGGATTGTGCACCAGGCAGAAAGCGGGGTGGGTAGGAAGACCTTTGCCACTTGCAACTCATCCATCCCCACAGCACTCTGGAACGGATTGCGGAGTCCTGGAGGTGAAGGGGAGAAAAATGTGGTTTGGGCAAGGGTGCCAACGAACTGAACTAGCGCAAGCCTGAGGCTGACCGGGCCCCTCTTTGTCGTTAAGCAAAACACACCCCAGCTTGGCTGTCTCTCTGGGCATCTGGCACGCCATTTGGGGGTGGGTGGGCTTCGATCTTAAAAGGGGAAGGAGATCGCAGTTTGCTGTGAAGGCAGAAGAAAGGGGCCGAGGGGGGGAAAGAGAGACAGAAAAACCGGTGATCAGTTCCAGGTGAGCAGCAGGGACTCGAGTTTTTAACATTCCTTCGGGCACTTGAGCCGAGCGGAGAGGGGCTGGTCTCTCTCCACGGCCTGCCTTTCCCCTTCCGTGCCCAGAACGGCCTCTTTCGACATCCAGAACGCCTGCCGAGAAGGAAACAAAAGGGCTGCTCAGCTTCCCACCCCTTATTTGGACGCAGCGTCTCCACCCTGCTGGCTGTCCGGCGATGAAGGCATCCGTGCCCTCGCCAGCTCTTCCTGGAAGGGGGCCTGCTCCAAGGACGCTGGCAGGGTCCAACAGAGGATGCCATGCCACCCGGACAATCCCCGAAGTGGTGCCGTGCTGACCGCTCTGCCGCCCTGGGTGGCTGAGCTAGAGACCTGATGCTGAGCAACAGAATACATTCCTTTGCGACTCCATTATAAAAAAAAAAAAACCAGAATAAAATTGCTGACGGCAGCTAAAGCTCAGAAATGGGATTCTTTTCCTCTGCGGAGCGTCCTCCACAGGAGCAGTTTTACCTTCCAAAGCAGGGCTCTGGTGGGCGACTTTCCTAGAGGGAGCGACGTGGCCCCTGTGGAGGGAGGGATGCTTGGCCGGAAGCGACTTTGGATTACAATTGACCAGTGTTTATTCTCTCAGGGGTCTTCAAACTTGACAGCTGGTGGACTTCAACTCCCAGAATTCCTCCCCTTCCAGTCATGGTAGCTCAGGGCGTTGAAGTCCACAAGTCTTAAAACTTGCCAAGTTTGAAGTCCCCGGCTTTAAACTCAAAGCAGATTTAAACCAGGATCCCCTCAACACTTTTTCCCCTTTGAAAAATCTCCCTTTCCTGGGCTGGGTCTTGAGGGCAAAACCATCCCAGGTCTCTCTTTACACCCCCGAGACCAGCTTGGCCCTGCCTTCAAGGGGCGGCTGGCGAGAAGGTTCAAGGGCCAGAGGGAGCATGCGCTCAAAGCTCTTGGGGAGAATTTTAACCTTGAGGGGGAGGCTGTTCCTGACCCCGGGAGGCTTCCGGCTGGAGAGAGAAAGGAGGGAGGGAGATCTCTCTAGGGCAGGAATGCTTTTTTCAAGAGAAACCCAAACTCTCAACTTGGACGAGGAAAGCTGTCCCGCCTGATTAAGGGGGAGGCTTTTGAAGGAGGTCGCAGGCAGGTGGTTGCAGCTGTGAGTTCAAACGGGAATGCCTTCCCACACACTTTGCTTGACACATAAAGGCGAGAGAGTGGGCAGAAGGGTCTTTCTCTCTCTCTCACACACACACACACACACACAGAGGATGAACGCTTTGTCAGTTTTATTGCCTTTCCCAGAACGGCCCCTTTCCCTGCTGTTCCCCCCCCCCGAAGAAGATACAAAATCCAGATTTGCTTGAAGGCGCAGTGGTGGGGGTGGGTGGCAGCTGCCCCCTCCCCAGAGGGGCAGCCGGCAAGTCCACGGGTCTCTAAGGGTGCCTGTCTCCCCACGGAGAGGCCGAGGTGTCTCCGCTGCTCTGCCACAGAAAGGTCAGGACCCCATCACTGCTCCTGTGGAGGAAACGGAGCCCAAGTCATGCCTGCAAAGACCCCCCCCCCCAAAACAGCATTGCTTTAGGTCCCCAAACTTGGCTACTTGAAGTCTTGTGGACTTCAACTCCCAGAATTCTCCAGCCAGCAGAGCTTTCAGACGGGGGGGGGGAGGTTGGGGAGGAACCTGGGCCAGTCCTGGAGTCTGGGGAAGGCTCTGACGAGGGCTCTGCATCGGAGGCAGAGATGGGCCCAGGGCCGTCCGACAGTTATCAGCTGCCTTCGGAGTCGGACATCAGTGGGGCAGAAGAACGGATGGAGCCTGTTCCCAGTTTGTGCATGCGCAGAGAGGCCAGGAGAAGGGATCAGCTAAGGAACAAGGGTCAACTTGGGAGTAAAGCCACAGGTGGATAGTGAATGGCCCCTGCCATAGGGAATAAAGAGGAGCGAAAGGGGAAGGATGTCTTGGCAGGAGACAATTCTGGAAGCTGAAGTCCACACGTCTTAAAGTGGCCAAGTTTGGGGACCCCTGCTTTATGACGTGGTAGAGGGTCTCCAAATGCGGTTTCCCTCTGGCCAAGACCCTTTCCTGCCTCTTGGGGGGGGAGGGGAGACAAAAAAACAGGGCCAGGCCAGCTGAGAGGGCCCAACACTCAGTTTACAAAGCCTCACTCCCCCTCCCCGAATCCCTGGCAGGGGGCCAACGCTCCCCCCCCCATCTCCTCTACTCAGCTGCCCTACAGATGTCTAAAGATGCCAGAAGGGAAAGCACGGAGCAGGGAAGGGTCCCTCCAGCGCGGGGGGGGGGGGGGAAGAAGAATTAATTAGGGGCAGATGGGCAAGGAACAATGAAGCCAAGGTGGAGAGAGAGAGAGAGAGAGAGAGAGGGATGGGATCAATAAGAGCGGAAGGCCAGGCTAAGGGGAAGAAGGGAAGCCCCCCCCCCCCAAAAGCCTGTTTCTAACTTTCCAGACCTCCCACTTCCACTCTGGGAGTTTGTCTCTTTTATGTCCCAAATCCAATCGAAACCAGACGCCTTTTCTTGCGATGCCAAATCGGAGCAAAACACGGGTCAGGGTGGGTGAGCTATTATCCCCCCGGGGGGGGAGGGAGAAGGGAGAGCCTCTTGGTTGGGGTTCATTTGGGCCCCAGCCTACCGCCCTTCTTTCCCCACCTGCGATGGCAGGTAAACATGGGCCACGGAGTGGACTAAAGGCATCCGGGACAGGCAGGGATTCCCCAGGTGGGCATCGCGGGAGGACTGAGGAATTAAAAGGGTCTGGCGGGCGGGCGGGCCTTCCGCTCCCCCAAGGAGCCTCTTTGACTCACCTTGATGAATCTCCCGTGGAGAAGGTACGGAGCCTGGAAGTCGTGTTGGCAGTTGGAATACGCCATTCCTAGGCCCATCCCCGAGCCGAAAGCGAGCGGCCAGGTCTTTCCTGCCACGAAAAGGGAAGCCGTGAAGGAACCCAAGGTCTCACAAAGGCTCTTTGCCCTGCCTGCCACAGTCAAGAGGTCCTGGAAGGGCAAAGGGGATGGCAGAGAGAGAGAGAGAGAGAGACCAGCAAGGCAAAATCAGGAAGTCTTTGTTGGAGCTGCCTTGAGGTGCCTCCCTTCTCTTTGGCCTTTTGAGACACACCGCGCGAAGCGTTCAATGCCAATTATGCCTCATTACAAACAAGATGTTATTACTTTGGAAAAAGGGCAGGGAAAAGCAACTAAAACGATTAAAGGCCCGGAGACTAAAACATACGAAGAACGGTTGCAGGAACTGGGTCTGGCCAGCCTAGGGAAAGGAAGGACCAGCGGGGAACCTTATTCCAGTCTTTGAGGGGCAGAGAAGAGGAGGCTCAATTGAATCACCTGAAGGCAGGACAAGAGAAAATAGATGGAAACTAAGGAGAGGAGCAAGCTGGGCAATCAACCCGTGGAACAGAAGGTGTGGGGGCTTCATCCTTGGAGGCTTTCAAGAAGAGACTGGACAGCCAACTTTTCAGAAATGGTGTAGGGTCTCCCGCTTGGGTTGGGGGGGGGGGGTTGGACTAGAAGACCTCCAAGGTCCCTTCCCATTCTGTGGTTCTGTTAATCTGAGGTGCATCTCTTTCACCACCAGGCTTTGCTCATTCCCCATTTCGGATTCAGGGTCTGTCTTTTTTCCAAAAACACCAATCGAAATGGGTTAGTTGCCCTGGGTACAGGCTTGGTTAGGCGGCCAGGTGTTTATCCAAGCCTTTGCCAGTCTCCTAACCACTTGGCAAGGCCGTGTGCCCATAACCAGCGAAGCTGCAGCATTTCTTGCGCTTCGTTCAACATTTAAACCGTCCCAAGGCACACCAAGCGCCCCGAGCGAGATACGCGCCCAGTTTCTCTTCCGCAGAAAACCCGCCTGTACTTTCTCACCAGATTCCCTCCTCACTGTAGGCGATGCCACTCCTGCAAGCCTAAACAAAGGGTGGAAGGGAAGCCCTGGAGATAACCAACACGGCTGATCGTCTGGAAGTGGCGGCGAGGATCTCTCGGCGGGTCCCTGGAAAAGGACGCCGAGGTGGCCGTATCTCCAAGGGCAGAGCCCAGCCTTACGGGTTGGTCCGAGGGCCGGAAAGAAAAGCAGATGAGATGCGGAAGTGGCCGGAGAATACGACCCTCACTCACTTTTGAAGAAGATGACGGAGAAGACCACACCTAGGCCGAATCCAGCACCTGAAAGAAGGCAGAGGGGAGAGTTAAGGCAGGTCTAATCAAGCAGGAGACGCCCTACCATGTCATTCAATCCATCCCTCCATCAGAAAAGAGCTGGAAGGGGCCTTGGAGGTCTTCTAGTCCAGCCCCCTGCTTGAGCAGGGGACCCTACAGGACCATTTCAATCAATCCATCAGCCTTCATCGAGGAGGGGGGGGGAGGGTTTTCACCCCGTCAGACTTCAAGGCAGGGGGTCAAGACTTCAAAGGAAGGTCCTTGGCCCCCTTCCCCACCCTTCATGCAAGACACCCCCCCCCCCAGAAGCTGCCTTCGCACACAAGGACATGACTTTGTGAATCAGTCATGGGAGGGAGGAGGGAGGCCAGCAAGCCCCCATGGGGGAAGGGGTTCCCCTGTTCACAGCCTTTCTTCCTCCGTCCTCTGACCTCCCCTCCAGGGCTCCTCCCCTTCCCTTCAGCCAACACAACTGCCAAGCATTTCCCTCTGTGGTTCTGCTCTCCCCCTTCTGGAGGCAGAGAGACCCCCCTCTCCCAAAATCTGGGAATGCAAACTCCCCCCATCTCTCGGGTTTATTGTCCTGACAAGTGAGACCTTCCCTGGTTTATTGTTACGAAAGTTAGCAGAAACAGCTGCGGGTCGGTTTGGAGGGGGTGGAGGAGGAGAAAAAAAAAAAAAGCCCCCCCCCTCCCCCAAGCTGCCGAGAGCAGCATGGCTCTCTGCCCATGCTCAGGGGGCTCTCCGCGGCTTTCCATGCACCAAGCAGAGCAGCACAAATGGATCCCAGCTGACGGGAGGGGATTGTTGACGTGCGAACCGCCACGGCGGCTTCTTTGGGACCGCTTTTGAAGCGGCGATGAAACAAACTATAGGAGGCTTCACAGCTCACTGGCTGCTTCCAGATGCGTTGGATTGCAAGGGCCCCGGGACCGGTGGGGGAGGGGGAGAGTTGTGATCCTACACATCAGGCTGGCCAAAGGGAGGGTGTCAGAAACGGAGAAAAAGCCAAAGGTCGGAGGGAAGGCTGGCGCTTGGCAGATGCGCACCGAGGGACCCGGAAACTGACTTTCGTCCAAACACAGAACCACCTTTGGCCTTGTTCTGGCGCTGGAAAACCTCCAGCCCCGTTTCATCATCTGTCTCTTGAAGAGACAGCTCTTAAACTCAATCACCTTCTGCAAGGCAGTTCTTCTGGATTGCAACCTCTGGAATTCCAGCTTGCGCTGTCCCTGCGTGGAAGGCTGCTGGCCCTGCAATCCTCAATTGCATTATTAGAGGGATACAATCAGGATCAAGGGAGGTCCTAATACCACTCTGTAAAGCCTTAGTAGGATCACACCTAGAGTACTGCATCCAGTTTTGGTCACCACACTATGAAAATGACATTGAGGCTCTAGAAAAAGTGCAGAGAAGAGCAACCAGGATGATTAGGAGCCTGGAGACTGAAAGATACGGTGAACGGTTGCAGGAAGTGGGCCTGGCTAGCCTAGGGAAGAGAAGGAACAAGGGAGACAGGAGAGCAGCCTTCCAAGATTTGAAGGGACAGGGAGAAAAAGAAAAGGAAATAAAAAGGAAGGAAGGAAGGAAGGAAGGAAGGAAGGAAGGAAGGAAGGAAGGAAGGAAGGAAGGAAAGATGGAGAGAAAGAAAGGGAGAGAGTGATTGGAGGCTAAAACATACAATGAACAGTTGCAGGAACTGGGCCTGGCTAGTCTAGGGAAGAGAACCAGGGGAGACAGGAGAGCATCTTCCAATATTTGAAGGGACAGGGAGAAAAAGAAAAGGAAATAAAAAGGAAGGAAGGAAGGAAGGAAGGAAGGAAAGATGGAGAGAAAGAAAGGGAGAGAGTGATTGGAGGCTAAAACATACAATGAACAGTTGCAGGAACTGGGCCTGGCTAGTCTAGGGAAGAGAAGGACCAGGGGAGACAGGAGAGCATCTTCCAATATTTGAAGGGACAGGGAGAAAAAGAAAAGGAAATAAAAAGGAAGGAAGGAAGGAAGGAAGGAAAGATGGAGAGAAAGAAAGGGAGAGAGTGATTGGAGGCTAAAACATACAATGAACAGTTGCAGGAACTGGGCCTGGCTAGTCTAGGGAAGAGAAGGACCAGGAGAGACAGGAGAGCAGCCTTCCAATATTGGAGGGGCAGCCACAGAGAGGAGGAGGAAGGGGTCAAGCTATTTTCCAAAGCACCCAAAGGCCAGACAAGGAATAATGGATGGAAACTAAACAAGGAGAGATTCAACCTGGAAATAGAGGAGAATTTTTTGGACAGGGAGATCAACCAACCCAGGGAAGAGAAGATGCCTTCAGATGTTGTGGGAGCTTCATCCCTGGAAGTTTTCAAGAAGACTGGATTGCCATCTGTCAAAAATGGTGTCGGGAAGAGGTCTCCAAACTTGGCAACTTTAAGACACGTGGACTTCAATTCCCAGAATTCTGCAGCCAGCCTAGCTAGCTGCAGAATTCTGGGAGTTGAAGCCCACAAGTCTTAAAGTTGCCAAGTTTGGGGACCCCTGGTGTAGCGGTCTCCCGCTTGGACTAGATGACCCAACAAGGTCCCTTCCAACTCTGTTAATCTGCACATCTGGGCGATGGGATACCAAATCCAAAGGCAGGCAAGGGTATTTGGGTCACAATGTCTTAAGAGCAAAGCAGATCCTTTTCTTATCACTGTTTCCAGATGGAGCAGCTGGTGGCTGAACTGGGTTGTGGGGTTGTGTGTGTGTGGGGGGGGGGGTTTGGGGGAGGGGGAGAAGAGAGAGGGAATCTGTGCCACTTAACAACCAGTGACTTTCCGTGGGGATCAATCTGATATTCGGCCTTCATTGGGCCCTTTTGGGAGCGTTGAGCGCTGCTGGAATTCAGGGAGATAATTAGTGTGAGGGCTGGACTATCCTGGCTTAAATGAACCTGGTTTAGAACTTCCTGACCCAGAAACGGTTCGTGAGCCACACAGAAGTGCTTAAGATGGGCGGCCCTAGGATAACTTTTCCTTTCTTTTCACTCAGCCCCAACGAATAAAAAGGAAGCGGTTTTTGAAGGCAGCACCAGACTGGGATTCAGTGGCTGGGGAGGATGGGATTGGAAATCCCAGTGCCCCTGAAAAGGAGCTCAGCGCTGGGGAGGCTGGGCTACGGAGTCCTCCTTTTGGTAACACAGCCTTTGTTGGCGTAATCTTCAGATTTCTAAGTATTTTGAATGAGAAGGAAAAAGGCATTTGGGTTTGATGGAAGGAAGAGGGAAATATTTTTGGACAACCTGGAGGATATATGGAAAATACAGGACAGGAACCTGACGGCGTGTGACATACCTCTGTCCCTCGTCTAGTTTTGGCCTCTCTTAACTTCCCTTGGCCTTGAACTTAACTTCCTCTTCCTTGCGGGGAGGGGAAAGCAAGCAGGTCAGCCATGGCAAAGATTCCTTGAGGTTGACTAGGGAAGGGATCGCGTGACTGGGAAGCCTTCCTGATCTCCCAAGGCTGCCAATGGGATTCTGTACTAAGCATCATCGCCCAGGAAGCAGCCGGGAGCCCCAGTCAACGTCTCTTGGGAAATGCCGGGGAAAGGAGAAACAAATTGAATCGCACTAAGCGCCTCTCCGGGAATATTCTGCAGAGGAGAAAAACCTCCGAGTCCCTTGGACGGCAAGGCCATCCAACCGGTCGGTCCTAGAGGAGATCCACCCTGACTGCTCTTGAGAAGGCCAGATCCTGAAGAGGAAACTCAAAGACTTTGGCCACCTCATGAGAAGGAAGGAGAAGAGTCCAATGCTGGGAACGATGGAGGAGGAGGAGAAGAAGAAGAAGAAGAAGAAGAAGAAGAAGAAGAAGAAGAAGAAGAAGAGGAGGAGGAGGAGGAGGAGGAGGAGGAGGAGGAGGAGGAGGAGGAGGAGGAGGAGGAGGAGGAGGAGGAGGAGGAGGAGGAGGAGGAGGAGGAGGAGGAGGAGGAAGAAGAGGAAGAAGAAGAAGAAGGGAAGGAAGGAAGGAAGGAAGGAAGGAAGGAAGGAAGGAAGGAAGAAGGGAGGGAGGAAGGAAGGAGGAAGGGAGGGAGGAAGGAAGGAAGAAGAAAAGGAGGAGGAGGAGGAGAAAAAGAAGGAGAAGGAGAAGAAGAAGAAGGGAAGGAAGGAAGGAAGGAAGGAAAAGAAGAAGAAGAAGAAGAAGAAGAAGAAGAAGAAGAAGAAGAAGAAGAAGAAGAAGAAGAAGAAGAAGAAGAAGAAGAAGGGAAGGAAGGAAGGAAAGAAGGAAGGAGGGAGGGAGGAAGGAAGGAAGGAAGGAAGAAGAAAAGAAGAAGGAGGAGGAGGAGGAGGAGGAGAAGAAGAAGAAGAAGAGAAAAAGGAGAGGATGAGATGGAGACGAAGACGAAGAAGAAGAAGAAGAAGAAGAAGAAATAATAATAATGGGGGAACGTGGTCCATGGTGCCACGATGGGTCAAACACGACTTCACAACTAACAACAAAAACAATAGTGTGTGTGATTGTGGAGGAGGAGGGCAGACAAGTTAGCAATTGAGGCCTTGGAGAAGGAGGCAAGGGAGCCCACCAGCCTTCTCTGATTTGCGTTCTCTCCGTTTCCTTACAAGAGGGCAGCGCAAGGCGGCTGCTGGACACCCACCTATCTGGCCACTGAAGCCGGCGGGGTAGGGGCTCAGCCAACAGCTGGGACAGCTGTATCCACTAAACCTTGCACCTTCAGGCCAGCCTTTGACTTTGGAACAATAAAAGATGAAAAGGTTTCGCTTGCAAAGAAAACAAACTTTGCAGGCAGAGAAGAAAAAACAGGAGGGAATTTTAGGACCCCCCCCACCCCTAGCCACGAAGGCCTCAAGGGAATGGGGCCGTGGGGGAGGGAGGAATCTCTCTCTCTCTCTCTCTTTCCCTGCCTCTGCACTTCCAGATTTAAAGGCAAGTCAAGAAAAAAAAAATGCTTGAAAAATTGGAAGCCATGTTTTTGAAGAGATGGACCAGGGGAGACAGGAGAGCAGCCTTCCAGTATCTGAGGGGCTGCCACAGAGAGGAGGAGGAAGGGGTCAAGCTATTTTCCAAAGCACCCGAAGGCCAAAGAAGGAATAATAATGGATGGAAACTGATCAGGGAGAGATTCAACCTGGAAATAAGGAGAAACTTTCTGACAGTGAGAGAACAATCAATCCATGGAACAGGAGTTGGCTTCGGAAGTTGTGAGAGCTCCATCCCTGGAGGCTTTCAAGAAGAGGCTGGACTGCCATTTGTCAGGAATGGTGTAGGGTCTCCTGCTTGGGTGAGGGGTTGGACTAGATGACCGACAAGGTCCCTTCCAATTCTGTTAATCTGAATCTATCTAAGATGATCAAAGGCCTGGAGGCTAAAACCTACGATGGACGGTTGCAGGAACTGGGCCTGGCTGGTCTAGGGAAGAGAAGGACCAGGGGAGACAGGAGATCAGCCTTCCAATATATGAAGGAAGAGGGAGAGAAAGAAAGAGATAGAGAAAGGAAGGAAGGAGAGAAAGAAAAAAGAGTGAAAGAGAAAAAGAGAACAAAAAGGGAGAGAAAGAGGGAGAGAGGAGAGAAAGGAAAAGGAAAGAAGGAAGGAAAGAAAGAAAGAGAGAGCAAGAGAGAGGCTAAAACATACAATGAATGGTTTCAGGAACTGGGCCTGGCTAGTCGAGGGAAGAGAAGGACCAGGGGAGACAGGAGAGCATCTTCCAAGATTTGAGGGGCTGCCCCAGAGAGGAGGAAGGGGGTCAAGATATTTTCCAAGGCACCTGAAGGCCAGACAAGGAACAATGGATGGAAACTGATCCGGGAGAGATTCAACCTGGAAATAAGGAAGAATTTCCTGAGAGAATAACCAACCCATGGAACAGAAGTTGCCTTGGGAAGTTGTGGGAGTGCTTTGAAAGTGTGATGGTCGTGGGAAACGCAGATGTTTGCCAACTGGCTCATATTTACGACGGTTTGCAGGATCCCAGGTTGGGGATGGGGGTGTGTCAAAATCTCCCTTTGGAGATTTTCTGTCCAGCAAACTCAACCTGAGGCCGGATTCACTTGACAAAGGCAGGGATTCGCTCAGCAGCGGTGGCGGGAGAGGTCGTAACATGGGGCGAAATTCACTTAACAACTGTCTTACAACCTCACTTGTGATCGAACGTTAAATACCACCTGTGTAATTTAAGATGGGTTGGAAAGGGGGTTTAGAGCTCAGAAAGCAGCTTTGCCCCGAAGATGGGGAGTTCTGGATGAGACACACACACCCCCCAGCCCTGCTTTCGGCATGCCCCTGACCTTTGACCTTCTGACCTTGGATACAGATGGATTGCTGAGACCTTGGTCAGAGTTCAGTCCCTGCCTGGCTCTTGCAACAACTTTAATAAAAAGGAAAAACAACAACTCTGGTCTGATTTACAGCCCCACCCAGAAGGAAGGTTGACTCAGTCTTCCCTCCTTCCGAGGTGGGTAAAACGAGGACCCAGATTGTTGTTGGGGCAATAGGCCAACTCTGTAAAGCGCTTAGAGAGGGCTGTAAAAGCACCGTGAAGCGGTATATAAGTCTAAGTGCCATTGCTATCTTAGGATGGAATAAATGGATAGAATAGAGCTGGAAGGGACCTTGGAGGTCTTCTAGTCCAGCCCCCTGCTCAAGCAGGAGAACCTATACCATTTCAGACAAGTGGCTTGTCCAGTCTCTTCTTAGAAACCTCCAATGATGAAGCACCCACAACTTCTGGTGGCCAGCTGTTCCACTGGTTAATTGTCCTCACTGTTACGAAGCTTCTCCTTAATCTGACGTTGCTTGTCTCTTTGATTAGATTCTATCCACTGTTTCTTGTCCTGCCCTCTGGTGCTTTGGAGAATAATTTGACCCCCAACTAGAAGAGTGGCAGCCCCTCAAATACTGGAAGACTGCTACCATGTCACCCGTAATTCTTCTTTTCTGTAGTCTAGCCAACTCTTAGTCCTCTCCTTAACTCTAACGTTCTATCGGGAAGAATCCACAAATTCCTGATCAAATGTGCAAAGCTGCCGTTGAAAAGCAGCCTGGAAAAGCTTTTTGGATGCCTTGACTTAAGAACGGGCGGGTTCTTGCCTTCCGCCTCCTCCAATTTGCCAAGGCTGCAAAGGCTGCCTCCAGGCCCAGCTTTGAGCAGATGCAAACAAGCCACAGACTCCGAAGGGTGACAACTTCCTCTTGAATGCAAATTAAACGGAGTCATGCATCTTTCTGTAAGGGGTTAACAGAAGTGGCCCCTGGCCAAGTTGGGTGAGATAAGGGAAGACTGGCAACCGCCCAAGGATACGTTGCCCAACCTGGGTTGACATTCACACAGACAGGACTGTGCAATGTGCCGATTCCGTGACGGCAGAATTGAGGGGCGTTGGGTTCCTCTTCCCCTCCCTGTGGCTGGAAATGAGACTGGTGGCCTTTTCTGCCTGTATCCCCCAATACCACAAGGGCTCTAAGACACCAGGATAAAAGTCTTCTTTGGAGCTTGGGGGTGGGCACAGAAGATTTGAGCGGCTGAACGGAGGAAAAACACGGCTCCTGAGAAACTTGAAAAGGATAGTTTTCTTCATCTTGATATCTGATTCAATCAATTCTGTATTTGTTTGTGGAGTCAGCACATGGTGGCCCCCGATATTCCCCCAAGACTTTCTGGGAGGGCTTAGGAATTACCCGTCCAATTACCAGGGCGACGCTCTGCAACTGCACCCTCCTAGCACTTGTGCATTAATTCTAGGTACTGCTGAAATCAGCATATCCCTCCCGCTCGTGGAAAAAAAACCACCAACCCCTTGTGCCTAAAACACGATGGTTGCCAGGTCAAAAATCAGTGGGCGCTGAGACATTCCTGCTGGGCACCTTCCGGCAAGGCTTTGGTTGGGGAAAAGTAGGTGTGCTGGTTACGCAACTGGGAACCTCCTCTTCAAAACAAGCCCGGGGATTCAGCAGAAGCCTGGTTTAGATGAGGACACAGCAAGGACCGGCAGGTTACGCCAGGTTAAATGAGGGGGTTCCCTTGCCAAGAATTGCTGATTATTCCTCCCATGGGCTTACTGGATCATGCAGCAGATAATTTCTCTCTGTCTGCTGAGGCAAGGTTCTTCTGACTCATGAGAAGTTGCTTGGGGGCAAAGAGGTGGGGCACAAGTGACACCCAGGGGCATTGATGGTCCATCAACCCCTCCCTTGGCATCTACCAGCTCCTTGTCTCACTTCCTGGAGTTATTTAAAAAAAAACACACACACAACCCTTCTTCTAGCAATCGTGGAAACCAAGAACAAAGCATCTGGCAAGCTTATCCCTGTTGTGTTTGGTTTACTGATGTGCCCACTGGCCTGGGGAAAAGGTCAACGGCCAGGAAGAAGGGTTAGGCGAGCCTTGGCACCTGGGGGGGAAGGAAGCAAGTAGCATTTTGATAACACTGGAGCTTGCACATTAATAAAAGGGCTGCACCAGAATAAGTTATGCTCAAAATTGGAAACTTGTCTATTGTCCCTTCAGAGGAGATGGTCATTAAAAAAAATTCAAGAGTGTGCAGAGTTGGACAGCCTAACCAAATTACTAAAAAACAACAAAGGTAATGAATACTGCAAAGTTTGGAACTGTTGGTACGAATGGTTAAAGTAAAAGCAACATTTGACAACTGAATAAGTTGTGAAACTATGAAGGATGTGCGTTTATCCATAAAGTATTCTGTGAAATTAAAACATGAAAAGAATGAGGACGATATTGTAACAAGGCAGATCATGTCAATGTTATGGGGTAAAAGAAAAAAATAAGTAACCAATGTTCGATACCTGCTGCAAAATGTATATATGTATATACAGTATATTTGTTTATATGTTTGTTTCTTTTTAAATGTTTTAAATATATGAAACTTAAACTTTATTTTATTTAATAATAATAATAAAAGGGCTGCAAAGAGACCTCCAGCATGTTTTCAAATGTGCCTACTGGTCTCTTCCCCAAATCAGGGAAACCCCTGTTTTTCTTAGATCCTCCATCACCTACGTATCAAGCTTATTCTCACCCAGCCTGCCCTCTCCACCTGTTCACTTAATGTCTAATTATTACCTGCACAGGAGAGAGAAGACAAATTGTAATTACCCTGCATCAATCAGATATTAAGATATTTGCAATTCAAAGCAGCCATCCTGTCTTTCTCTCTTCCCCCACTCCTCAATTGCAGATCAACAACTTTTATAATACGAAACTTGAAACTGTGGGAAGAAGGTGTTGGCTTGCATATAGAAGATTTGCAGTCCCTGCCAACTCGAGACATCTCTCTGTGTGTGTAGCATCTTAAGCAATTACCTTCCAATGGGTTTTGAGCCCAACCCATCTCCCCAGTTCATGGCAATGAGAGGTAAGGAAGCAAGTTGCACAGGGAGTCAAAGAGAGGCACTCGTTGGCTGGATGGGGCACAACATTTTGTGAACATTACAAGCATTTGCTGTAGGAAGGTAGATGCTTGGAGGTTTGCAGTAGATAGAGGTCTTGGAAGTAAGAGAAATGTTGAGGTTGGGATTTAAACTTTAAAAGGAGAACGCAAAAGACGGGTGAGGTTAAGAAACCAGGAGAAGAGAGATGGATGTGGGGTCAGGAATAGATTTTGCCTGTTAATTTTCAGAACAGCTCATCATTTTTTGTGTGTGTGTGTGTGTGTGTGTGTGGTGGGGAAGTATCAATATTTCAGCCTTCATAGCTTTCTCCATTTTTCTCTAGGTCCTGAATAAGATTTTTCCATGTGGCCTTCACTAAGAAAGTAATTACGCTAAATAACAATAGAACCAAGACTTATACACAGCTTCCCAGCCCTATCTAAATGGTTTACGGAGTCAGCCTCTTGCCAATCTGGGTCCTCATTTTACGCACCTCGGAAAGATGGCTCAACCTTGAGCCGTCAGGATCGAACGGATGGCAGTGGGCAGAATTAGCCTGCAACAGTGCATTCTAACCGGAAGGAAGGGGAAGGGAAGGAGGTAAGGAAGGAAGGTAGTAATAGCTCTTAAGACTTATATACCACTTCACGGTGCTTTTACAGCCCTCTCTAAACAGTTTACAGAGTCAGCCTCTTGCCCCCAACAATCTGGGTCCTCATTTGACCCACCTTGGAAGGATGGAAGGCTGAGTCAACCTTGAACCGGTAAGGATCAAACTCCTGGCAGTGGGCAGAGCTAGCCTGCAATGCTGCATACTAACCACTGCGCCACCACAGCTCTTTAAATGCCAGACACTCAAGGTTATTCCCTGAGCTTCGCAGTTACTCCTTAGTTACTAAAGCCAGCCCACAGCCAAGTGATCTGGAGCTTCAAATATTTCTAGAGAGCTCCAGAATGTTTTCAAGTGGAGCGTGAGCAGAAGATCCATCATCTCTGGACGACTCAGGTTTCTACATGCAATTAAAGTCATTTGACAGAAAGGCACCATAAAATGGGCGGGCGGGGGGGCTGTTCCCTATTAGAAAATTCTGCCTTAAGCAGGCATATATTTCAAGAAGGCCCTTTCTTAACTACAGGAAGTCCTTGACACATAACTTTCTGTATAGTGACCATTCAAAGTCACAATGGCACTGAAAAAAGCGATGATTGTGTTTCACACTTATGACCACAGCAGCATCCCATAATCACGTGATCAAAATTCAGGCGCTTGGCAACTGACTCATATTTATGAGTCGCAGAGTCCCGAGGTCACGGGCTCACATTTTTTGCAACCTTCTGAGAAGCAAATAGGGAAGCCAGATTCACTTAATGACGTGATTCCCTTCAAAACTGCGGAGATTCACTTTAACAGCTGTGGTCAGGAAGGTCATAAAACGGGCAAAACTCACGACTGTCTCACTTAGCAACCAAAATTTGGGCTCACCTGTGGTTGTAAGTCAAGGACTACCTATAACTGTTGGAGCAACCAAACCGCAAGCAGAGGAAAATACTAAACCTTTTAAGCACTTGATAGATTTCATGCTTTTTCCATGCAAGCATATTTCATATTTCATATGTCAACAAACAATATTAGTAAGTAAAATCCCTAAATAATTTAAACATTGACTGGGTGACTTTGGGCCTATCTGTCTGAGAATCCAACCTAACTTCACAGGGTTGTTGTTATGGGAACATAGGAGGAAGGAGTATTAGATATGTTTGCTTCCTTGAGTTAGTTATAAAAAGGCATATGATGATGATGATACCAATAATATCATCTCACAAATTGATTATCTATGATGTTATAATCAGGTGGTCAAAATCATGCACTGGAAACTTTGCCAGAAGTTTGGGTTCAAATGCAGTAAAAATTACTGGGAACACCAAACTGACAAAGTTCTTGAAAATGAACAAATCAAGATCCTGTGGGACTTTTGAATCTAAACAAAGATGTCTGGGCACACAACCCGAGTGATATCACAATTGTGGAAAAGAAAAAAGTCCAGTTCATTGATATTGCAATACCAGGTGATGCACGAATTGAAGAGAAATAACTAGAAAAAATAATATTGAAACACCATTATCTTCAAATTGAAGTTGAGCAATTGTGGAGGAAGAAATCAATGGCTGTAGCAATAGCAATTGGAGCAATACCCAAAGGGCTGCCTAGATACATGCAAATTTTGAACTGCCAGACCTGAATATCCTGACTTTGCAAAAAAATAATAATAATCACCATACTCATGGGAACTGTGTACATATTCAGATGTTACCTTAACATCTCTTAGGTCGTTGGTTAGTTTTTGTAAACTTAAACTTGGTTAGTTTTTGTAAAAACTCTTAGGTATTTACCAATCCCATAATATACCCCCCCCAGCAACACCCAAAGAGTTGCCTAGATATATATAGAAATTTTGAAGTTATCAGACTTGAATATTCTGATTTTGCAAAAAAAAAAAAACCCCACCTTACTCAGAACTTCCTACATATTGTGACATTACTGTAACAGCTCTTAGGTCCTTAGTTAGGATTTGAACTGTTAAGTTTTTACCAGTCCCAGACTGTGAATCGAAATGAAGGTTAAATTAATAGTAATAGCAATCGTAGTAAATAATAGTAATAAATAACATCTCTTCACAAGATACCTGAATTCGAAAGGCAGATTGCTACTTTTTTTTGCGCTGACATTTTTAAAAAAATATTGCAGAATTATCAGCAATATACCAAAGGGGGGGAGGGGGCTTTTGGTGGGTGCCAGTGAGCTCTGCTCTGGATGCAGTCCCAAAGGGAGGAAAGGGCAGAAGCTTTGCAAGGGCTCAGCCCGGGGATCTCCCCCCACCCATCCACGAGAGGCTGAGCACCCCCATTCCCCACGTGAGAAGCCCATCCTGGGCAGCCTCGGGTGGGGTGTGGGGTTGCAAATGGCTTTTTAAGTCGCTTCTGCCAAGTGGGGTGCAGCCGTATCCTCCCCTCCCACACCCCCATTCCAGGGCTTCTGCAAAGGGGGCTTGCAACTTTTTAAAAAAAGTTAACATGCATTATTAAAAGCATGCAATGCAAGCCAAGGGGAGGGGGCTTGGCTGAGGCTTCCCCATTGCAAAACCAGGGAAAAAGGGGTCAGCCCCGCTTCGTCCCAAGCCCAGGCATCCCGCCACCCGCTGCCCCTTCCCCGAGAAACGCAGCCCCCTCACCCAGCTTGACGGCGGAGTCAGCCAGACAACGGTCCCATTTCCTCCCCAGATCACCCTCCGACGCCATCTTGGCCGCTGCCCGACTCCGCTGTCAATCAAGCCTCCTTCCCGCCTCCCCGGGCGGACGTCTCGCGAGAGCTGCTTCCGCTCCGCCGCAAAGCCAGCCGTTCTCGCGAGAGCTTGAAATGACGAGGGGGAGGGATTTTTTTATTTTTATTTGTAAGATGAGGCGCTTTTTGTGTTTTTCTTTTTCTCCGTCCCGCTTCCGGGCGCTTGTTGCCAAGGGCAACCAAGGGTGTTCCTTGGCAACCTGGTGCCAATTTTGACCTTGGGCAAAGTAGGCCCGAAAGGCGGGCAGGACCGGCCTAATATGGGGAAATTCATTGGCATCCCCCTCTTCTAGCAGGTGCAAGCCACCTTTCGATTTGATATTTTATTGATTATATTCATATTATTCATATTATATTTATATTTAATGTATATTATATTATTTCCTATAATCTTCCCTGATTTGAGTGGTGTCATTATGATATGTGAGAAAGAGATGGAAATTAAGTTCCACCCAGATTGATTCTTGCCTTTCAGGTCGGTGTTTCAACTGGGTGGACTTCAACTCCCAGAATTCCCTAGCCAGCATTCTAGGAGTTGAAATCCATAGGTCCTGGCTGGAGCATTCTGGGAATTGAAGTCGACTCAACTTCATGTAATTGAGGTTGGGACCCACACAGTTCTGGGTGTTGAAAACCCATTTCCCATCTTCAGTGAAATGAAACCATCGGGCTTCTGGCAAACCACCATTGGCTGAGTTTGAAAGATCGTGATTTTAGAACACATAAGAGGGGAAAAAAACAAATGTAGGCCCAACTTTGAGATTCTTCTTCCCAGGAAGGTTATATAAATGAATTCTGTCCCAGCAAGAAAGAAACATTAAAGTATAGTTTGAGGGCGGGAATGAAAGTAACTTGAGTAAGTACAAAGTGCCCACCAGTTATCCAATAAATTGGAAAAGATGTTTCACCACTTAAATCTAATTATTGCCAGCTTGCAGCTTTTAGGAGAAAGCATGTCTGAAGGTTAAGTTACTTTTTTTAAAAAAAGCACCAATGTGAGGAAGACCACACACTGATGCTTGAGAGCAAGTAATGTTAATAAAACTGTTAACTTTCCTCCCATTCCTTGTGTGTTATCTCAGGGCTCATCGGGAGAATTACACTTATAAACATGGAAAATTCTCCCTGCTATGAAAGAGAACACGCACAGATTTTTACAGATCAGGTTGCTTGCTGTGAAAGGGGGGGGAAAAAAACCCAGCCAGAATTGCTATTTTGCTTTCTGATTATTTGACAGAATAATGTGGAAAGCCTGATTGGGTCAGCTTAACTTTGAGAAATGGATATTATCCTGAACTTACCTTGACTTAAATAGTGGGGAGAGGTAAACATTACACAGCACATCAACTTTTATTTCTGAGGAAAATTTCCATCGGATGGTTTCCAAGGTCTGCCTTTTCTCTCTCACATGCTCAACCTCTCCCCTTTTGCTTTCATAAAAAGTGATTTTTCTCTCTGTCTTTTTCATCCAGGAGTTGGAAATATTTCCCATTAAGAACCCTGATTGCATTTCCTACCCCTTGGGATAAAGCTAATGGAGGAAGGAAAGCCATACAAAGGTCAGGAGGTTTTGTGCGTCTGTGTGTGTGTTGATACAGATGTGCCAGCAGTTAAACCTCATCCAGTATAATTGTAGATATTATGGGATGCTGCCTTGCATTATACAGGTTTTACAAGCACTTTTCATAATGTGAGCCTGAATTACATAAAAAGATTCTGGCTGGCTTAAATGGATTGAAAGAAGGGTGGGAGAAATTCAACAAGGACTAGCCAGAAAGAGCAAAAGGGAATTTTCATAGTCGGAGATAATAGTCTTGCCTGCCTGCCTGCCTTCCCAGTGAACCCTAAGATGCTGAATACAGCAAAATCTGTTGGATTTGCAGCTACATATTCAGCCTGGGGGTTCCCCTATTTCAGTCCAAACCATGGAGCTTTTCCACCAGCTGAAATTTACCCTTTTAAATAAGAAATGCACCTCACAGTGTTATGATTTAAACTGATAGAATGTTAGCTACTTTTGTCAAAACCCCAAGTATCTCTTCTGTCATTGCTTTACCCCTTCTTCCTCCTTTGATTTCATTCATGCAAACTTGTCACAAAGGAACATAAACTCAAATGCCTTATTATCTGATGCACCCTTGTTCTAGTTTTCCTTTTGTTAGCTTCGCTGGTTGAACCGTTCAGAGTTGTTTTTTTTTTGGGGGGGGGTAAGGTGGTGGGCGAATCAAGAAAGATTTGCACTTCTGACAGGCTTTGAAAATCCTAAAAAGAACTCAAAACATCCCCTTCTCTCTGTTAAATGCTTCCTGCTGCTCTTAAAGGTGTAGAAGGATATTTCTTCCAATAAAGGAAATGAAGCAATCTTAAATCCATTTTTACTTAGCTAAGCCTTAGGACACATTGTCATTGACAATGTGATGCCAAATGCCCCTGATTAAAGACATATGGATGCAACTTTATAAAGGTGTTCAGCTGTCAAACTAACATTTTTTGTTTTGCCACCATGGCACTCGATGCTGTCCTTTCTTTTAAGGTGCTCATAAAGTAAACTTTGCTCTTTCTCTATTTATACATATTTTGGCCCAAGTTCAGTGCACATATTTGTTTCTTTTAAGCTTTTTCTTAATTTTTTTTTTTAAGCTCACCTAACAGGTGAGATTGTGCTATATTAGCATACTCCAAATCCTCGCAACTGATTGGTCCGGATGGGCAGCGACCCAATTGGTCGAAACCTCAGTCGTGATTGGAGCGCTAGGAATCTACCGTGATTGGCTGCGCCAATCGCGGGAGATTCAAAGCGCTGCCATTGGCCGCCGAGCTGCTAGCCAGCCCTATATGAAGGGCTGCTGCGGCTCGCATTCCCCAGACTGTTCTTATCCTAAATAAAGAGCTGAACTCACTAAGATGGTCTCGAGTCTCCTTCGAACCGGTCCACCCCAGATCTAACACTGGCGACGAGGATGGGATTGTGAGACAAGGAGACCACCCAGCAGGTGGCGAAGCGGCACAAGGCAGCAGGCAGCAAGGCCGGCATCAACTCGCCACCCGCACCCTTCAACCCGGCTACAGAGGACTGGGAATCCTATACCGATAGGCTCCAGATGTTCCTCGAGAGTAGCAATCTTAAAGATGCCAATGGCCACAAGAAACGAGCCGTGTTTCTCACACACTGCAGGCCCGCAGTGTTCAAGATGGCCAAAGCCTTGGCCAAACCAGCAGACGTCAAGACCATGGAGTGGGGCGACCTCGAGCCCCTACTGCAAAGCCACTACGCCCCCGTCGTGCCCATCCTAATTCGGCGGCACGATTTCTACAGGCGGGATCAACGCGAGGGCAAGGGGCTTGGCGACTTCATGGCGCCACTACGAGTCTTGGGCGGCCTGTGCGAGTTCGCCGACCTGGACGAGGCACTGCGAGACCGCGTCATCCTAGGACTCCAAGTTCCCGTCCTCCAGAGCCGCATCATGGCAAAGGGTGACATCTCCCTCGCCGATGCCCTCACCGAGGCAGCTGCAGCTGAAACGGCCAAGAAAACAGCGGCTCGGATGCGACAATCGAGCATCACGCCATGACCGACGGCCGGAGAGACGAATTTGACCCCCGAGAAGCGACCCAAAACCTACCATCGAGACACAACCACACACCACGGCGACAATGACTACCTCTCGGAAACCGAGGACAAGGAGGAGGAGATCCACCGCCTTCAAGCAGCGCGGGAGCAGCAGGAACCACGAGGTCGTAAGTCGAGGTTCCAGTGCGCCGGCTGCGGTGGCGATCACCCCCGGGCGGACTGCCGTTTTCTTGATGCCATTTGCCGGCATTGCGAGAAACGGGGGCACATCGTCAAGGTGTGCCGGAATAAAAGACACTACAACCCGTGACAATGAGAAGGCAGTCCCAGGCAACGAGATGGCAACCCCCGACGGCGAGAGAGCACCCCCACCAGAAACCGCGATCAGCAGATGGAGAACCACTGGAGCCGAGAGGGTTGGAACAGGCAACTCCACAAGACAAGACAAAGGGAGGAAACACACCAAACGGTCGTCATCGGCCATTCTTCCACAAGCGACACCAGGAAGGTATACGTGACAGTGGGGATAGAAGACCAGCCATTCGACATGGAGGTGGACTCCGGGTCCTTCCTCTCAATGGTCTCATGGCGCACACTCAAGCGCCTGGTCCCCACCATCCGCTGCCACGAACTAGAAGACCAAACACTAACTCTCAAAGACTATCAAGGGAACCGCATCCCTGTAGTTGGCAGAGGTCATTTTAAAGTCACCTTCAAGGGCCACACTGAAGTGCTACCCCTGACGATCGTCGACCGAGATCGACTGAGCCTATTGGGACTACGCTGGTTCGCACCCCTGGGCATCGAAGTAACCGGCATCCACCACATCGGAGAGGTGGACTGGGAAGCGGCGCTCGTGAGGGACTTCCGGGAAGTCTTTGATGACAGCCTAGGCAAGTACCGGGGTCCCCTATCTCATTCAATATAGACCCGAGCATCGCGCCAATCCGCCTTAAGCCCAGGCGAGTGCCATTTGCACTGAAGCCTAAAATCGATGAGCAGCTAGATAAGCTCATCGCGCAAGGGGTGCTGGAACCAATCGATCACGCCCAGTGGGAGACCCCAATTGTCACCCCCATCAAGCCAGATGGGTCCGTGAGAATCTGTGGTGACTACAAGGCCACCTTAAACCATGCGCTCCAACAAAGCGCATACCCCATCCCAGTAGTACAGCACCTTCTGCACTCACTGGGGGGAGGCCGGATTTCGCAAAACTCGACCTGGCACAAGCCTACCAGCAACTGCCTGTCAACGCCACAACTGCAGAAGCCCAAACCATCATAACACACCGGTGGGCTTTCCGCTGCAACTGGCTCCAGTTTGGAGTCAGCGCGGCACCCGGGGTCTTCCAAAGCCTCATGGAAAAACTCCTCCAGGGCATAAAAGGAGTGGTGCTCTACTTTGACGACGTGCTGGGGGCCGCGAAAAACGAAAAACAACTGGAAGCCCTGTTAAGGGAGGTACTAAAGAAATTCAAAGACTCAGGACTCAAAGTTAAAAAAGGGAAATGCCAACTACGGGCAGAGAGGGTTGAATTTCTAGGGTACCTCCTAGATAAGCAAGGGATCTACCCCACAGAAAAGAAACTGAGAGCTATAAGGGAAGCACCACGGCCCAAAAACAAAACGGAGCTACAGGCTTTCTTGGGACTGTTAAACTTTTACAATGTCTTCCTACCTCAAAAGGCAACTGTGGTGGAACCATTGCATAGGCTGTTAGATAAAACAGCAACCTGGACTTGGGGAGCATGGGAAGAGAGCACAAAGAACCTGCTAACACAAAGAACCTGCAAACACAAAGAACCTGCTAACATCTGACGCGGTACTAATCCAGTACAGCGAGACCCTGCTGCTAACAGTGACATGCGACGCGTCGCCCTTCGGAATCGGCGCCATCCTCAGCCACCAGCTACTGGACGGGAAGGAAGCACCCATCGCCTTCTCATCAAGGACACTTTCAAAACCAGAGAGAAACTATAGCCAGCTCGACAAAGAGGCCCTAGCAGTTGTCGCCAGCGTCAAGAAATTTCACGAATACCTTTACGGTAGGACTTTTACAATCATCACAGACCACAAGCCACTGCTAGGAATCCTGGCAGGGAATAAGGCCACACCGAACATTCTATCACCAAGAATGACAACGTGGTCCGAATTCCTAGCAGCATACAATTACCAGCTGGTACACAGACCCGGAAAAGACATCACCCACGCAGACGCCCTGAGCCGCTCACCCCTGCCCGACCTAGAAGACGACCCGGCACCCACGACAGAGGTACTTCAAATAGAAACAATATCCAACCCGCTCGTGACCGCGCCAGACATTGCCAGAGAAACAAATAAAGACAACCGGCTGGCACGAGTCTTGAGCTGGGTTGGAAAAGGGTGGCTGGAAGGGGACAGGGACGAACTATTCAGACCCTTCTGAAACAGACAAACTGAACTTTTTACTGAGAAGGGCTGTATACTTTGCGGGGACAGAGTGGTAATCCCGGAAACATTACAAGAAAGGGTATTGGGGATGCTGCATGAAGGACACCCAGGGATGGTCAAAATGAAAAGCCTGGCCAGAAGCTACGCATGGTGGCCGGGAATGAATAAACAGATCGAAACCTGGGTGGCCAAATGCAAACAATGCCAAGAATCCAGACCTAATCCTCCCACCGCCCCAACCCAAGAGTGGGAAACACCAAGAGGCCCGTGGTCTAGGATTCACAAAGACTTCGCGGGGCCAGCCAAGGGACACATGTACCTTATCACAGTAGATGCTTACTCCAACTGGCTGGAAGTAAGCACCATGAAGTCTACCACAACAGAGGTGGTAATAAAGAAACTGAGCAAACTCTTTGCCACACACGGCCTGCCAGACATAATAGTGTCGGACAACGGACCCCAATTCACCGCACTAGCGTTTGAACAATTTCTGGCAGGCCAAGGAATACGCCATGCGTTAACCACACCAGCAAATCTGGCGGCGAACGGACGGACGGAACGCATGGTCCAATATACAAAGAAAGCCATCCAGAAAATAGAAGCAGCCAACATACAGGACAAAATCAACAAAATGCTCCTCATTCAACATATCACACCTAGTGCAACCACAAATAGAAGTCCAGCAGAGCTAATGATGGGCAGGAAACTACGGTCAACACTAGATAGAATGCATCCCACATACAACCCTGACAAACCCCCGGGCTCCTCCAGCAAACACAGAAAATTTAATATAGGGGACACAGTATATGCGAAAAACCTGTCAGGGGAACCACTCTGGGTACCAGCAACGATCACCCAAATAACCGGCCCCTTATCATACCGATTAGAGACAAGCGACGGAAAAAACTGGAAACGGCACATTAACCAGCTAAGATCAAGAATAGCTTTCACCAACAACCATACACCCGAGCAAGAAACTAGAAGGTGCGGGAAACGGCAAGCGTTAAAGAAAGAACCGAAGGGAACCCCCTAGCGCAAGCAGAACACCCCCCACCAGAACAAATAAACCACAAATAAACCGGTACTGCTCACCTGTAAACGCAGGACCAACAGAACATGAAACCCCGGAGTCTTCACCTGGAAGGAGCAGCCGAGCCAGTTCAACCAGCCTGGAAAGATCCAGCGGGAATAACAGGAATGGCAGCTCAATCAGCCCAGGTAGACCGGGAGGGAGCTACTAAGAAAGGCCCAGCTCAACCTTCCAGGCGGTTCCATCCCAAGGAACCGGAGCGACAGAGAAGCCATCCGAACTGGTCGACGACCACGCAAGAACTGAGCCGTGCAGGTCAACTAGGCAGGTACGAAGTCCCGCCTACCTACGCGACTACATCACGACGCACCGACAGATGAAACCAAGAGGGGAGGGTTGTGCTATATTAGCATACTCCAAACCCTCACAACTGATTGGTCCGGACAGACAGCGACCCGATTGGTTGAAACCTCGGCTGTGATTGGAGCGCTAGGAATCTACCGCGATTGACTGCGCCGATCGCGGGAGATTCAAAGCGCTGCCATTGGCCGCCGAGCCGCTAGCCAGCCCTATATGAAGGGCTGCCACGGCTCGCATTCCCCAGACTGTTCTTATCCTAAATAAAGAGCTGAACTCACTAAGATGGTCTCGAGTCTCCTTCGAACCGGTTCACCCCAGATCTAACAGAGATGTTCCTCAGTGCTTAAAACAATTCATTGAAAAGCAGGATGGAACATAACCGGCCAAATTCTTAAGAGCATAATTTAAACGTGAATGCGGACATCAACGCAGCATAAGAGCTCCATTTAGTCATGATTTAAATGCAATTTTAATTAAAATGCCTTATTGTTTTTAAAAGATAACTCATCCCTTTAGTAGTCCTTTCTTAACTCATTATCCCACACAAATTAGTACAGTTCAAGGCAAATTCTGTTACCCGTGGAGAGACAAGTGATGGGCGGATTTGATTCACCATATAAAAAAGGATCAAACAGCTGGTTTTCGGCTATGCCTTTTTTCTTCTCCCTTCTTTACCCCAAATATTTGCATTAAGCTCACCCGCCAGAAAATGTTTGTACTCTCCGCCTGAGGGAAGTAGTTTGAAATGAGGACCAGCTGCTTGTCCACAACTGTTTATAGGAAGGCTGTGTTTGAGATGATTACATTAGCTGGGCTGAGTGGACTCAGTGCCTTGCCTAGAGAACGATTCAAAGCATCTGCTTGTGAACACATTCAGATGGCTTATGCAGCCTCTGCACATTGTAACAATCCGTGTTTTCTTTAGCCAAGAATTGCTGGATAAGCATATAGTGCAATTGGATTCACACAGCACCCTATAAAGCATCTCTGGGGAGAATCCCTAAACTGGGTATTTTTCCTTCCATTCCCTGCCCCCCCCCCCCAATTCCTCATTGCCCTACCAGGAGAGGTCCTGAAGATTTGTTTGTTGCATTTAATAATACATGGTGTAATTATTTTTATTCTCGATGGTTTATGTCACTTGAGAGTTACTCGGTGGAAGGTTATTTGTCCTAAAACGCAGGATATAGTTCAAATAAAATTTTCATCCTGGGAGCACAAACTAGGTTTCAACTCCAAAGTAAAATGCATTACACTGAAATACACGAAAAAAAAATTTAATTTCAGTGTCACTGATCATTCTTTTTTGAGATTGTCAGGTATATGAAGAACATTCTGGACACAAGTTCATTGCAGGTTTGAAAAGAGGCTTTTACAAGGTGCCCAAGCTCCTTGTTGGAGTCAGTGAACTCCAAACACCCTGTGGGTATTCGTGTCTCTGGTGTACCTCTTAACGTGATTGCTGATATATAAGGAAATGAGTATGGAAGAATTGTATTTCCTTCATAATGTCCATTACCAACCTGAAAGAGAGGTGACTGAAGATAGGAAGGAGGGAACTGCAGCAATTCAGAAATACCTCTCCTCCTCTTCTTTCATATATACATATGTGCATATACAAATACATACCTACCTACATTACATATATACTCACACATCATCACAAAATCTCCAGAACCGTAAAGCCTATAAACTTGAAATTTGGCACCTATGTTCCTCTTGCCTTTTAGGTACTCACTAAGAAAGGATTCTTCGAAACGACCAACAGAGCCTTAGTATTTCTTATATTATTATTAACATGCTCTGATGCTAGGGAGTTCTACTCCTCCTCCCCACCTGAAAAGAAATCTCTTCCAAATGCAAAATACAAGCAGAGGGGAGGAATTTCCGTTTCAGAGCAGCAAGCAGCTTTAGTACAGAACAGTTGAGCTAAGCCACGCCCAGGCTCCTTGCTCACACCGCAAATACTCTTTCAGTTTTCAAACAGCCCTCAACTCTCACACACTGATAGGATGCTAGCCAGATGAATACTGATGGATGCCAGTAGGCAGAAGCACAATTCCCCCCCCCCCTTATTTTCCTCCCCAAAAACTAAGCCCAATTACATAGATCCCTAGCGAAGTAAGGGCATCGAGCCTAGTTAGGTGATATTTCTTAGCGAAGGAGATAGATCTAGCCCTCGACGTATGATCACAATTGAGCCCAACGCTTCTGTTGCTAAGTGAAACATTTTTTCGCTGAATACCAGCCCATTTTACCACCTTTCTTGTCACGGTGGTTAAGCGGATCGCTGTGTGTCTTGGTCATTCAGTGAATCCGGCTTCCCCATTGACTTGGCTTGTCAGAAGATCGCCAAAGGGGATCACATGTCCTCGGGACAACAGCAACAGCCATAAATACGGGTCAAGTTGCCAAGCATCCGAATTTTGATCCAGTGGCCAGTGGGGAAGTTGCAACAGTGGTGCGGAAAATGGTCATTTAAGTCATTTTTCCTTGGTAACTTTGAACCGTCACTAAGTTGAGGATAAAGGACCTCAGGCAGGGAATTCTGCCTAAACAAATTCCTTGTGTGCCCAGTCACACTTGGCCAACAAAGAATTCTATTCATTCTATTCTGTATTCAATTTTGTTCTTCTGGAATCTAGTCTAGTCTAATCTGTTCTATTCATTGTGTCCTAATTCGGTTCTAATTCTACGCTTATTCTGTTCTGTTTTAGTCTAGTCTAATCTAGTGTACTTTTCATTCTGTTCTATTCTAATCTAATTCTATTCTAATTCTTATTTTATTAAGAAAATTAAAATATCACAAAGTCACAAGTTCCAGGAAGGAGCAGGACAGAATGGCAACAGAAGGACAGAGTCCTCTTTCCTGTAAGTCTCCAAACTTGGCCATTTTAAGACTTGTGGACTTCAACTCCCAGAATTCTCCAGACAGCATGGCTGACTGGGGCATTCTGGGAGTCGAAGTCCACATGCTTTCAACTTGGAGAAACTACAGTATTTTGGGGGCAGGGAGAAATCCATCTTTCTGTTTTTGCACATGATGGGAACCAAGAAGTGTAGGCTGGTGCATGGGAATTGTAGTCCTGCCTCCGGAAGAGGGAGAGAGCGGATCATTAAACTTTAGAATCCAATTCATAACTTTGCTCCGCAGCATCTCTTCTTCTCACACTTGCGCCCCCCCCCCGTCTTCCGCATGGAGATGGTCCCTCCCGTCCTCTGGCACACGCAACTTCTCCTCCCCCCCCCGTACGCCGATGGTCTTTCCCACTTCCCACCACCCTCCTCCTCCCCGAGCGCGCAGGCGCGGCGTAGCCTCCCGCTCCATACTTGGCGATGCCCGGCGAGCGGCCTTCTGATTGGCTCGGGGTGGCTCGAAAGGGGGACGGGGGGGGTTAGTCACAATGGGCGGGGCTCCTCTTCACACTGTGCGCGCGCGCGCTGTCTGACCCGGATGTGCAACTGCTAGGCAACGGCGGAAGTGGCGAAAAAAAAAAAGGAGGAAAGGAGAGGAGGAGGAGGAGGCGGCGGCGGAGGAGGAGGGCGGCCTGCGGCCTGGCTCAGAGCTCGGAGAGGCCGGACGGAGGGACCCGGAGTCGCTGCCGTCGCCGTTTCCGCTCCTGGTGCTGAAGAGGGCTCGGCCCCACAGAGGCATCATGGTGAGGGAGAAGCCGCGGGTCTCGGGGCTGTCAAGGCCCGCGGGTGGGGCGGGCGAGTGAGGGAGCGTGAGGGGGAAAGGACCGCCTCCGCCAGTAGGGGGCGCTTCCTCGCGTAAGGGGCGTCGGGGCGGGGCAGCCTGGGGACAACAAGCTCCATACTCCCCAGTGTGAGTGTGTGTGTGTGTGTGTGTGAGAGAGAGAGTCCTGCTGCATGGGGGGGGGGTTGGGGAAGGGCTTCCCTCCTGGTCCCCAGTCGGTGGGTTTACGGCTTCTGACCAAGAAATCGGGGTCCGGCTTAGTAGGAGAGTCCCTGCCAGTTTGGGGTTCTTGGGGAGGGGGTTCTGGGGCCGCCCTGTGCCTGGGTTGGTGGTGCGGGAAGCGGGAAGGGGGCAGGGAATAAAGAGGAAGGATTTGAGGAGAGGCGGGGGGGGGCGATAAGGAAGGGAGCAGCCCCCCCCCCCTTTGCCCTGAAGAGGGTTTCAGTCGAAGCTCCCACCTTTTGTTTGCTGCTGGCCTCTGTGGCTGGGTTGACAGTTTAGGAGATCCCTTAAAGAATGGGGTGGGTGGGGTGGATTTAGGTCCTATGGAAACCCCTTCCCTTTCTCTCACCCAATCTCCCTCATATCACCTTCCTCCTTCCCTCCCTCCCCTCTCTCATATCTTCCTTCCATCCATCCATCATCCTTCTCCCTCTTTTCCTCCCTCGTATCATCTCCTTCATCTCTTTCCTTCGTTCTATCATCTCCTTCATATCTTCTCTCTCTCCCTTCCATATCCCTCCCTCTCTCCCTCCCCTTATTTCTCCTTCCTTTCATATCTTCCCTCCCTCCATATCTTCTCTCTCCCCCTTCCACCCATGTCTCTTCTTCCTTCCATATCCCTCCCTCTCTCCCTCTCTTTATTTCTCCTTCCTTTCTATCTTCCAGCTACTATGTTAATTTGGAGATGTCTTAAGCAGGGGAACTGTGCTTGGCAGGAAGTTAAGGTTTATTTCTGACACGGAATTGAGGAAGACCTGTAATTATAACTCTTTGGCCTGAGAGAATAAGTTACGGAGAGATGAGGGGTGTTGGGAGACAGGAGGCAGTACTGTGATCCCCATATCCACCTCAAGGGCATCTTAATCAACAATTGTGAGGTAATTTCATTGGGGAGACTGAAAGTGATGGGGAGCGGAGGAAAGATGGGGGAATCGATTGATGATGAAAGTAGGGGAGCAACGGACATGGAATTGTGTACTGAAAAGAAAAGAAAAATGCCTGTGTTTCTTTCCTTCAATATATTTTGAGTGGTGGAGAAAAGGAGTTCTATCTGGCTGGGTGGAGTAAAGAAGGAATGAGGATCAAGAGGTGAAAGCAAGGCCCACCCAGATTTCTAAAATAAGGATTGCTTATTTTCCTCCGCTGCTCAAAATGCAAGTCTAGATTATAAGTTTTTCAGGAATGATAACAGTGGATAAAATGAGAGATGGGCACATGGCAAATCTGGAGGAAGTCAAGAGGCTGAGTTTGAGAGATCCCTCCACCCACATGGTTGTAGGATCTTTAAGTAATCTTAGGGGTGGTGGTGGAGGAGGAGGAGAAGAAAGGGGAAGGTATCAAAAATGTCTGGGCAGAGGGGATGGGGCAGTCTTGCTGTGAAGATGATACATTTTTTTCTCTTATTTTTTCTCAGAAGAGAAATAATAGCCCATACAGGGAATGAAACCCTCAGTTTCTCGAGAAAAAAGGCTTTGTGGGCGACTAAACGAATGCTTATGTGCTGCTGTTGAGTTCTGTTGTGGCTGGAGTACCGAAGGGGAAGATGCATTGGTCTTTGTCTGTTGGGGCATCGACTGTGAAGTGCAGCTGAGAGACCATGTAATGGGGATACAATATACAGTGTGAGAAGATGAGGTCTGGATATTGCTGGGGGTGAGGAGGAGATCCCCCATCACAGGACTAATTGTGAAAAGGGATCTCTTGTGGAAACAAAGAAGCAACTGGGCAGGCAGGCTTCTATTTCTCTAGTGGGCACTGGGTTGGACTTGAATGGCTCTGAGATTCTATTTTGAAGTAAGGTTCTGCATGTTAACCTGCTCTCCTGTTGGGAGAAGGTTCCTCAGGCCCAGTGGGCTTAATGACTTCAGCAGTTGGAAATTGGTGCGAGGAAAGGAAGGCATTGGCCTGATTTGAGCGTGTTGGGTTTGCTCAATGAAAGAGAAAGTGTCCCTCTGTAGCTTGCGTTTGCGGGACACAATAGAGTGGGTGCTCCTAGAGACACAAGGTGAGTCATTGAGTCCTAGAGGTGGGGTTGTCACTGTGGCCTGTGTACTCACAGGAGACGCTGTGTATCTTTCAAAGTGGATTTGGGCCAGCTTCTACCAGTAACTCGGCAGATTCCCAAAACACAAACCCATCTTGTGGATCAATACGGAACCGTATTGCCTTGCCACCCTCAGCCTTGTGAGTCACAGGCTAATGCGATGCAGATCTCTCCAGCTTGCATGCCCAGAATGAAATGCTTCTTGCCTGGGGCAGCAGTTCCCTTCTTAACTAATGGCTACCACAACAGGAAGTGCTCCAATTTAAAAACCTACCGCTTTTTTACTGAGTGGCAAAGCCTGAACAGCCTCGTGCTGAATAGAATTGTTCTTCTGCTTGACTTGATTTTGCTGGGAGTGGCGGCAAGTCACAAATCCTAAGCGTGAGAACTTGTTTTTGGCTTGCATGTTCCAGAACCAATCAGAAATGTATTTTAATGCTTGCAGAATTTGCAAGCCTTGAGTACCCGTATTGCAACGATGCGCTCCTTTGGTTTCACAGACTTACCCACAAGTTCTCTTTTTACTGGCTTGTAGGTCATTGCTATGCGTAGCAGAAACACACGTTGTGTTAGGAGGACTGTCTATGATTTCATTTATTTTATATATATATATATATATATATATAAAAATAAAGTTTTCATACAGAAGCCTGATGATGGCAGATGAGATTCTGCTGAAACGTTGCTACAACTTTAAAAGCACAACTACAGTGACGTGGGAAAACACCCGAACAAAGCTGAATGCCATATATATGTGTGTGTGTGTGCGTGTAGTTTTCACGGGTACTTACATGTATGGCATTCAGCTTTGTTCGGGTATTTCCCCACGTCATTGTAGTTGTGCTTTTAAAGTTGTAGCAACGTTTCAGCAGAATCTCATCTGCCATCATACAGAAGCCTGATGATGGCAGATGAGATTCTGCTGAAACGTTGCTACAACTTTAAAAGCACAACTACAGTGATGTGGGAAAATACCTATATATATATATATATATATATATATATATATATATATATATATATATATATAGTTTTGGGCAAAGCGTCTGATCCTTTCGAACCCATGGCTTACTTTTCCAAGTGTTTCTTGAAGTTGCTGAGATGACTCTTTGTGCCTCCTGGGCCAAGCTGTTTTTCATTACAGGCCTTATCCATCTTAATTTGCTTTCCGTGCCTGGCACTCTGGGAACCGCTCACTTCAGATGGCCCGTTTAATTTCTGTTTTGCTTGCAAAGGGGGGATCGCTTAACCACCATGCCAATAAAGCTTGGTGCCTCAAATGGAGCAGGCTTTCTTTCCTTCCAAGTGGTTGAAAAGATGGTTATTTTTTTTCCTTCCTGGAGGTTTTATAAGGTGGCAAGAGGCTCTTCCCTTGTTTTGTGCGTTAGGCTCTACAATGCTGGCAGGAAAGCTAGCCTAACACACACACACACACCTTGGAGGAAAAAAAAAAGCACATTAATAAGGCTCAGGCATGACCCGCTGCTGGGTGTGCGTTTTTAGTCGCAGTTACATAGCACAAAACATAACCATAAGGTGTAGGGGCTGCTCTATTTTTAGAGCGCTTGTGGGTACTGTACTTGCTCCTTTTGGAAGAGGAGGTGAACTGCCTCTTCCAACAAGCTGACTTAGCATTTGTGGGGCAGAGCCAGCAGCAGCAAAAGTGGGGTGTGATTTCCAGGGACAGGCTTTGAATGGTGGCAAAAGGGCGAGAGGGGAGGAGAGGTTTTGCGTGACAGTCCTTGCTTAAGCCCCGGTCTCCTCCCCGTTTCCCTCGCCACGAAGGTTTGCGTTTTATTAAAAGGCTTGTTTTTCCTCGCTCAGCCACGTTTCTGCATCTCTCCCCCACCCTCCCAAAAAAGGTTTTAATGAATTAAAAAGCCGGGGGGGGGGATAAAAATGGTCTTTGCGTGCACACTCTGCCGGTAGAACAGCGGGCACCGAAGAGGCATTCAGAAAGACCTTCCAACTGGAGAAGTGTTAAGCCTACTTGATCTGAAATGTTTGAGGACCGGGAAGCAACTGCAAGAAAAAACAGTCTCTGTGGGATTGAGGGCAGCGTTGGATTTTTTTTTTTTTTAATAAAAACTTGAGGTGTGGGTTCTAAAAGGGGCCCCTGTTGGAGGGCAAGTGGGCCCCAGGAGAGTTAAAGAATGAACTGCCTGCTTTCCAATATTTACATGGCTTGACTTTGTACCTCGTATATAACCCCACTGCCCACTCACCACCCACCCTGCCCCCAGAATCTTCCACTCCATTATCAAAGCTCCCCAAATTTTTGGCCCTACCCATTCAGACTACAGAAGGGAAGCCACCCACTTAGGTCAGTCTTACAGGTAAGATGGACGCAGGCATCCATTTCTGTCGATTTAAGGGAAACTCTTGCTGGTACCCCAGTCCAAACGGATGGAGAGCCCTTTGTGATGCTGGCGGGCTTGGCTCAGTTATGGTGGTATTTTTTTTTTAGTGGTTCCTGAAGTAGTAAAATTCTGGACTCTGTACCCTCAGAGCATCCATGCCGTTAGAAGAGCTGGTCCTTTCACGACTCCTTGTTTGGTGTGCAATCACCCTTGAATTCTTCAGGGGTTTCTTTGCTAGCGGTTTTAACTGCCATTTATATAAAAACCCACCAAGGTTTGACCGGAGAGCACCCCCAGGCTCGTCTTGCAGCCCCCCCTCCCCATATCTTGAGGGGCTAACCCCATACATTTTTATTTCCCTGAACACCTATAAAAAGCTCAAGGAAACCAGTAGGCTTCTCTTCTGATGTCGGAAAAGATGGTTAACCTTTAGCCACAAGAATAATTGCCACCAAATGCAACGTTTCTCCTAAGCGGGCAAGAGAAGCGGAATCCTTTGGAGAAGCGGGTGGTTGGTTGGTTCTGAGGTCTAAATTCACCATTCAAAGGCCCGTATTTATTGCTCCTCTGTGGCCTTTGGGCTTAGAGGTGGTCTCTCCTGGTTCCTCCTTGAGAGGAAGGCTTTCCCAAAGATTTTGAGCAGGGGCCTTCAAACTTGACCCATTTAAGACCTCTGGACTTCAACTTCCAGAATTCCTCCTCCAGTCATGGTAGCTCAGGGCTACTGGGAGTTGAAGCCCACAAGTCTTAAACTTGCCAAGTTTGAAGACCCTTGATTTTTGAGGGTGCTGATTAAGCTAGAGGTTGCAGCCAGTCTGGTTAGTCCTCTGCTGCTGATAGCCACTTGGAAATTAAGCACGCATTTCAATCCTAAAAATAGGCTGGGGGCAATGGCTTCTCTGCTTTCCTTCTTTGCTTTGTGTGTGTGTGTGTGTGTGCGTGTGTGTGTCCCTTTGCAAGGGCTCCTCTGCTAGGCTTCCTCATTCTCGGGTTGGAAGCCAGCACTTCCTTGAGGAACCTAGGGTGGGGCGTTGGAACTGAGTTCTGAATCAGCCCCAATGGCTCCTTTGCGCTCCTCTGCCTGTGGCGGGAAACTCCATGACCTGGAATTTACTTGCAAGGCTGGGGAACATGGCTGCTTGCCTAAGGAGCAGCAGGCAGAAGTGGGACACAATGGAAGGGACCTTGTAGGTTATCTAGCCCAACCCCCTCCGCCCGGCCCTGTTTCTGACAGTGGCAGCCCAGTCCCTTCTTGAAAGCTTCCAGGGATGCCCAGCTTTTTCCTGTGGCCTCAGGCTCCAAGAGCAAACAGTGGTGCCAGGAACAGAATCCGGGAACGACATGCCTCCAAGCCTAGCCTGGGGCCAGGAGACCTGATACCCCCTTCAGCAGGATAAGGGGCCGAGAACAGTCCCTCCTGGGCTGCCCGCCTGCACTTCCTCCTTCCAGCGTAGAATCTGCCCAGGCTAGCAGAAGAGCTGTAAATAAAACTTCCCTGATAATGTTCCAGGGTATCTGCTCTCCTGCCCTTCTGCTTTTTCCTTTTTCCCCACCCTTCTTTTTTGGCCGACGGGTTTATGGAGTTGAAACCAATCTCTTCCTTATCTGCTTCTCCCGGTTTATTTTTTGCACCAGGGTCTAAGCAGAAATAGCCTGCCTTTGGAAGGCTGTGGTTTGGTGCTTGGCTCTCGCAGGTGCGTCTGGAGAAAGAAATTAACGCTTTCAGGCCTCATTGGGAGGGGAAGAAAGCAAAAGGAGAATTTCCGCCTCCAGCAGCTTCCTCATAAGCAACTAGTTTTATATCGATGCTTGGCTACGAAACTATGTGGTTGGGCTTAGGTTTTTTGGGGAGGAAAATAAGGGGGAAAAATTGTGCCTCTGCTTACCAGCATCCATCGGTATTCATCTGGCTAGGTCCTGTCAGTGAGTGAGAGAGTTGAGGGCTGTTTGGAAACTGAGAGAGTATTTGCTGTGTGAGCAAGGAGGAGACAGCAAGGAGCCTGGGTGTGGCTTAGCTCAACTGTTCTATACTAAAGCTGCTTGGTGGTGTGAAACTGAACCTCCTCTCCTCTGCTTGTGTTTTGCATTTGGAAGAGATTTCTTTTCAGGTGGGGAGGGGGAGCAGAAATCCTTAGCTTGTTAATAATAATAATAATAATAATATAGGAAATGCTAATGGCTCTGATGGTCATTTCTAAAAGTCCTTTGTTAGGGAGCCAAGAGGAACACATACATGCCCAATTTCAAGTTTGTAGGCTTTACAGTTCTGGAAATGTGATGATGCATGAGGGGCCTTTCGCTTTTATATAGAAATAAGGTTAGGTGGAACTGGCTCTATAACTATATAATTCCAGAATGCTAACTGACTGGGAGAGACTCTGCAAATACAGCTTAGTCCTCGAATTACAACAACTCATTGACCATTCAAAGTTACAACGGCACTGAAAATAGTGACTTGTGGCCATTTTGCTGCCTCCTCAGGGTCAGGTGATCAAAATCCACATGATCAAAATTCACTTGACCTCCTCAGGGTCACCTGATCAAAATTTGCTTGGCCACCAACTCATACTTATGACCGTTGCGGCGTCCCAACCTCACATGTTCCCCTTTTGCAGCCTTCTCATCGTTTTTAATCCCAGAGCTATAATTGCACTTAACAACGAACTTAAGGACCACTGTCAATGAGCTGTTGGACAGGATTAGTTGGTCTGTTGTGTGGAGGCTTGTGTGTTTTTAGGAGGCGGGGAATTTTGGCGGGTGGGGGGGTGTTTTTTCCCTTATTTTCCTCCCCAAAAACAAAGCCCGACCACATAGCTTCGTAGCGGAGCATGGCTATCGAGCTAGTCCAATATATAAATTAAAAAATCCTTCACTTTTAAGCAGAAATGGGACCTTCACTTACAACGTTTAATAACAAGTTCTAAATTCAAGCTACCGCTTTCTTTGAGAGATCAGGGTAGGGAAAACTTTGGCCCTAAACCCTCCAGCAATTGCCTACAAGGAAATGTCATTTTAGGAGAGCTTTGAATGCTCGTAAAAAAGCAATACACTTCTGTGCAAACATCCCATGACTGAGGAAAGAGAGGCCCAAGCTGCTGCCTTGGCAATATTTTTCTGGTATATTGTATGAGGTTTCACAACAAGCCAGAAAGAATAAAAAAAAAATAGAATTCTTTATTGGCCAAGTGTGAGTGGACACACAAGGAATTTGTAAAGGCAAATGTGTTTTGATGAGGTTGTGGCAGAGATGAGACCATCTTCCCGGGCCCTCTTTTTAATAAGCAGATTTTTCTTTGGGAAACCTCATAGGCCTCTAATGCAGCTTTGCAAAGTGGTACCTATGCTCCTAAGTTAAAGGAGAAAAATAAATGTCCCTAAGTTCTTGAGATTTGATTGGTTGACAAGTGTTCATCCCTTTTTTAATATTTCACTTTCTTTCTTTTCTTCTAAATGGAGTTTATGGTTACTGCCATATTGACAAGCTTCAGTCTTTCTTTAAGTGGTCCAGCTTCCTGCCCAGCACCATCATCTCCTCGAGAGCCAGCCAGAATATTTCTGAAAATAAAGAAGATGAATTCGATGCAATTTCTGTTGAGTTGCCACTTCTTGTGTTGAAGTCTTCATCCTTTTTTTTTTTCTTTTATGCCTTGCCCTTTGGGGCCTGTATTGCTTTCCTTCCTTCCTTCTTTCCTTCCATTTGTGCTCAGTATTCGGTCCTTAACATTTTGCAAAAGATAATTCTATTTATTCTGAACACCGTAATAGGGGCTTCCCGTTTATTGTATGTAGCCCAGTCACTTTTCTTTCTTGGAGGCAGAAAATGACCATTCTAAAGTCTTTGTGGCTAGATGCTTTTCATTGCCTTTTCTCTCCAGAGTTCCTAAGCGCTTTCTCGACTAGTTTCAAGGACGCAGTTGCTGAGTCAAAAGTCTGTGTTTTGTTCAGGCCTTTCTCCTGCGGGGAAGATACCTCTGGCTGAGAGCTAAAATGGGAACTCCTAAGAGGAGAAGTAAAAAAAGGGAATGTTTCCATTGAAGCTTAATTTACGGTCTCTGCTGATACGTCAAGGATGTTTCTTGCTCTGTGAGAATTTACTTCGAGGCCTGGAGTCATCCATCCATCTGTGTGGTCTTGGGAGCCTGGCATGGGCCTGTTTTGGGCACGCTCTCAAAATGGCCGGGCTGGGGGTTCCTGAAGGGAAAGCGTGGGGTCTTTCATCTGCCCTTCTAGTTCTCTGAGGGGTTGCCTGCCCTTTGAAGAAAGCAATAAAACAGAATAACAAGAGTTGGAAGGGACCTTGGAGGTCTTCTAGTCCAGCCCCCTGCTCAGGCAGGAATCTCTATATCATTTCAAACAAATGGCTGTCCAGTCTCTGTCTCCAGTGATGGAGCTCTCACTGTCAGTAGATTTCTGCTTAGTTCTAGGTCGGGTCTCTCCTTGGTTACTTTCCATCTATTACTTCTTGTTCTTTGGAGACCATCAGCTGTTCTGCTGTGCCAGTAGATTTAGATTAGCTAGAAAGCAGGAAATGGGTGGATTTCTTGCTTTCTAGTGAGTCTTTAGATATTCGGCTCTGCTTTAAAGCACAGCCGAACTTCCCTTAGGACTGAAGGTTCTATTATTCAGCGCAGACTCATGGCAAGGAAATTTGAGAGACTGAGCTAGCTGATGGCAGATAGATAGATCACTGAATGTTTCTGTGAGCAACTCAATCTGCTTCCCTGCTTTGCTCTTTTTTTTTAATAAAAAAAAACAATATTTACATACATGGTGTGTTGTGGGTTAATTTTGTGAGTTTACTTGCTAGCAAATTTTATGTGACAGACTCAGGTAGCTGATGGCAGATAGATAGATCTCTGAATGAATCTGTGATTCTGTGAGCAACTCAATCTGCCTGCTTGATTTTGGGTAAAAGTTGCTCTTTATTTTTTATAAACAAAAATCAATATTTATATAAATATTTATAATATTTACATACAAGCCATGCCCAACCAGTCACATGACCACCAAGCCACACCCACAAATTAGGCCACGGCCACAGAACCGGTTAGTGGTCCCTGGGATTTAAAATGATGTTTGGTGGTCCCTCAGGTCCAAAAGGTTGGCGACCCTTTCTGTAGCAGATCCACTGCACCCCCTGCCCCTGATTCTCCTTTAACAGGTCCCCTTTACCCTTCAGAATCTCTGCTTTTTCACGTTCATCCCCTTGACCTCTGTTTCAAAAATGTATTTATTTATCAAGCAAGTTTTAGATTAACAGGTATAATTGGAAACATGATTAAGACTACATGAAATGGGCGTGAATAAAAAGGAAACATCAGGACAGGGATGGTAGACATGTTAGTGCACTTATGTACGTCCCCTTACGGACCTCTTAAGAATGGGGTGAGTCCACAGTCGACAGTCTTAAGGTTAAAAGTTTTGGGGGTTTGGGGAAGAGACCACAGAGTCAGGTAGTGCATTCCAGGCATTGACCCACTCTGTTGTTGAAGTCGTATTTTCTGCAATTGAATTTGGAGCAGTTTACCTTGAATTTGTATCTATTTTTTGCCCGTGTGTTATTGTGGTTGAAGCTGAAGTAGTAATTGACAGGTAGGACATTGTAGCAGATAAATTTATATCCTATGTTTAGGTTAGACCTTAGATGGCGTAGTTCTAGGTTGTTCAGGTCCAAAATTTCCAGTGGCATAAGGGATTTTACAACGAGTAGAGGAGTGGAGGACTCTTCTTGTGAAATATCTCTGGACTCTGTTGATAGTATTAATGTCCAATATGTAGTGCAGGTTCCAGACTGATCAGCTGTATTCGAGAATTGTTCTAGCAAATATTTTGTATGCTCTAGTTAGTCGTACAATATTAGCAGAGTAATAGTACCAACTACGCAAATTAGGTTAACAACTCCTAATGCCTTTTCGGCAATGTTGTTACAGTGAGCTCTGGATCTTAGATCATTAGAGACGAGAACTCCAAAAATGCCACCAAACTAGAAAGTTCCAGAGGCTTCCGTGGCAGCTTACTTGACTCTTAACAAGAGACTAACTATTGGAGTTATTTTGACGGGGCATTTCCGTTCTCCAGGCGGCATCGGTGACCTCCCTTGGAAGGAATCCTCGGGGCAGATTTCAGTCCGTGGGATGCTTGTTTAATGTGAGAGGAGCCGGGGCCGGCTGTGCTGCTATGCCAAAACAGAGGAGATAGGGCAGAGAGGTATTCCCGAACTACAACAAAAACACCATCTTTGCAGGAGATGCTTTAATAAATGAAAGATGCTTTATCTTGGCTAATGTTCACAGTTAAACTCCACACTTCAGATCTCTCCATCCCCCGGAGCAACTGCAAGGGCAACAAAAGGTTTATTTTGAACTCCGCTTGCTGGAGCAAAGATGGGCTGGGTGGAAGTTTGCCAGGTACAAATCAGCCCCAAATTAGGATCAGAATCCCCCCACTGGGTCAGTCTGCGAAGAGCTGCTGCTCTTGGTTTGTTTGTTTTTCTTCCACAAATGGCCCAGATTTTCCTTCCTCCATGCTGTCTTTTAGAACGAGGCATCCAGTTAAGTTGGTTTTGACCAACGAAGCTCCTGACTCAGGAAATGCATAGTTAAAAAAAAAAGTTAAGAATTGGTAAGCGATAAAAACAGCTTATGAGCGAGAAAGATTATCTAATTTTTAAAAAATATTTTTCTCTTGTCGAACACGACCCCTGTGTTTTAGTCACGAATGTTAGTCATTTTAAATTGCATTTACAATCCAAATGTTATCAGAGAGATGCTTATTATTCCTCTCTTCTCCCCACCCCTTTATGGTCCTTTCATTTCCCCCCACTAAGAGAAGGACAAAAGGGGGTCCTGAAATCTTCTACCTTTTACCCAAATGTTTTGTTTGGAGAAATGTGCTGGAAGTACTATTTAAAAATGAAATCACGAGCAAAACAAAATAGCTTTAGCATTGTTCATTCCTTCTCTTTTGCCTCTCGACGGTCAGTTGCTCCCTTGTCTTAATGATGGTCATTTCTATACTTACTTGGTGCCAGGGAACCGGAAATACACATTTCTGACATTCCTTTTTGAAAGCATGTTGGTCTGGGCTTTGCTCTGAGGCAGGGAAGAAAGAATATTAGCCAGCACGAGGGTCATTTGGTGCAAAAAACGCCTCCCTGCTTTTTGCCTGGTTCTTTAAAGATCTATTGACAGCGTAGAAATTTCCCTGATTGCTCTGGACGTTTGCTGGAATCCAGCCCAGGCTGACAGAATGTAAATCTTGGAAAAGATAGGTAATATTTCCAGTTTCAGCCCAATTCCTGAGTTGTAGCAAAATGCTGAAGGAAGCAGCTGGTGAGACGATCCTTTCCCCTCTTCCAACCTCTTAAAAACTTTCCAGCTGGCCCTGCTGGGGTGTCCATTCCCACGATCCCAGTGTCGCATGCCTGACATCACAACTGATCTAGATCTAGCATGGAGACAACGAAGCGAAGTGGGACACGGTGGCAGGGCCCCCTCTCCCTGGACTTTGCTGCCAGAGCTGCATTTCTTGGGGCCAACTTAAAACAGTTATTTTACAGGTAGACAGTGGTGGGATTCTACCAATTTGGCCTGGTTCGGGCGAACTGGTAGTAAAAAATGCTTCTGTTAGGCTGAACCAGTAGTAAAAAAAACAGCTAACGGTTGGACTGAACCAGTGTTTCTTTTTTTTCTCTTCCTCCCAACGATCAGCTGTTCTAATGATCAGCTGTGCCGGAATCCCCCTTGCTGTCTTAACTGCTTCATCCAGGGGGCCAAAAAATGGAGCACTGGGGTAGGGTGGGGTGCTGCACACACAAAAAAGCCATACTTGCCCAGGCACATGGCCACTCCCTACCTAGCCACGCCCACGGAACCTGTAGTAAAAAATATTTCCATCCCACCCCTGCAGGTAGCCCTCGACGTACGACCAAGATTGAGCCCAAAATGTATGTAGCCAAGCGAGACATTTGTTCGGTGACTTTTGCCTCATTTTGCGACTTTTTCTCGCCGCTTTTGCTCAATGAATTACGGCCGTTGTTCAATTGGAACACGGTTGTTAAGTGAATCCGGATCCCTTATGGACTTGGCTGGCCAGAAGGTCGCAAAAAGGGAGTCACGTGACATCTCTCTCTCACCCCCCCCCCCCAGGGACACTGTGCCACTGTCATAGATAGGAATCAGCTGTCAAACATCTGAATGTAAATCGCATGACCCAAGGGATGTTGCAGCCGTCACCAGTATGTAAAAAATGGTCATAAGTCACTTTTTTCAATGCCGTGGCAACTTCTCCGTGCTTGGTTGATGTTACCTAAGCACTGACGATGGCAACAGCCCTTAGATTTATATACCGCTTCACACACGGTGGCTCAGTAGCAAAGACGCTGAGCTGGTCAACCAGAAAGGTCGGCAGTTTGAATCCCTAGCGTTGCCACATAATGGAGTGAGTTCCCGTGACTGGTCCCAGCTTCTGCCAACCTAGCAGTTCTCAAGCACATAAAAAAATGCAAACAGAAAAGTAGGGACCCCTTTGGTGGGAAGGGAACAGCGTTCCGCACGCCTTCGGCATTTAGTCACGCTGGCCACAGGACCCCGGAGACGTCTTTGGACAGTGCTGGCTCTTCTTTAAAGGCTTTGCAACGGGGAGGAGCAGCACCCCCTAGAGTGACTAGCACGTATGTCGAGGGGACCCTTTACCTTTATACCGCTTCCCAGTGCTTCCCAGCCCCCTCCAAGTGGTTGATGGAGTCGGCCTCTTGCCCCCAAACAATCTCATTTTACCCACCTCGGAAGGAGGGAAGGCTGAGTCAATCTTGAGCCTGGTGAGAATCGAACGGCCAAATTGCAGGCTGCCGGCAGTCAGCAGAAGTAGCCTGCATTCTAACCACTGCGCCACTACAACTCCTGTTAACCTAGTTTGGGTCAGGAAATGCGTGCAAACCCCCCCCCCCAAACCCTGAGCAGATGCCCCTCATTTCAACCCCGAGTGACAAATAGTATTCTTCACTGGCATCCTCACAGAAGATGGGAGTTCAGAGGGAAGGGGGCCTGTTTCTTGAATCTAAGCTGGCAAACTATGATTGGCATTTGGATGCAAGAGGAGAAATCAACAGAAAATAAGGAAGGGAGAAAAGTGATCCCTCCCCTCCCCCCCCCCCCCCCGGCCATCGCTCTCGAATGCTGCAGCGTTCTTTAATGGGATTCCTGGTTCAGTGCCCACGCAGATAAGTCTACCAAAATGCAACCTTCCTGTTTCTTGCGGTACATGGTGAGCTTTTTCCCTTCACACCAATAACTTCCTTTTTTGCCCAGAGGCTGTTCCTAATTGTCCTAAGCGAAGAGGTGTTGTGGATGATTTGTTTTTGGGTGTGTGTGTGTGTGTGTGGTTTGCACCCAGCCCAAATGCCAGATAAACATAGTTAGATCTGTGCCGGGATAGCTTAGCCATCTTCTTACCAAAGCTATTTTCCAAAGCACCAGAAGGCGAGACAAGGACCAGCGGGTGGAAACCAACCACGGAGAGAAGCAACCTGGAATTAGAGAGAAGCTTTGTAACAGCGAGGACAATTAACCAGTGGAACGGCTTGCCACCAGAAGTTGTGGCTGCTCCATCACTGGAGGTCTTTAAGATGAGATTTGATGGGCAACCATTTGTCTAAAATAGTATAGGGTCTCCTGTTTGAGCAGTGGGTTGGACTAGAAGACCTCCAAGGTCCCTTCCAGCTCTATTCTGACTAAGTTAGGAATATTTGAATCTGGTCTGGCCTTCAACACTCTGGAGGCTTCCACAGGCTTTGGAGCTGTCAAAAAAACAAACCTGTAACCTTCAGGAGAGAAACCAGTGCTTGGCCCACAGGGACCCCTCTCTGCCATGGAGGTATCTGGTGGTCTGGTTGGGGACCTCCAGTGCGGCCCCACCAGAGGCTCGGTAACCTCTGGAGAATGTCTGCCGAAGAGTTGGCTCCAGACGTGGTGGATGGCTGCCATTTCTGGCTGCTGTGAAACAGGAAATATTGAAACCATTTGCTAATGAGGGACGGTGCCCTGAGAGTTTGTGGTGCCTTACAGTAACAGTACTGCAGGCAGCAGTTTATTTTTATTTTTTATTTTTTTTCTGCATCCATCAGCTGAGCTGTTCTGGGCACCGAAGGGGGGGAATTCCAGCCCCATCTGGGAGGGAGAGCATTTTGAAGTCAAACACGAATTGTCCTCTACCTCCCTCTCTCCTTCTCTCCCCCCTCCCAACCCTCTCTCTCTCTATATATATGTATATTTTCTTTTACATACATTCTTTTACATATAACGTGCGCTTAAAGAACAGTACTGTCTCAGTCAATTCATTTACATCTGAAGTTTCTAGTTTAGCAACAGCAATAGCACTTAGACTTATATACCACTGCACGGTGCTTTTACAGCCCTATAAGTGGTTGACAGAATCAGCCTCTTGCCCCCAACAATCTGGGTTCTCATTTTACTCCCCTCGGAAGGAGGGAAGGCTGAGTCAACGTTGAGCCTGGTGAGATTTAAAGTGCCGAACTGCTGGCAGTCAGCAAAAGCAGCCCTGCAGTACTGCCCTCTAACCACTGCGTCACGATGGCTATTTCTACCTGTGTTGTCCACCTGTTGATTAAATAAATCCCAAGTTCGAAAAATACTCTGTTCTATTTTTCTTTTATCTCCAGTGTTAATCTGTCCATTTCTGCATAGTCCAATATTAATTTTAATTACATCTTTTTTTAGGTGTTCCCTCGCTTTTCCAATGTGGTGCAAATACAATTCTTGGTGTTGTTAAAACATGTAATAAATATACATTCTCTTTATCATATTTTTCTGGTATTACACCTAACAAAAATAGTTCTGGCTTAAAATCTGTATGCTTTCTTAACATTTTTTTTCTAACCACATATGCATTTTTGCCCTTTTTTTTTTTTTTTTGCTTTTGATTACATTTTGTTTTTGATTACATTTCTAACATTTGGTGGACGTAGTTTTAAACATTTTTGCTAGTTTCGCCAATGGTTAAGTGCCACCTATAAAACATTTTATACAAACCTTCTTTATAAGTGGTTGCGATCGTCAAGTTATAGTTTCTTTCCCAGAGTTTTTGCCACTTGTCTAGTTCTATAGTTGTCTTCTTTGGTGCCAGAAGAAATCTTTTTTTCCCCCCCGTAATATTATTTTATCTGCACGTTCTGGCTTTGCCTTGGAGTCAGGTGGTAGAGAAAGAATGAAAGTACAGATACCACAGCAATGCCCACCACCTTATCCTCCCATCTTTGTTGGGGCAATAGGGAGATTGGCTGGCTGGCTGGCTGGCTGGGGGTAAGAGTGCTCATTGCTGAATTGGGTGGGTTGCCCTCTGGGAGCAGCTGTCCCTGGCCTAGTCCATCATGTACATTGGTTAAATCTCCACTTGGCAGAGAGCTTGAACACATCCCTTGAAGCACTGTTGACCCCACCTCAGGACTGATGGCCTTTGTGATCCATGTGCCTAACGGAGGCAACGCCATGTTGCCAGAGTCCTGACTTTGCACACTCAAGGCCCCTGTTTCCAGCAGCATCTGCCTGATGTCTGATTAGAATTCTTTATTGGACACACAAGGAATTTGTCTTGGTGCAAATGCTCTCAGTGTACATAAAGGAAAAAAAATACATTTGTCAAGAATCATCAGGTACAACACTTAATAATAGCCATAGGGTACAATAATCAATCAAATCATACTAGGAAACAGTCCATATAAATCGTAAGGATACAAGTGACAAAGTTACAGTCATAAGACACAAATGGGATGGGTGATAAGGAGAGAAGATGAGAAGATGAATAGTAATAGTAATGAGATGATGAGATGAACCCACCAGTCGACCAGGCCTCAAGTTCAATTCATGGTTGCTAAATTGGTTGTATGTCACTTTTTCCTTTTCTTCTTCTTTCCCCCTGCACAGAGTGAGCAGCAGCTGGACTGTGCCTTGGATTTGATGAGGCGCCTTCCTCCCCAGCAAATAGAGAAAAACCTCAGTGACCTGATTGATTTGGTGAGTAGGTGGGCCCTTCCATTAGGCCCTTCCACGTTCTGCACAAGCTGCCGGAGATCCGTCCAATCCAAGAGATTCTCCCACCTCTTTAAAAACTCCCGCCCTACTTGAGAGTGGCTTGTCTTGCCCTGCGTGGGCTGGAGAGCGAGGTTGTTTTTTGGGATGGGGTATCTTGGCTCTGTTGGTTTGTTTATATTTCATCCGCCTGGGATCTCTGTTTCTCAGGAGGATTCAGAAACCAGGGTGGAACCCCCCCCCCCCATTTGAGTGAGCCATCTTTCAGGTGGGGATCCGAAGCTGCACCTGCAAGGCCAAATCCCACCTTTGTTATTTCCCCCCACTGCTTAACAGGGTGGCTCAGTGGGTAAGACGCTGGGCTTGTCGATCAGAAAGGGTTCGGCGGTTCGAATCCCTAGCCTTGCCACATCACGGAGTGAGCTCCCCGTTCCTTCTCCCAGCAGCTTCAGCCAACCGAGCAGTTAAAAAACAGGCAAGTAGAAAAACAGGGGCCCCTTTGGTGGGAAGGGAACAGCGTTCCTCCGTGCGCCTTCGGCGTTTAGTCCTGCCGGCCACAGGACCACGGAGACGTCTTCGGACAGCGCCGGCTCTTCTTCGGCTTTGCGACGGAGGTGAGCAGCGCCCGTTAGAGCCAGGAAGCAACTAGCATGGATGTGCGAGGGGAACCTTTTACCTAAGGAAGAAAGAGCAAGACACGCAGAATGCATCGCTCTGGTTTTCTGGCTGGGGTTTTTTTGTTTTGTTTTGTTTTACGGTTTTACCCGTCTGAGCGACGCCACCACTGTCAGGCCGGTCTTGCCTCTCTCCGCTCTTCCCAGTTTCAGGAAGGCCACCAAGGTTGTCCAAGCAAAAGAAACGCTCCCCATTAAACGCCTTGAGCCGGGACCCCAAAGGCCAACCTTTACTTCTGCCCCTTTGTGCCGGGGTCCTTGGTCCCAGGAGTCCTTGGGGGGGGGGGCAGCTGTTGATGGCCTTGCCAGATGCGATTTGTGCCTGCCCGAGGAGAAGGCCTAACTTGGACATGAAACACAAGGGGCACATCCAGGCAAGCAGGCAGGGTCCTTTCTGGGTCAGCGCCCCTTCCCCAAACCGCCGGTGGATGACCCTCCTCGCTCATTATGCCCAGCCTGCTCTTCTACGGCTTTCACGGGCTGCTGAGTTTGTAATTAGAGTTCATTAGCGCTCTTGTCCGTCAAGGGTCTCTCTCTCTCTCTCTGTCTCTCCCCCCCTCTCTCCTCTTTCTCCTCTCTCTCCTCTCTCTTCCTCTCTCTCTCTGTCCTTTTTCTCTCTCCTCTCTCTCTCTGTCTCCTCTCTCTCTCTGTGTCCTTTTTCTCTCTCCTCTCTCTCTCTCTCTCTTCTTTCTCTCTCTCTCTGTCCTTTTTCTCTCTCCTCTCTCTTCTCTCTCTCTCTCTTTGTGTGTGTCTCTCTCTCTCCCTCCCTCTCTCTCTCTCCTCTTTCTCCTCTCTCTCCTCTCTCTTCCTCTCTCTCTCTGTCCTTTTTCTCTCTCCTCTCTCTCTCTCTTCTCTCTCTCTCTGTCTCCTCTCTCTCTCTCTGTCCTTTTTCTCTCTCCTCTCTCTCTCTGTCTCCTCTCTCTCTCTGTGTCCTTTTTCTCTCTCCTCTCTCTCTCTCTCTCTCTCTTCTTTCTCTCTCTCTCTGTCCTTTTTCTCTCTCCTCTCTCTTCTCTCTCTCTCTCTTTGTGTGTGTCTCTCTCTCCCTCCCTCTCTCTCTCTCCTCTTTCTCCTCTCTCTCCTCTCTCTTCCTCTCTCTCTCTGTCCTTTTTCTCTCTCCTCTCTCTCTCTCTTCTCTCTCTCTCTGTCTCCTCTCTCTCTCTCTGTCCTTTTTCTCTCTCCTCTCTCTCTCTGTCTCCTCTCTCTCTCTGTGTCCTTTTTCTCTCTCCTCTCTCTCTCTCTCTCTCTCTCTTCTTTCTCTCTCTCTCTGTCCTTTTTCTCTCTCCTCTCTCTTCTCTCTCTTTCTCTCTTTGTGTGTGTCTCTCTCTCCCTCCCTCTCTCTCTCTCCTCTTTCTCCTCTCTCTCCTCTCTCTTCCTCTCTCTCTCTGTCCTTTTTCTCTCTCCTTTCTCTCTCTCCCTCTCTGTCTCTCCCTCTCTCTCCTCTCCCCCCTCTCTCTGTCCTTTTTCTCTCTCCTCTCTCTCTCTCTCTCTGTCTCCTCTCTCTCTCTGTCTCCTCTTTCTCTCTCTCTCTCTCTCTCTGTGTCTCTCTCCCTCCCTCCCTCCCTCCCTCCCTCCCTCCCTCTCTCTCCTCTCTCTCTCTCTCTCTGGTCTCTCTCCTCTTTCCCTCTCCTCTCTCTCTCCCTCTCTCTCTCCCTCCCCCCCTCTCTCCCCCCCCTTTCTGAAGCCCTTATCTAAAAATAGGATGCTGCCTGCTGGTCTCCCCCCAACCCCCCAAGACTCCGAAAGGAACACTTAGTGATTGCTCAACAGGCAGTTTGGCGTCTTGGGGCAATGGAGGAATTTAGAAAGTGGGCTGAGAGAAAGGAGAGACGAGAGCTCTCCCTGCAAGTGGGAAGTGCCTGAAACTCCAGCCATGCCTGAAGCAACATTTTGTCCTGCCCGTGCAGATTCGTACCCAGTGTGCGACTGAGGGACGCACATAAGAGTTTATTGTTGGGGTGTGGGTGTGTAAAAGGACAGTGTTGTAATTTGGCTGTGATTTGTGTAAATAAGGGAAAAGACAGGAAGCTGAGGAGTGGGCTCTGACCTGGGTTTGTGTGCAGGTCACACATTTTCCTCCTCCCCAGCAGCTCAGGAACCCCAGGCAGTTGGCTGTGGATCTTACAGGTATACAGATTAATAGAATTGGAAGGGACTTTGTAGGTCATCTAGTCCAACCCCCTGCCCAAGCAGGAGACCATACACCATTCCTGACAGAGGGCAGTCCAGTCTCTTCTTGAAAGCCTCCAGGGATGAAGCTCCCACAACTTCTGAAGGCAACTTCTGTTCCATGGATTGATTGTTCTCACTGTCAGAAAATTTCTCCTTATTTCCAGGTTGAATCTCTCCTTGGTCAGTTTCCATCCATTATTATTCCTTGTCTGGCCTTCAGATGCCTTGGAAAATAGCTTGACCCCTTCCTCCTCTCTGTGGCAGTTCCTCAAATCTTGGAAGGCTGCTCTCCTGTCTCTCCTGGTCCTTCTCTTCCCCAAACTAGCCAGGCCCAGTTCCTGCAACCGTTCATCGTATGTTTTAGCCTCCAGTCACTCCCTCTTGCTCTCTCTTCCTCTTTCCTTCCCTCCCTCCTTTCTTTTTCTTTCTCTCCTCTCCCTCTTCCTCTCCTCTTTTGTTCTCTTTCTTCTTTCTTTTTCTTTCTCTCCCTCTCCCTTCCTTCCTTCTTTCTCTCCCTCTCCCTTCAAATATTGGAAAACTGCTATCCTGTCTCCCCTGGTCCTTCCTTACACCTGGCCATACCCAGTTCCTGCTACAGTTCATCATATGTTTTAGCCTCCAGTCCCCTGATCATCCTACTTGCTCTTCCCTGCACTCTTTCTAGAATCTCAACCTCTTTTTTTATAGTGTGATGACCAAAACTGGAGGCCATACTCTAGGTGTGGCCTTACCAAGTCTTTATAGAGTGGTATTAGGACCTCCCTTGATCTTGTAGGTCATCTTGTCTGAGTTGATGCTCCGCCACTTTGTCCCAAGGAACAGCCTTGGAGATGCGCCCGGTTGCACTTTTCTAAAATCCAGAGTTTGACACCCTAACCCCGAATATCCACGTTCCAGGTTTCAGCATCTCAATGGGAAGGCCGGTTGGCAGATTAAAAAAAAGGCCTTGGTGAATCTGGTTTTTCAAACCTGGCATTTCTGAGTGATCTTCTGAATGGGGCAGTTGCTATGTCTCAAATGCTGGGGTCTACCAAATTTGGGGTCCTTGGCTGAAACAGGAGCTCTGGCCAAAATTAACTTCACCCTCCCTCAACTCAAGCCAGTTTTCCGCCTGGAAAGGAAAAATCTCAGATTACCACCAAGCCATTAATCTTAGGAGCTCTTGGTAAGTACAAATGCGTCCAGACAGGCTGAGTTATGGATTGGAACAGAAGCCACCTTTTGAAAAAAAATAATAACGAAATAAAACGAAACAAAAGGAGCTTGGGCAGCTTCCCTCAGACCGCATTCCACCAGATCTTGTTGGATCTGCACAAGAGGGATCAGAAACCTCCCTCCCTCCCAGCAGGCCAAACACTTAAGCACATATTTTTACAGTCCGTTGCAACCAGCAAGCAGGAAAGAATGCAGGCAGCTCGCCCTTCGCATGTATGGCAGAAAGGTGAGCCTCGGGTTAAGACACCAAACGGGATGTTGTAGGCCTCAGAATAATTCAGCACGAGAATTCTGGGTGCCGTTTTCCAGGCAACCCTCCCCTTTCCTGACGATTCGGTTTGGGCCAAGCGAGGGCCGAGCGTTTGGAAGGGGCATTGGTGCATGTGGGAGGCCATCACGGAAGATCAGACAGATCTACTCTGCCTCTGAAGTCAATGGAGCATGGAGGAGAATTGTTTTCCATGGATCCCGTCAGCGTCTGAATTTTTCATCCTGCGGTGCCTAATTCTGCAATTCTCCTCTTGGGGTCTTTTTTTTTTTTTTTAATTTTATTTTTCTAAAGGAGTGCTTCAGAAAATTGCCTTTGAGCGTCTTCAAAGCTGTCAAATGCAACAGATGGTTTGTTCACTTTTAAGGTCTGGAGAGCAACCATTGCACAGGGGCAGATAGGAAAACACTCCAGAGGGTGAATGTCATTGCCCAGAAGATCATGGGTTGCCCTCTCCCCTCTTTGGAAGAGCTTTACAGCTTAAAAAAGTTCAAAACATCCTCAAAAGATCCGTATCTCATCCTGGGCAAACCCCCCCCCCCTTTTTTTTTTAAAAAAACTATGACCATCTGGCAGACAGTACAGGATAATAAAAGCAAGGACAAATAGGCTGAAAAACAGCTTCTATCCCAAGGCAGTGGCTCTGCATAGTGCAATATGAATGCAATATCAATGGTTTTCCATTCAGTTGCATAGAATGTGAAGGATGTGTGTTTGTGTTTATTTTCATAATCGTAATGTACATTGAAGATGGTATTTAATTTCGTTGTATGAGGTGCAGTGACAAGTAAACTAAACTAAGTTCCATAGCTCTTCTGCAATTCTTGTTGACCCAGATTCCATTCTCCGGCCTTGAGTATTCGGAAGGTTTATCTCCAGCGTCCGTGCTGGAGTGCGGGGACTACATGGCCCATATCGACCTGAAGGGAAAAGCCGGATCCCAGAAGCACACCTCAAATCTCCACCCCCCCCTGTGAACGGACAAATTCCCACGGCCAGCTGTCGTCCCCAAGACCTGGCTTGACACCCATCCCATCTCGATCCCTCTTGGTTTGCATGAGTATGAACTAGTCCGATTTGGCCTTTTGAGCAGGAAGCGAAGGCTCGGCCAGCTGCTCAGGAAAGGTGTTGGGTTACTGACTGTTGCACAGGTGGCCGCTTGTCTTGCTGACTGGAAAGATGGCTCGGTTTTTAATTAAAACTCTGTCCCGATACCCGGTTCATTAACTCCCGCTAGTGTAGCGTGGCCGGGGGTGGTGGAACGTGGGACAAAGAGAGCCTTGTTAGGCATTGCAGGCTCAAGTTTTTTTCCCCCCCTCCCAAATTTGTCTTTTCTTTTCCCCTATGCCTGATCTCCCTGCATGGTCCTTCTTTTGTAGGCCCGTCTCAAAATAGTGGTCTCATTCATGCTCAGAAAGCCTGGGTCTTTGCGGGAAGGTGGTCTCAGGTGTTGGGGTGGTGTGAGGCCAGGGTGGGCCTTCCTGAGCTGTAGGGTTCCTGAGATTGATCCATCAGGCAGGAGGACAAGCCCCCCACCGGATATGTCTTTATAGTGGGAACCCCTGTGGCCCTTTGATTGCCACTTCAGTAAGCAGAATTAATAGGAATAGGAATACCTCAGACGAGCAAGCGCTTTTGTAAGTGTCATAAGCAGTTCATATAGAATAGAATATAGGATAGGATAGGATAGAAAAGAAAATAAGATAGGATAGAATAGGGTTCAGAAAAGAATAAAAAAGAAAAGAAAATATGGACTGGAATGAAGAATAGGATAGGATAGGATAGGATAGGATAGGATAGGATAGGATAGGATAGGATAGAAAAGAAAATAAGATAGGATAGAATAGGGTTCAGAAAAGAATAAAAAAGAAAAGAAAATATGGACTGGAATGAAGAATAGGATAGGATAGGATAGGATAGGATAGGATAGGATAGGATAGGATAGAAAAGAAAATAGGATAGAATAGGGTTCAGAAAAGAATAAAAAAGAAAAGAAAATATGGACTGGAATGAAGAATAGGATAGGATAGGATATCTTCAGACAAATGGTTGTCCAACATCATCATCAGCCACAACTTCTGACGGAAAGCTGTTTCACTTGTTCACATTGTTCTCCCTGTCAGGAAATTCTTCCTTCGTTCTAAGTTGCTTCTCTCCTTGATTCATTTCAACTCATTTGTTGCTTCTTGTCCTGCCCTTCTCAGGTGCTTTGGGGAATAGCTTGACTCCCTCTTCTTTGGGGCAGCCCCTGAGATGTTGGAAGACTGCTCTCCTGTCTGCCCTGGTCCTTCTTTTCATCAGACCAGACAAACCCAGTTCTAGCAACTGTTCTTGATATGTTTTAGCCTCCAGTCCTCTAATTGTTTGCTCTTCGCCCTCCAGCAATTAATTCTCTATGGAGATTCTCAAGTCATCCAGCTCCTCGTTGTCCCAAAGGTCCTTTTTTTTTTTTTTCCCAACAAAAACTGGACTTTTTGGTTTGTCTTTGAAGATGTTTCCGCTTCTCATCTAAGAAGCTCCTTCAGCTCTGTCTGGATGGTGGGGAAGGGAAGGATTTATACTCCTTGCAGACAGCTGGTCATTGGCATCCTTTTATGCACAGACACCTCCAAGTGGCCTCAACAACTCGACTTGCTAAAAGGATGCCAATGACCAGCTGCAAAGAGAATAAATCCTTCCCTTCCCCCACCATCCAGTCAGAGCTGAAGAAGCTTTTTGGATGAGAAGCAAAATGTCTTCAAAGAAAAATCAGACAGTCTAGTGAGTGTTTTCCTCTTGAAAACAAAAGCACCTTTGGGACCTCAAGCCAGCTGTTTCACTTGTTTCCAAAACAAACCTGGAGAAAGAGTATGTCAGTGAAGAGTATCTTATAAAGACACCTCCTTGGCTTTATAGGGATAAAGATGGAGACACCATATGAAGCATTCCCTGTTTTTCAGTGATGCTCCTGTGAATTGTACGCTTTTGAGCATGTCTCTTATTTGTTTAAACATGCCAGGGTTGTCTGCTCAAACTGTTGACTTCTCTCCCAAGTTTTAGACAGAGAGAACCTCTCCCTATCCGCCAGTTCTTTCTATTCTTATTCTTAAAGGAAAGCCCAGGCATTGGATTTGGAATGTTTCTGCACCCAAAATTAGTGTTTAGTTAACACACCTCTTTTGCAAGTATGTGCGAGCCTGTGTGAGAGAGAGGTTAGCTGAATAATGGACTAACGTTTAGAGTTGGTAACTCAAGGCTTATCTATACGTGACTTGCCATTTGCTCTTTCAGCTCTGCATATATTATTTCAGCAATATCACCTCTTCTTTTTTTTTTTTTTAAAGGTACAGGTAATTTCCCTCCCCCCCCCATAACAATTCGGGAGATGGTTGGCAGGTTGCCCAGAAAGCTCATAAAACACCACCCTGAGCATGAGCTAGTGGAAAAAATTAAGCTGCCATTCACGGTCAGCTTATTCTCTTAGCAGTTCTTAGGTTTCCATTATAAATATTTACCATTTTTGAAAGGTTCTTGCTCTGTCCCCTTCCAGGAATTGCTTTACAGCAACTTTGGCAAGAAGCAGGCGTTGTACGACCCATCTGCAGACAGGCCTATGTTTGAGTTGTGCAAGACCACAGGAGTAGCCCCCGCAAACGGGACGGGAGCTGAGCGTTGCCCCTTGTCTGTGTACACAACCCTGCGGGTCCCAAAGGTGTTTTTCCAGAAGGCAACTGGTCTTTCTTGGTTTTCTTTTTCCCTTCGAAAATGTTTTGCTTCTCATGCCAAGAAGCTTCTCCAGTTCTCCAAAAACCAAGAAAGTCCAGTTGTCTTTTGGAAAAGCACCTTCCTAAGAGGACAACTGTCACCCAGATGATTGAGAATCTCCAGAGACACAACCGTGTGTGGTTGTGCAGAAGAGAGGTTGCAGCAGCGCGTCCCAATAACTGCACATCAGCCTGTTGAGACTTAAACGTTATTCTTCCCTCCAGATGTTGAGAAGGCCACTGAATGGGGCCGCTGGACTGCCGTGGGAAGACCTTTCCTTTGTGGTGGTCTCCTTCTGGCTTGGCAGAAAAAAAGTTCCATTCCCTTATTTGGGGGCCTCTGTTGCTTGTGACTTGTGCACTCGTGCTGATTGAGGGTGCTTGACACTTTTTGGACTGAGTGAGGGTTAGTTTTTTTTTAAGGTAGCATTTTACACAAAATGACAGACAGAAGGAACATCGAATCCTGAATGAAACTGATTTATCAGATATCCGAAAGAATAGGAATAGGAATAAGAATAGAATAGAACAGAGATGACAGACGATAGAATAGAGAATAGAGAATAGAATAGACTATTGTAGGCGATTCCTACAAGTAGAGTAGAGCAGAATATGGAATGGAATGGAACAGAGAGTAGAAAAAATAGAATAGAATACAGAAGAGAGAGAAAGAATAGAATAGAGCAGAGCTGGAAGGGACCTTGGAGGTCTTTTAGTCCAGCCCTTTGCTCAAGCAGGAGAACCTATACTATCTCAAGACAAATGGCTGTCCAGTCTCTTCTTAAAAATCCTCCAATGATGGAGCAGCACAACTTCTGGTGGCAAGCTGTTCCACTGGTTAATTGTCCTCGCTGTTACGAAGCTTCTCTCTAATTCCAGATTGCTTGTCTCTCTGATTAGTTTCCAACCATTGTTTCTTGTCCTGCCTTCAGGTGCTTTGGAGAATAATTTGACCCCCAACTCTTCTTTGTGGAAGCCCCTCAAATACCGTGTTTCTCCAACAATACGGCCTCCACCAATAGGAAGGCCCAGCATGTTTTTGGGGCATAAAATCAAATTAAGCCCCTCCCCCCAAATTTAGGCCTATCTTAAAATATGCAAAATAAGGGGGAAGGGCGGGAGACTTGCCGTTAGGAGCGCCCAGCGGGCAGGAATTCCTTGCCACCAGCCGCTCCTAACTGGCGATCATGGCGAAGCGCGGAAAGCTCCCTAATCCCACCAAACACCTTTGCTGCAGACACCTTTGGCACCCGCCGCTGTTGCTTTCCCTTCTGCCCATTCCGCTGCCACGTTTGGAGCTGCCGCTTCCGTGTTTGGAGTTCCGCCGCCATTTGGAGCTCCAAACGCGGAAGTGGCAGCTCCAAACATGACGGCGGGCGATCTTTTTATTTTGGTCCGCGCGAAGTTCAGAGCGAGCGAGAGGGAGACTGCGATGCCTCCATCCGAGATGGCAACCTCACTAGTGGATCACAACGTGGCTGGAAGCACGAATCGGCGGGATACGATGGCGATCTTTTTGGAGCGAGAGGAAAGGGAGAGAAGAGTTGCGAGGCGTAATTTGCAGGAGGAAGTGGGTGTGCCCTACGGTAGGGAGCCCAAGGAAGAAGGGCCGGTAGGCAACGGAGAGCATCCCGTAGCTCCGGAAGCAGCCTAGAGACGCGCCCGGGAAGAGGCGCAGATGCTGCCTTGTAGTCCCCAAACCAACTGCGCGCGCCGCCTTTAGTTATGTGCGCTCCGCTCTTTGGGCATCTCCGTGTGATCGCAACCCTGTCCTTTCCACCTGGCACCCTTGCTGCTTTCTGGCTCTTTAGCAACCGGCTTCGCCTTTGGAGCACTGCCAAATGGCGGCGGAAGCTCCAAATGCGGAAGCTCCAAACATGACGGTGGGCGATCTTTTTATTTTGGTCCGCGTGAAGTTCAGAGCGAGCATGAGAGGGAGACCGCGATGCCTTGCTAAAGAGCCAGAAAGCAGCAAGGGCGCCAGGAAAGGACAGGGTCGCGATCACACGGAGATGCCCAAAGAGCGGAGCGCACATAACTAAAGGCGGCACACGCAGTTGGTTTGGGGACTACAAGGCAGCATCTGCGCCTCTTCCCGGGCGTGTCTCTAGGCTGCTTCCGGAGCTACGGGATGCTCTCCGTTGCCTACCGGCCCTTCTTCCTTGGGCTCCCTGCCGTGGGGCACACCCACTTCCTCCTGCAAATTACGCCTCGCAACTCTTCTCTCCCTTTCCTCTCGCTCCAAAAAGATCGCCATTGTATCCCGCCGATTCGTGCTTCCAGCCACGTTGTGATCCACTAGTGAGGTTGCCATCTCGGATGGAGGCATCGCAGTCTCCCTCTCACTCGCTCTGAACTTCGCGTGGACCAAAATAAAAAGATCGCCCGCCGTCATGTTTGGAGCTGCCACTTCCGCGTTTGGAGCTCCAAATGGCGGCGGCACTCCAAACACGGAAGCGGCAGCTCCAAATGTGGCAGCGGAATGGGCAGAAGGGAAAGCAACAGCGGCGGGTGCCAAAGGTGTCTGCAGCAAAGGTGGGAGTAGGGAGCTCTCTGTGCTTCACCATGATCACCCGGTAGGAGCGGCTGTTGGCGAGGATGCAAGGGGGGGAATTAAGTCACCCCCCGAAAAGACTGCCTAGCCGTTTTTTCGGGGCTCAAAAAAAAATAAGGCCCAGCCTTATTATGTGAGAAACATGGTACTGGAACACTGTTATCATGCCACCCCTTAATTCTTCTTTTCTTTAGACTAGCCAGACCCAAAACCTGCAGCCGTTTTTCGTATGGTCTTTGATCATCTTAGTTGTTCATCTTAATTGAATGAAGGGTGATACCAGCGAAAAGGCTGAACAATCTATTCTTCCCTTGGTGGGAAAGTTTTATGAACGTGTATGTGAACTAAAAGCAGAGTGTGTGTATGTGGGGTGGGTGGGGGAGAGAACAGCATCGCTCGGCTGTCTTTTATGGAAAAACTGCCATTTGCTAATCTCTCCTCTGCCCCATTAAAACAAAACACATTTTTATCTGCCTTTTGTCATCCCCTCAAAAGCAGAGATTAAAGCCAAAACCGAAACCTGGTTTAGATAAGAGCAGTGCAGAATGGTAGCCCTCACCTCATCCTGGGTTTTTTTTTTTTTTTTTTTGGACTATTACCATCTGGCAGACAGCACAGGATAATTAGAAACAAGGAAAAATAGGCTGAAAAACAGCTTCTATCCCAGAGCAGTAACTCTATTAAAATTCTACTGTATATAGTACAATATTAATGCAATGTCAGGGGTTTCCAATTCAGTTGTATGGCATGCGAAGGATGTGTGCTTGTGTTTTATTTTTATAGTTATAAAATTTCATTGTACGAGGTAAATTGACAGTAAAGTTTAAACTAAACTAAACTAGTCTACAGTGATGGGGTGGCTTTTTAAAAACCAAACCAGACTGTTCTTCCGACAAGTTTTTGGGGAGGCCGACTCCGTAAAGACGAAGGCTCTCTTGTCTTCAGATATCCCAATAGGAGGGGAGTGGGATTTCCGAGGAAGGCTCGAGTGGAGAAAGCGAGGAGTCCTGCAGATCTTCTGCGTTGCTTCCACTGGATGGGCCAAAGGTGGGTGGAGGTAATAAGCCTAGCTCAGAAGCGATGCACGAGGGAAGCCCAGAGGCCTGGCTGCGTTTGCCCCGACTGATGGCTCCCTGCCCTCCTCCTCTTCCTCAGGTCCCCAGCCTTTGTGAAGACCTCCTGTCCTCGGTGGACCAGCCTCTGAAGATTGCTCGAGACAAAGTGGTGGGCAAAGACTACCTTCTGTGTGATTACAACCGGGATGGTGATTCCTACAGGTGAGACATGCTCAAGTTCCTTCCTCTCCACAGGATCTGACTGACACGCGTGCCTCTGGTTTGGGGCAAACACAGGTAGCCCTCGACTTCACCGTGGTTCATTTAGCGACCATTCAAAGTTACAACAGCACCTCTGGCAGCATCCCCACAGTCATCACGTCATTGAAATCCAGACCCTTGGCAACCGCTTCACATTTACGACGGTTGCAGGGTCCTGGGATTTCCCTTTTCACGGTCTTCCGACAAGCCAAATGAAGGAGAAAGCCAGATTTGCTGAACAAATGCAGAGATTTGCTTAGCAATGGCAGCGAGGAAAGTCGTAAAAATGGGGTGAAACTCACTGGACAAAGGTCTCACTTAGCAATGTACGTTTCGGGCTCCGTTGTGCGGTCGTAACCCAAGGACTGTCGATAGTGTTCCTTTTATTTTCAGCTCCATACCTGACAGGTGTGGGCTCTCCCAGTCATGCTACACCAGGAATTGTGTAGCACCTGAAGGCACAGGTGGACAAAAAAGACATGGTTCATTTGCAGCAAGAGGTGTGATGCACACCTGTTGCCAATCGATGGGCTTGCAGATGTAGAAGCATGTACCCTGTTTCCCCGAAAATGCGACCAACCCTGGAAGTGAGTCCTAGCTTGATTTTTATACGTGCATCCAATATAAGCCCTACCCCCCAAATAAGCCCTAAATAAGCTCCCTCCCACTCCAGAGTGGATGAGTAAAAATTAAGCTAGGGTGGGGATGGGTGATGGTGGAGATGCCCTACTGCTTACCTTTGGACAGGTGTATAGCCAGGTCTTACACACCCGGACACCTGCCTTAACGGCCTGTTTCTTCTGCAGCCAGCAAGGCTGGCAAAGGTTTTCCTGAAGGTCTCTGGAGCTGATAACAAAGCTCAAGATCGATCCAGAGCTCTTGTTATTGGCTGCAGAGGCCTTCAGGAAAGCCTTGCCGGCTGCAGAAGAAGAGGTTCCTGAAGGCCTCTGACAGGGAAAAGGAGGCCAGGGGCGATGCATGCAAGTGAGGTTAGTCGGTGGATGACTTCTCCCCAAAAATAAGGCCCGGTGCCTTTTTTGGTGGCAAAAAAAAAAATTATAAGACAGGGTCTTATTTTGGGGAAAACACGGTAGGAGTTTCCTGGAGATGAGATGCCGTGAAACATCTACTACTGGTAGAACTGAGTCCTTGACTTATGACCACAATCAAGCCCAATATTTCTGTTGCAAAGCAGGACTTTGTTAAGCGAGTTTTGCCCCATTTTACGACCTCCCTTGCCCCTGTTGTTAAAGGGAATCACTGCCGTCAAGCGAGGAATACGGCGGTTCACTGAAGCTGGCTTACCTGTTGACTTCACTTGTCAGAAGGTTGCCAAAGAGGATCACACGACCCCGGGACTCTGCGACCATCGTAAATGCGAGTCAGTTGCCCGGGCATCCGAATTTTGATCAAGTGGTGATGCTGCAACAATCGTCAGTGTGAAAAACTTTCCTAAGTCGCTTCTTTCAGTGTCCGTGGTAACTTCCAACCGTCCTAAAGTAATGGTTGCAAGTCTAGCCGTGCTGCTTACACAGAGGTCAGCAAGCTCATATCCAGTACATTACTAAACTCTCCTCTTGTTCTGACCAAGGCTTCCTTAGAAAGCATAAAACACGATCTTCGTTCCGGCAAAGCCTCTTTTATTTCCACGGCTGTGAATTACATCCATTCCCAGCCTGCAAGGCTTCACAAACAGTCTTCCAGGGGAATGTTGATAAACACCCCCCCCCCCCAATCGCACTTGGAATGCGGCCAGAGAGCCAGGACAAGGCCAAAGGTGACACAGAGTGAAACAGAACTTTTTTCAAAGCTTGAATTGATCAGAGGAACGAATTGCTTCCTGCAAAAGCTCACATCCCCTTCGCTCCTCTTTTGTGTCTCATGGGAGGGGCCAATCAACTCCGAGGTGGGGCCTTACTCCTGAGTCAACCCTGCTTTCCCAACTCTTCTTGTCTTCTGGTAGTCCTGTGCATGTGCAAGCTGGGAACTGGTTTCAGAAGCTCCCCTGCCTCACTGCTGTCTGAGCCGGAAGGCAGCTGATGACTGCCAGCCTGCCCTGGCCCCATCCCTGCCACCGATGATGCAGAGTCCTCGTCTGAGCCCTCCCCAGCCTCCAAGACTGGCCCAGGTTCCTCCCCAACCTGTCCGACTCCGCTGGCCGCAACACTTCTGCCAGACAGGCCCTGCTCCCCTCCGCCCCCACTGTGGTGAGAAACACATCTGGGGAATGTCAAGCAGGCGCCACAACCCCTGGAGGAGGAAGGCCAGCCCTTCGGACATAAAATTCCTCCCTGCTCTCCTATAACCTCCTCCTTTTTTTGTGTGTTTTTTAATCGCTGTCCTGGAACTCTTCTTCTGTGTGGTGGTGGTGGGAAGGTTTTCAGCTTCCAAGAGGCTGCTCGACGGGACTTTGCTGCGACAGAAACCATTTGAGGGGAGGCCAGGGATCACCTCTAGGTCCTCTCATCCCATGGGGGCGGGCGGTGTCTGTCTGTGTGTGTGTGTGTGTGTGTGTCTGTGTGTGTGTGCGCGCGCTCCCATCTGCCTTTCCTCAGAACCACCTCCTTGAAGTCTGTCTTCAGCGCTTGCTTGCTGTAAAAGTACTTTTTGGGGGGTGGTAACGCAGGGGGCTTCTGGTGGATAAAGTGACCGCCTTCCCCAGCATTCTTTTCTTCTTACCCCTTTTATGAGGAGCGAGTTAGGACACTTTGTGCGTGTGCGTGTGTGTGTGTGTGTGTGTGTTCTACAGGCCAGGGAAGGGCTTGTGTAGCTCTGGAATCCCATGCTGAGTGTTGTTGTGCTTTGCTAACCGTGCATCTCAAGGAGAACGAGGATAGCGGTTGGACACCCAAGCCCAGGGGTTGGCAACCTTAAAACACTCCAAGAACCATTTGGACCCGTTTCCCAAAGAGAAAAATAACAACAACAACAACAACAGCAGGAGCCACAAAAGTCCTAACTGGAAGTTCTGGAGCTGACCGGAAGTCCGGTTCCCCCACCATGGAGCCTCCTCTTAGCGCCGTGTCCTTTTTCCTCTACCTGCCCTTACCAAAAGCCCTATCCATCGTGGAGCCGACTGGAAAACCCGCCCCTTGTCATCGTCTTCTCCTGGTGCAACTGTGCAAGTTTCCTTCGGCCCCCGCCCCTCTCAAAATTGTGCTGCCAACCGGGGACAGGGAGCCGCAGCAGAGGGAGGAAAGAGCCCCATGCAGCTCTGGAGCCACGGGTGGCTGACCCCCCCCCCCTGCACGAGCCTCTTGTCAGGGGTCCCCCTGTGCCCAGTTTACAAAATGGGCATCCTTAACCTCAGGGTAAAAGAATGAACTCCCTCGCTGACGTAAAGGGAAGCAAATTATTTGGCGCAAGCCCCCAGCCCTCATTTGAACATATGGACTTGAACCATTTCCGCTGTAAGGTGCCTCTAACAGCATCCGAAACCGTTAAAAAAAAAAAAAAAAAAAAAAAAAAGCCCAAGCGTACGCGGCTAATTCAAAGCAGTAACATCGACGGAGCCGGCAGCTTTGGTTTAACAAAATAAAAGCTACAACTGGGGGAGTCCGTCGTGGGTGTCGCCCTCCTGCTGACAGATCATGGGAAGGAGGATTTCGTGGGGGGGGGTTTCCCCCCTGTTTTCGCTTCATCCCTGTCCTGTCTCTGAATTTATCGGAAGACAGGTCAGAGGAGGGATTACCTGCACTATTATGGGGTGGGAGCCCCCTTTTCTTTGTTGCAGGCCTCCCTCCACCCTCTGAAATGGTATATGGGGTTCCTTCCTAAGCAGGGGGTTGGACTAGAAGACCTCCAAGGTCCCTTCCAACTCCTCTTCTATTCTTATTCTTATTATTCCATTTCATTCTCATTCTGACTCCTCTTCTCTTCTCTTCCCTTCCATTCTACTATTCTCTTCTCTTCTTATTCTTATTCTTATTATTCCATTTCATTCTCATTCTCATTCTCACTCCTCTTCCCTTCCCTTCCCTTCCACTATTCTATTCTTATTCTTATTCTTATTATTCCATTTCATTCTCATTCTCATTCTCACTCCTCTTCCCTTCCCTTCCCTTCCACTATTCTATTCTTATTCTTATTCTTATTATTCCATTTCATTCTCATTCTCATTCTGACTCTTCTCTCCCCTTCCCTTCCCTTCCCCTCTCTTCCCTTCCATTCTACTATTCTCTTCTTATTCTTATTCTTATTATTCCATTCCATTCTCATTCTCATTCTCACTCCTCTTCTCTTCTCTTCCCTTCTCTTCCCTTCCCTTCCATTATTCTGTTCTGTTCTATTCTATTCTATTCTATTCTATTCTATTCTATTCTGTTCTGTTCTATTCTATTTACTCTCATCTATTCTCTTCTGTTTACTCTCATCTGTTCCATTCTGTTCTGTTCTATTCTATTCTATTCTATTCTATTCACTCTCATCTGTTCTGTTCTATTCTATTCTATTCTATTCTATTCTGTTTACTCTCATCTATTCTGTTCTATTCTATTTACTCTCATCTATTCTATTCTAATTCTAATTCTAATTCTCTATTCTATTCTGTTCTGTTCTATTCTATTTACTCTCATCTATTCTCTTCTGTTTACTCTCATCTGTTCCATTCTGTTCTATTCTATTCTATTCTATTCTATTCTATTCTATTCTATTCTATTCTATTCACTCTCATCTGTTCTGTTCTATTCTATTCTATTCTGTTTACTCTCATCTATTCTGTTCTATTCTATTCTATTCTATTTACTCTCATCTATTCTGTTCTATTTATTCTCATCTATTCTATTCTAATTCTAATTTTTAATTCTAATTCTAATTCTAATTCTAATTCTAATTCTCTTCTCTATTCTATTCTATTCTATTCTATTCTATTCTATTCTATTCTATTCTATTCTTCATTCCATTCCATTCCATTCCATTCCTTTCTATTCCTGTTCTATTTCTATTCTTCATCGGCTGGGTTGCTTGAATGCGGTTCAAACGGTTTTCTTCCCAGCCCCCTGCTCCTCCTGCCCCTGTAGGCTGGAGCCCTAGAACCCCCTCCCCAAGTAAACCTGCGTTGGGTCTGTTCTCCGTGCCAGTCCTTGCAACTGCAACATGGGGGGGGGGGACTCTTGACGTGGGATGAAAATCATACCTTTCTCCTTCCCCCCCCCCTTCCTTCCACAGGTCACCCTGGAGCAACAAATACGACCCGCCGTTGGAAGATGGCGCCATGCCTTCGGCTCGCCTGCGGAAGCTCGAGGTGGAGGCCAACAATGCCTTTGACCAGTACAGAGACTTGTACGTTGACCCCTTCTCTGGTGGGGGGTTGTGGGGGGTGGTGGCTGGTAAAGGGGGGGGGCATGGCAGGAGTGGTGGCCTGTGTTAGGGGAGACCTTTAGGGAGCTAGATTTCCTCCCCCCTCCTTCCTTACACGCCTGCTTATTTTCGCCCTGCGCTGCGCTGCCCGCAGCTCTTTTCGGAGGAAGAACTCAGCCTTTCCCGAGGCGGCCATTCCAGCCCTCCCCTTCCCTCCCCTTTCCTTCCCTTCCCCGCTGGTGGCATTGCGAGCCAAAACTTAAGCCAGTCTTAAGTTACAGGAAAGAACCTGCTGCCACCGGTTTGGAATGTCTCAAGAATAATAAGAAGCCCATTTCCTATTCATCAAGGTTTAATCCTCCCTCCCCCCTCCCCCCCTTTGGCAAACCCATTTTTTTAAGGGAGGGGCTTCCTTTCAAATGGAGTTAGAGGGGAGATCGACCTGGAGGGGAGGGAAGGGCTCGAAGCTGTTTACTTCCTTGTCTGGGAGGGAGACGGGTGAATATGGCCAGGACTTAGCTGGAGATCTATGCACGGGGTTATCCTCAACCTACGACTGCAGTTGAGCCCAAGGCAAAGCGAGATACTTGCTAACACAGTCAATGAGCTGGAAGGGACCCTGGAGGTCTTCTAGTCCAACCCTCTGCTCAAACAAGGAGACCCTATACCAGTGGTGGCTAACCTTTTTGGGCTCCCGTGCCAATCATCGGGCATGCACTTGCTTGTGAGCGAGCACCCAGAAGGTAAATACATGCTGCCTCCCCATAGGCCCCCTGCGCATCAGCGCACGATTCCCCCTTGCGTGCTGCGCGTCTTTGGGCATGTGTGCGAGATTCCACCCCTCATGTGCAGCGCATCCCTGCGCATACGTGTGCATCTCCCATGTCCCCCCTCTTCTCCCCCCATGCATGCATGCCAGATACCCGACAATCGGCTGTTGGCTGGCAGCGCATGCACAGTGGGGCTCTTCCAGGTGACCTCTTGCGTGCCCACAGGGGAAATGGCTCTGCATGGCCCTTCCGGCATGCGTGGCATAGGTTCGCCAACACGGCCCTGTCCCGTTTCAGACAAATGGTTGTCCAACCCGGGTCTCTTCTTGAAAGCCTCCAGGGATGAAGCACCCGCAGCTTCTGAAGGCAACTTCCCTTCCACTGGTTAATTGTCCTCACTGTTTGGCGAGCTTTGCCCCATTTTTAAGACCTCTCTTGTTGTTCAGTGAATCACTGCGGTTGTTAATCTTCGTGACAGGGTTGTGAAGTGAGTCTGTCTTCCCCATTGACTTTGCGTCTCCGAAGATCACAAACTTGGGAATGGCAGGACATGATACCGCAAACCATCATGAGTTTTCCCACATTTTTGCTCACGCGATCATGGGAATCTTGCGATGGTTGTAAGTTTTAAAAAGGGTCATAAGCAGCGGTGGTATTCTACTGGTTCGGCCCGGTTCGGCTGAACTGGTAGCTCCAAGGATCATCTGTGAGCTAACCCAGTAGTTGCCAACTAGTGAGCTGGGGACCACTGGTGGTCCACAAGAAAAGTTTGGTGGTCCGCAGAGAAATGTCCCCCCCAAAGCATCCCCCAAATCAATCCAGGCTGTGTAGGAACACAAGGCTGTGCCACCCACATGGCTCGTGGGAACTCAAGGCTTGCGTCCCTTGCATTATGAACAAGGAAAGGGGGGAAAGGGCGGAGGGGAGGACATACGCCACTTACCCCGTATACCTCGCCTGGCCACCGGTCTGCTGCTTTCTGCTTCTTTCTTCTTCTATTTTTGGCTGCACGCAAGGAAAGCAGCCAAAGTCTTTCTTTCTCTCCCCCAAACTCCGCCAGAAATATGTCTTTGGGACCCTGCAAGCCTCCTGCTCCAAGAGGCTGCGCCGGCAAAGACTCATTTCTGGTGGAGTTTGGCGGAGAGAAAGAAAGACTTTGGCTGCTTCTGCTGTTTTCCTTGCATGAAGCCAAAAGTCTCTCTCTCTCTCCCCCCCCCCCCGAGAACGGAGCTGGAGACAGTAATTTGGGGGAATTTTCCTGCAGAGTTTTTTTTTTGGGGGGGGGGGAAGAATTCCCAAGGATTCTCTGGTCCGCGGGATTTAAAATGATGACTTTGGCGGTCGCTGAGATCCCAAAGGTTGGCGACCCCTGAGCTAAGGGGTTCGCTCCTAGGATCAGCTGCTGGGCCCTCCATGCCGACCTTTAACTTCCTGGTTTTGAAGCTCAGCTGCTTCATGCCGCACAGCGGATTTGCCGCCCGCCAGCTGTTTAACACACAG
>CM066342.1:8944411-8955130 GCA_033807585.1 Hydrophis major
GCTTTGTTCAGGTATTTTCCCACGTCATTGTAGTTGTGCTTTTAAAGTTGTAGCAACGTTTCGGCAGAATCTCATCTGCCATCATCAGGGTTCTGTATTGTGTTCGTCTGTGAGTCAGACTAAACAGCTGTGAAAGCCTGACTCGCAGACAAACACAATACAGAAGCCTGATGATGGCAGATGAGATTCTGCCGAAACGTTGCTACAACTTTAAAAGCACAACTACAGTGACGTGGGGCAAATACCCAAACAAAGCTGAATACCATACATATGAATACCCATGAAAACTTAAGAAAACAAATACACACACACACACACACATATGTTGATTTGTCTGTTTTAAATGTATGTCAAATAAATGTTTTTTTAGAATAATTAAAAAAAAAGAAGCCCAATTCACTTTTAACAACTGTGTGACTTCAGCGTCTCCACCGCAGCGATTCATTTTGCGGCAAGGCAGGTTGCTTCTACCACTGTGCTGTAGAAGGTATCTTAACTGACTGCATGGTCTGCCAATTGCACAATGGCAGACAGGAAAGCGCTCCAGAGGTGTAACGTCATTGCCCAGAGGATCATGGGTTGCCCTCTCCCCTCTTTGGAAGAGCTTTAGAGCTTGATAGCTCAAAACATTCTCCAAGATCCATCTCCTCCTGGCACCCTTTTTTTTTTTTGAACTATTACCATCTGCCAGACGGTACAGAATAATAAAAACAAGGACAAATCGGCTGAAAAACAGCTTCTATATCCCAGGGCAGGAGCTCTGTTGAATTCTACTGCCTGTGCAATATTAATGCAATATCAGCGGTTTTCAATATATAGAATGTGAAGGATGTCTATTTATAAACCCCCGTAACAAATGTCTCGCTTAACGACAGAAATGTTGGGCTCAATTATGCTCGTCAGCCGAGGATCCCTTGTGTTAGCTTTCAGATTTTTGCGTGGGGTTTGGGTCGTCTGTCCCCCCTCAAATTAGAATGGACAACTCTTTGGAAAGGCAAAAAGCTCTGAATGGAGAAGGTGACACGCCGTTCCCTCCCTGCTTGTGGGGAGATCCGAGGTTTTGATCCGTCGTGTTGAGGCCGGAGGGTCTGATGGGGCCCTTTCCGGTCCTCGAAAACCATGGATTGGGGCTTAGGGTTCGACTGACCGTCCCTCAAAGCGGGTTGAAGAACCGTCCCCCTCTCTGCAGGCATGGGGCTGGCTCAGTTGCGGCTCCCCGGTTTGAACCTGCTCTTGAGTAGAGCAACAGCCCTTGGACTCCCCACTTCCTGGCATTGCCTCGCCCCTGTCCTGCCCCCGTCCCCCAACGTCAATCTCTGCCTTCTGTTTTGGCTGCAGGTACTTTGAAGGGGGCGTTTCCTCGGTGTACCTCTGGGATCTGGATCACGGCTTTGCCGGGGTGATTCTAATTAAGAAAGCTGGCGATGGATCCAAGAAGATCAAAGGGTGCTGGGATTCCATTCACGTGGTAGAAGTCCAGGTAGGGTCCCTTCCTTCCTCTCTCCTTCCTTCCCTCCCTCCCTCTCTCTCTCTCCCCTCCTCCTTCTATCTTTCTCTCTCTCTCCCTCCCTCCCTTCTCCTCTCTCCCTTTCATTTCTCTCTCCCCCTCCCTCTCTCCTCTCCCCCCTCTCCCTTTCATTTCTTCCCTCTCCTTCTCTCCCTCTCCCTCTCCCATTCTCTCTCCCCCTCTCTTCTCTCTCCTTCTCTCTCTCCCCCTTCTCCCTCTACTCTCTTTCTCCCTCCCTCTCTCTCCTCTCTCATTTTCTCTCCCTCTCCTCGCCCTCTCCTTCTCCCTCTCTCCTCTCCCCCTTTCATTTTCTCTCTCTCCCTCCCTCTCTCCTCTCCCCCCTTTCCCTTTCATTTTCTTTCCCTCTCCTTCTCTCTCCTCTCCCTCTCCCTCTCCCATTCTCTCTCCCCCTCTCTTCTCTCTCCTTCCTCTCTCCTTCCTTCCCTCCCTCCCTCTCTCTCTCCCCTTCTCCTTCTCTTTCTCTCCCCTTCTCCCTCTACTCTCTTTCTCTCTCTCTCCCTCCCTCCCTTTCTCCTCTCTCCCTTTCATTTTCTCTCTCCCCCTCCCTCTCTCCTCTCCCCCCTCTCCCTTTCATTTTCTTTCCCTCTCCTTCTCTCCCTCTCCCATTCTCTCTCCCCCTCTCTTCTCTCTCCTTCTCTCTCTCCCCCTTCTCCCTCTACTCTCTTTCTCCCTCCCTCTCTCTCCTCTCTCATTTTCTCTCCCTCTCCTCGCCCTCTCCTTCTCCCTCTCTCTCCTCTCCCCCTTTCATTTTCTCTCTCTCCCTCCCTCTCTCCTCTCCCCCCTTTCCCTTTCATTTCTTTCCCTCTCCTTCTCTCTCCTCTCCCTCTCCCTCTCCCATTCTCTCTCCCCCTCTCTTCTCTCTCCTTCTCTCTCTCCCCCTTCTCCCTCTACTCTCTTCCTCCCTCCCTCTCTCTCCTCTCTCTCATTTTCTCTCCCTCTCCTCACCCTCTCCTTCTCCCTCTCTCTCCTCTCTCCCTTTCATTTTCTCTCTCTCCCTCCCTCTCTCCTCTCTCTCCCTTTCATTTTCTTTCCCTCTCCTTCTCTCACCTCTCCCTCTCCCATTCTCTCTCCCCCTCTCTTCTCTCTCCTTCTCTCTCCCCCCCTTCTCCCTCTACTCTCTTTCTCCCTCCCTCTCTCTCCTCTCTCTCATTTTCTCTCCCTCTCCTCGCCCTCTCCTTCTCCCTCTCTCTCCTCTCTCCCTTTCATTTTCTCTCTCTCCTCCCTCTCTCCTCTTCCCCCTCTCCCTTTCATTTTCTTTCCCTCTCCTTCTCTCCCTCTCCTCTCCCTCTCCCATTCTCTCTCCCCCTCTCTTCTCTCTCCTTCTCTCTCTCCCCCTTCTCCCTCTACTCTCTTCCTCCCTCCCTCTCTCTCCTCTCTCTTTTCTCTCCCTCTCCTCACCCTCTCCTTCTCCCTCTCTCTCCTCTCCCCCTTTCATTTTCTCTCTCTCCCTCCCTCTCTCCTCTCCCCCCTTTCCCTTTCATTTTCTTTCCCTCTCCTTCTCTCTCCTCTCCCTCTCCCTCTCCCTCTCCCATTCTCTCTCCCCCTCTCTTCTCTCTCCTTCTCTCTCTCCCCCTTCTCCCTCTACTCTCTTCCTCCCTCCCTCTCTCTCCTCTCTCTTTTCTCTCCCTCTCCTCACCCTCTCCTTCTCCCTCTCTCTCCTCTCTCCCTTTCATTTTCTCTCTCTCCCTCCCTCTCTCCTCTCCCCCCTCTCCCTTTCATTTTCTTTCCCTCTCCTTCTCTCCCTCTCCTCTCCCTCTCCCATTCTCTCTCCCCCTCTCTTCTCTCTCCTTCTCTCTCTCCCCCTTCTCTCTTTCTCCCTCCCTCTCTCTCCTCTCTCTCATTTTCTCTCCCTCCTCGCCCTCTCCTTTTCCCTCTCTCTCCTCTCTCCCTTTCATTTTCTTTCTCTCTCCTCTCCCTCTCCCTCTCCCATTCTCTCTCCCCTTTCTCTCTCTCCTTCTCTCTCTCCCCCTTCTCCCTCTACTCTCTTTCTCCCTCCCTCTCTCTCCTCTCTCTCATTTTCTCGCCCTCTCCTCGCCCTCTCCTTCTCCCTCTCTCTCCTCTTTCCCTTTCATTTTCTCTCTCTCCCTCCCTCTCTCCTCTCCCCCCTTTCCCTTTCATTTTCTTTCCCTCTCCTTCTCTCTCCTCTCCCTCTCCCTCTCCCATTCTCTCTCCCCCTCTCTTCTCTCTCCTTCTCTCTCTCCCCCTTCTCCCTCTACTCTCTTCCTCCCTCCCTCTCTCTCCTCTCTCTTTTTCTCTCCCTCTCCTCACCCTCTCCTTCTCCCTCTCTCTCCTCTCTCCCTTTCATTTTCTCTCTCTCCCTCCCTCTCTCCTCTCCCCCCCTCTCCCTTTCATTTTCTTTCCCTCTCCTTCTCTCCCTCTCCTCTCCCTCTCCCATTCTCTCTCCCCCTCTCTTCTCTCTCCTTCTCTCTCTCCCCCTTCTCTCTTTCTCCCTCCCTCTCTCTCCTCTCTCTCATTTTCTCTCCCTCCTCGCCCTCTCCTTTTCCCTCTCTCTCCTCTCTCCCTTTCATTTTCTTTCCCTCTCCTTCTCTCTCCTCTCCCTCTCCCTCTCCCATTCTCTCTCCCCTTTCTTCTCTCTCCTTCTCTCTCTCCCCCTTCTCCCTCTACTCTCTTTCTCCCTCCCTCTCTCTCCTCTCTCTCATTTTCTCGCCCTCTCCTCGCCCTCTCCTTCTCCCTCTCTCTCCTCTTTCCCTTTCATTTTCTCTCTCTCCCTCCCTCTCTCCTCTCCCCCCTTTCCCTTTCATTTTCTTTCCCTCTCCTTCTCTCTCCTCTCCCTCTCCCTCTCCCATTCTCTCTCCCCCTCTCTTCTCTCTCCTTCTCTCTCTCCCCCTTCTCCCTCTACTCTCTTTCTCCCTCCCTCTCTCTCCTCTCTCATTTTCTCTCCCTCTCCTCGCCCTCTCCCTCTCCCTCTCTCTCCTCTCTCCCTTTCATTTTCTCTCTCTCTCCTGTCTCTCTCTTCTCTCCCATTCTCTCTCTCTTCTCTCCCTCCCTCCCTCCCTCCCTCTCTCTCTCCTTCTCTCTCTCAGGTGGGGAGAAAGACAGATGATCCCTGCGCAGAGTAGGAAAAGTGAGGTTAGATTCCAGGCAGAGACGCAAGCAACAGGCGCTCAGCCAAACCCTGGGATGTTATGGTAGCCTGGTGGACTTAATTCCACGTGTGTGTGTCCCCTCCCCGCCCAAAACAGCACCTCCTCCCTTCCCCTCCTTAATATGGGGAAAGGACCCCCGTTAAATATTGGCGAAAACCCCCCCTTTGTCAAAAGGAGGAAGGGAAGCTGCAGAAACAGAAGGGACGCCTGTGCCTCTTTGCTCCCCAACGTCCTCGGTGGGCCACGGGTGCTTTGCTGTGGCCGGCAGAGAAATCCGGTCCGTGGAAGCTCCCAGGGAGGAGCCGGCGTGGGACAAACCTTTCTCTCCCCACAGGAGAAGTCCAGTGGCCGCACTGCCCACTACAAGCTGACCTCTACGGTGATGCTGTGGCTGCAGACGAATAAGACTGGCTCGGGCACCATGAACCTCGGAGGCAGCCTCACCAGACAGGTACGGGGAATCAGAGTGGGAAGGGGCGTTGAAGGTCACCTAGTCCAACCCCCTGCCCTAACCCATCTCTGACAGAGGGCAGTTCCAGTCTCCTCTTGAAAGTCTCAAGGGATGACACTTCCACAACTTCTTAAGGCAACTTTTGTTCCATGGGTTTGTGTCAGTCTGTGCTCCCTTCAAAATCCAAGAAAGAAACACTAGATTAGAGAAAAGGAATCTTTGACTGAAAATTGAAGTGGTAGCTTCAGGTAAAATTCTGAATCTGAGAAATTAGGCGCGCAGATCGTATCATATACAAAGGGATGGAATTGTCCCCAGCCCCCGAAAGTTCAAAAGACTCTTCCAGTTAAAAGTCCTGGATATGGTCCTGTGGGCATCTTCAGGTGGTGATGAGGGCTCTGTCCGTTGACCTTGGCATATTTTGATAAGGATTCGCAGCTGTGCAGAGAAAAGAAAGCTAAAAGCAGGAATTTATACTCACCCCCACTCCTCATTTACACAATACAAGAATGTAACACCTCCAGCTCTCTTCCCAGACAATAATTCCCCCCCCCCCCATTACTTATGTCAGCCAAAAGATGCAAAGCAGTAGCAGAAGATCTTGAAGGCTGACAGGTTGATTTTTCTCCCTGTCAGAAAATTCCTCCTTATTTCCATAGCTGAATCTCTCCTTGTTCAGTTTCCATCCATTCTTCCTTCTCTGGCCTTCAGGTGCTTTGGAGAATAGCTTGACCCCTTCCTCCTCTCTGTGGCAGCACCTCAAATATTGGAAGACTGCTATCATGTCTCCCCTGGTCCTTCTCTTCTTCCCTAGATTAGCCAGGGCCAGTTCTTGCAACCATCCATCATAGGTTTTAGTCTCCAGTCACTCTCTCCCTTTCTTTCTCTCCATCTTTCCTTCCTTCCTTCCTTCCTTCCTTCCTTCCTTCCTTCCTTCCTTCCTTCCTTCCTTCCTTTTTCTTTCTCTCCTCTCTCCCTCCTTCTCTTCATTTTGGTTCTCTTTCTCTCCCTCTTTTCTCTCTCTCCTTTTCTTTTACTTTCCTTTTCTTTCTCTCCCCCTCCCCTCAAATATTGGAAGGCTGCTCTCCTGTCTCCCCTGGTCCTTCTCTTCTTCCCTCGACTAGCCAGGCCCAGTTCTTGCAACCGTCCATCGTAGGTTTTAGCCTCCAGTCCCCTCATCATCCTGGTTGCTCTTCTCTGCACTTTTTCTAGAGTCTCAACCTCTTTTTTTTAATAATGTGGTGACCAAAACTGGATGCAGTACCACTCCAGGTGTGGTCTTACGAAGGTGTTATAAAGTGGTAGATTGATAGAGTTTCTGTCCAGTCTCTGCATGGAACCAGGTAGTTCTTGCTCCCCTCAGGCCTCCCTCTGGACCTCCTGAAGCAGCCTGTGAAGGTAATGAAAAAGGGAGGAAGCCACTCAAGGCTGCTTCCACCGATGCCTCTCCAATTTGGGTGCTTCCAGGATGGAATCCTCCCTTCTCTCCCTCCTGCCTTGCACCAAACAGCTGTTGCACTTCTGTAGTCTCTCCCCTCTTTTCCCCATTGTCAGCTCCTCTCAGCAGCGTTATAACAACCTCTCTCTCTCTCTCTCTCTCACCATCTCTCATCTGCAGTGGGTCTTTCTGTCCCCCCCCCCTCACTCCCCATCCCTGCTGCTTCCAGAAGGGGAGGGAAGGAGGGAGGGGAGCAACGGCATGTATGCCCTTCCCCCTAAGTTTCTCAGTTCAGAACTTGGGGGGACACCTGTGCCCTGTTCTTAGGGGGTGGGAAGGGCCCCCGAGACTCTGCAGAAGGTTGCAGAATCGCCCACCCCACAAAACCCCTTCCCTGTCTCCTCTCCTCCCACCTCCCCATCGCCCACATCCACCAAAACAAAGGCCTGAACCTCCCTCCCCCTGCCTCCCTTTTGTGTGTTTAAAATAAAAATAAAATAAAAACCAAAGACATAGGACCGGGCCAGCTAATTGGAGCTGGCATCCAGCTACCCGCAGGGCATTGCTTGCCTGGAAGGCAGGCTGATTGGATTACATGCCCCGGCAGGCCCTCTGCGTCCCTGTGATGTTCTCTCTCTGCTGGAGTGTGTGTGTGTGTGTGTGGCTCCCACCCCCTCCTTCCAAGGACCTCCCGTGGCAGGAACATTCCTTGCGTGGCCTTTGTGGAAAGTGGGTTGGGAGCAGAGAAGGCCCTCTGCTCCCATCTTGGTCTGCCCTGACCCACGACTTCCCGTCAGAAGTCCGATAGGCCCCCCTCGGCCTTGTTTCTGTATGTGGGTTGGGATGACTGACCCATTTCCCTTCGGGTGGAGCCCAGCCTCCTTTCTGCTGACCCCTGGGCAGGCGAGGCTCTGCAGCTGCCCTCTTCCTCCTCCTCCTTCCTCAGCTTTTTCCTTCCTTCCCAGATGGAGAAAGACGAAACGGTGAGCGATTCCTCTCCGCATATAGCCAATATCGGCCGTCTGGTTGAGGTAAGTCACCCTGTGATATGGAGGGCAGGGTTCCCCCAAGACCGTGGGCTCAGGAAATGGGGTGAAGGTGCCTCCTTGGCTCCTAACCTCTGACCCTTCGGGTTTGGCTAATAGGCAGCAGGTTACCTGATGAGGGAGCCCCCTCTTGCCGGTCACCTCCACCCCACCCATCAGAGCAGGGAGGCAGGGGACATTGGGGGTCCCACTCTCGAGGGATACACACCTGGTGGGACCCAGAAGAAGGGCCTCCTCCATGGTGGCTCCCTCTCTCTGAAACCTCATTCCACCCCCCCCTCCCCCCAGAGATTAGAACGGCCCCCACTCTAGCTCTCTTCCGGAAGGCCTGGTTCTGGGGAACCCAGAGTGGGATGGAGCCCATTCAATCGTTTGTTACTTTTGATTGTTTTAAATACGGTTTCACATCCCGTAAGCCGCCTCGTGTCGCCATGGGCGAATAGGTGGCTGTATAAATTCAACCCATCAATAATCAATCAACCAACAAACTGGTAGCCAGTTGGTTTGAAAGCCCTTCTCAGATTCTAGGCCTCTCCGGGGGCATCGAAACCGTCATATCTTCACCCCTGCTTTTGCAGAATGAATTGCAAACAAGGGGGGGGGGGGGGGGCAGGCTGGTTGGCAGGCCAGAGGAGGTGCCCACCTGTGTGTGTGTGTGTGTGTGTTTGAAAAGAGATTGTCGTGTTTTCTTTGGACCTCCCTCTCCCTGCCGCTTTACTCAAAGGGAAGGAAATAGGGAGGTTGCCACTAACGGAAGCTGCTTCTTGGTGCCCTGGGCTTAAAATGCTCTTTTTACGCCTCTCAAAGTCTCCTCATTGCTTGCTGGAGACGGGCCTTCTCCCTTAGAGGGGCATCGGATGCGAAAGATGCAGTTTGAGGATACAAGTTCCCCAAACCCCATGCTTTTGATAAGCCACGGCAAAGCAGTCTCGGCCCTTGCCCCATTCCTCCTTGCTCTCCTGCTCTGGGGAAGGGGGAGGCAATGCCTGGGTGATAAGAAATTTGGGCAGCTCCTCCTCAAAATGTACCACACCCCCCCCCCCCCCGGAAAGCTGGGGGTGGGGGGGAAGCCCCCCTTTGTTTTTGCAGCTGCCTGCTGCCCCCTGGTGGCCGAGACCCCACCTGACTATCTGTGGAGATTCTCAGCCATCCAAGTCGTGGTTGTTCCAGATGGTGTTTTTTTTTTTTCCAGGCCACTGGGCCTTCTTTTGGGCTTTTCCTTTTGAAGACGTTTCCCTTCTCCTCCAAGAACAGGATAGTGGGGAACGGAAGGATTGACGCTCCTCGCAAGACAGCTGCTCCTTTGCATCCTTTTAGGAGGTGCCGTGACCATACCTGACAATTAACAGGGAAATCTGGAGCTGCGGGATTCCCTCTGTTTATTCCCTGTTCCATACCGTGAAAGGCTACGATTCTGCCAAATGGATTCCAAGCAGAGCTTGGAATGTCTCTCTTAAGAAATGCCCCGAGGAGGCTGGCTGGAGATTGCAGGCTTCCAAGGGAATTAGGAATTAGGAATTAGATTAAAACTCCTGTTAAGCCTGGTTTCCCCAACCAGGGTTAGGGAGACAAGCTAAACAGAATGTGCAGCTTAGTCAGATAGGCACACAGATAAATGAGTGAGCTAAGCTTGTATGTTTATTAACATACAGTAAAAATGACAGATACGCTTGTGCTATCAAATATATAGTTTATTCCATTATGAGTTCATAGCATAGTCAAAATAACAGTCCAATAGTCATGTATCATTTAGTCAGTCCATTCAGGGATATTCAGTTAGCAAAGTCCGTGTTGAATACCCTATGTCAATTCACTTACAAGTCTGTCCTTTGTTTTCTCTCCCGTTCGAGCAATACAGTCTTGTGTCCTTACAGTAATCAGGGATCATCAAAGCCAGAGAGAGAGCAAGCTGCAGCCTTGCTTCTTTTAAAGTGCTTTCACAACCACTCCCTTAATTACTATCCCACAGTTAAAGTTGCAGACACTTTAACATACAAACTATGATTACATATTATTATTTACCTAAACCAGTTAGGGTAAAACAATGTTATCCCTAACAACTCCCATTACAGAATAGGAAGGATGTAAGAATAGGGCGCATGGAAGAGCTTTGGGAGTTGATGGCTCCAGTTGGGAGTTGTCTTCAAGGGAGGGTTCGGTTGAGTAGATGCTCTCCATGGGCCTCATAGGAGACCGGAAGGCCTGGGGGGGGGGTGTCTCTTGGGGGGAAGGGCTAAAGGTATGGGGAGCTTCTCCCTCCATGGGCTAGTCTAATGTTTCTGCCTTTCTCCTGTCTAAAATCTCAGGGACTTGGGAGGATAGATTAACAGAGTTGGAAGGGACCTTGCAGGTCATCTAGTCCAACTCCCCCCCCCCCCCGCCCAGGCAGGAGACCCTACACCATTTCTGACAGATGGAAGTCCAGTCTCTTCTTGAAAATTTCCAGGGATGAAGCTCCCGCAACTTCTGAGTAACAGAATAACATAAGTTGGAAGGGACCTTGCAGGTCATCTAGCCCAACCCAGGCAGGAGACCCTACACCAGCGATGACTAATCTTTTTGGGCTCCTGTGCCAAAAATTGCGTGCGTGCTTGCACTCACGCAAGCACCCAGAAGACAATGCGTGCAGCCCTCCCTGCGCATGCATGCGCGATCCCCCCACTGCCCCCTTATCTACACCTCCCAGCTGATTTTCGGCTCTTAGGAGGCCTTTTTCAGCCTCTCAGAGGCTTGAGGGAAGCCTCTGGAGCCTTTGCAGGACGAAAAATGGGCCCGTTTCACAGGAAGGCTGAAAAAGACCTGAAAAATCAGCTGGGAGGAGGAGCCCGCCTGCGCAGTGAGGTAAGTCTGCCTGGGGCTCGCTTGCCATAGGTCCACCATCACAGCCCCACACCATCCCCATCCAAATGGCAGTCCAGCCTCCCCTTGAAAAAGCCTCCAGGGATGAAGCTCCCACAACCAGGCGTTCCGCTTCTCATCCAAGGAGCTTCTTTGGCTCTTGACTGGATGGTGGGCGATGATTTCTATGCTTGTTGTGACTTCCAATGGTCACTAGACACAAGTTTATAAGTCAAGGACTGTCCATTATAAGTGAAGGACTATGACCATGAGTTCTCTCTCTCTCTCTCTCTCTTTCCTTCTAGGACATG
>CM066342.1:8955230-9080230 GCA_033807585.1 Hydrophis major
GGGAGCCTCCCCGATAACCTTTCTAAGTTTGCTTTCCTTGCCTTGCGGGTGTGGGATTCCCTTGTGCTTGAGAGTGTGGCCGCCGCGGGCCTCGGTGCGCGTGGGGTGTGGTTTTGCGCGCAATTTCCAAGCCTGGAACCACCACGAAAACCCCTGTCCCCCAGCCTTGGCCAGGCTGCCGTGAAAAGTCCTCCCTTTAAAAAGCACCGCTTGGGGTTTAATTTGACGGACCTTTCCACCATTCCTCCCCTCCCAAAATGGTACTAACGATGCGCTAACCGGAGAACGGGGGACCCGGTTACGAATTGTGAGGAAGGATGCTCCCTTGACGTGTGCTGGAGATGCTGCTTGGGCGAGGGGGAAACGACATCGCCCCATTCGGCCACAAGGGGGTTGCCCCCCCCCCCCGAGATCCCCCTTTCTCCTCCTAACACCCCCCTCCTGCCTCTTTTCTCCCCCCCCCCCAGGTCTGTGCAGACGTTTGCCGACAAATCGAAGCAGGAAGCTCTGAAGAACGACCTGGTGGAGGCGTTGAAGAGAAAACAGCAAAGTTAGAAGCCAGCGTCTCCCCTTGAGGGTGCTAACAAGACACGCCATGCCCTCATTAGCGACTCCCACCCTACCCTGTCCCCCAATTTCTTGGAATCTTCTGTTTTTCTCTCTCTCCCGCCGCTCCCCGGCATCCTCCTCCCCATTATTTTCATTTCCTGCATACAATATTCTCCCCTGCCCCATAAAAATAAATAAATAAAGGCCTCCGTATTTTTCCCCTCCATCACCATCCCAAATAAACGTCTTTTGGGCTGGGTAGGTAGCTGGGGGGGGGGGTCTCTCTCTAGCTGCTTGATTTCCGCTGTCTTATCGCCACAGCCTTGCAAAAATGTATTTTCTGTTGGGAAAACCTCTTGAGATCGTTGTGCTCCTCCTGGCCTTTTTTCTCCTCCCACTTTCCTTCTGGGCCTTCCGTTTATCCGCATATTGTCCACCGATCATGTTTTTGTTTTTGTTTTTTAATTTTATTTTATTCTTGGTGCGCCCCCCTCTCCGGTCTCCCGCTGCTCTTTCCATATTTTGTTATATCGGTGTAAAAAATGTACAAGACACAAAAACAAAAAACAACCCTTTATTAAATAACCATGGTTTGTGAAAAAGAAGGAAGAAAAAAACAAACGAACGAACGAATCCCCCAACCATCGTGGAAAATGTGTTTGGTGTATATTTGGGAGAGAGGTTGAGAAAGGAGGACGGGTGTACAGGGTGGGGGGGGGGTGGCAGGGAGGCGGGCAGCTGCCCCCACCCCCCAAAAAAGAGATCTGCAAAAAAGCTTGTAAGACTCAAACATCCCAACCCCCCCCCCCTCCAGTCTTGCTTTCCACCCGAGAAGCTGCGGTGTGCTGCTTTTGACTTGTTCTTGATTTCTGATGGAATGCGAAAGACTGGTTATTATTAGTTTTTTTTTTAAAAATATGTAATGCTTCAAATTGGAATCTACATCTCTTATACTTGAGCCTCCATACTTAAAAAAGGAAAAAAATAATAAAAAAATCTTTAAAAAAAAAAGTAAGAAAGCGTTGGGTTGCTGGGCCCGTCTCCGACTCCTTCTCTTGTCCTTTCCCCAACTCTCAAGAGTACGGCCTTTGATTGGCAGGGTCCCGATTGGCAGGTCACAGCCTCTGTGGCCTCAGTGCTTCGGTTGAAATCGTCGTCTAGTGGAGCTGGCTGCAGATTCGGACAGGGAGGAGGTTGGGGAGGAACCTGGGCCAGTCCTGGAGGCTGAGGAAGGCTCGGGCGAGGGCTCTGCGTCGGAGGCAGAGATGGGATCATGGCAGACTGGCAGTTATCAGCTGCCTTTGGAGTAGGACAACAGGCAGGCAGTGGAGCACCTGGAGCTGGTTCCCAACCTGCGCATGCACAGAGCTGCCAAAGGAAAAGGACAGGATTAACAGAGGAGCAAAAGGGAAGGGGGCTTTTGCAGGAAACAATTTGTTCGTTGCAGCGGTGTGAAGCATCTCAGAGACTCTGTGCTGAGTCCTTCCTTGTCAGCACTGTGTTTGGAAATATTTACTTGGCAGCTCTCCAAGGTAGATGAGGTCTGAAGGCTCTTCATTAGACCCTTGAAAGAGTCTTTGCCAGGCCTTTGGCTGAATGTGAACACAAGAAATTCACCTTCCTTTAATAAAAAGGGGTTTTGCCATGACAAAGAGTCTGCTTAGTGCTTTTGGGGGAAGCCGAGGTCAGAACAGAAATGCTCTTTTTAACAGAAATGGCGTTTTCTCCTTTGCTTCTAAGCGTCTTCTTGAGCATCTCGTCTGCCAGTTGGGAATCATTTGATGGTTCAGACTGAAGGCGGAAACCAGTTGGCAAATGTGCCCCCTTTGAGTCATGAGTTCCTTGGTCTTTCATGACCCTCACCCCACCTCATTCCTCACCCCCAGGGGTAGAGCTTACAGCTTAGCAGTTCTGGGCTTTTTCACTGTTACCTTTTGGTTTTATATTTGCTATAGCTGGCCAGCCTGAAATATTCACACCGGCGTAGACTCCTTGGGGAAAGGAACCTGCTTCCCATCTCAAAGAGTCCCATGTGTATGGAAAAAGAGATTTATTGATTTTTTATAATGAGAAGGGAGTGGAACTGCATGGAACCTCTCCAGCCAGAGGCAGTCTACCTCTGAAAGTCTCACAAGCCTCAAGACATGCTTCTCTGTCGAGGTTCCTAGTTACCTGTAAACCAGGAAGGATTCTTTCCCTCTTTAGCTGCTCTTTGCAAAAAAAAGGGGGGGGGTGAGTGGGAGAGCTGAAGCCCACCACCATTGCTTCAAGGGTGAGATAAGATGTAAAAGAAGAGACAGACATCACAATCTCAGGAATTTAAAACTATATTATCCCCTTAGTTTTCGTTAGCCTCTGCTAACATGGTCGGAGTGTGTTGTGGTTTGCCGGCAGCCTGTGCAGACAGCAGTGGAATCGGACAGTGGGGAAGGATGGGGACCAGTCTGGGGAGGACTCGGACGAGGGTCCTGGACCATCTGAGATGGAGTGCTGACTCCGGAGCCTCAAGAGCAGCAGCGAGGCAGAGGAATAAGGGGAGCCTGTTCCCAGTGTGCATGCTTGCGCAGAGCTGCCAGAAGGCAAGAACAATTAAGACAAAAAGGAGACAACTCAGGAGTAAGGCTTGGAGGGGATTGGCCCTCCCATAAGACCTAAAGGAGGAGCAAAGGGACAGGAGCCTTTGCAGGAAGCAACTTTGATCACTGTTCTGATTAAACCTTGAAGCTCTATGTGGACTTTGTACTTCGGTTGGTTTTCTAAAATTCATTTGTCACTTTAGTTGTTGGCAGTAATTCAAAGGAGAGAAAGGTGGGTGTGTATCTCGAGGGACTGTTTGGGACTCATTACGGGCTGGGAATGAACGTAATTCCCAGGTTGAAATAAGAGTTGTTTGCACTAAGCGTGTGCTCAATTATGGTCTCAGGAAGCCTTGGTCAGAACAGAGTGTAAAAACTACCATTGGAGAGAGATTCGCCTTGATGCTAACAAACTCTTGAGGATGTTAGCAGAGGCAAACGAAAGCTAAGTCGATAATACAGTTTTAAGTTCCGAAGATTGTGAGGTCTGTCTTGTCTTTTATAGCTACGCTTGGAGCTCGTATTTTTAGGGTAGTTTGCCATTAGAAGGAATACAGGGTTAAGCAAAGAACCATTATCCACTCCTGCTGGGGTGGTGGGAATATTTTTTATTGATTTCTCCATGTCCATCCCCCCACCCCCAAAATATTGCCTTTTAGAAGGAATGCCCCTTGTGTGGGGAAAAAAAGACACCCCCCCCCACACTTTCCTCCAGCCTCCTTTTACTCCCGAGCCTCAATGAAGTCCAGGCAGCCAGCTGCTGGGTACCGAATGCCTTTGGGTTTGGTTCCCCCTCCTCAACGCTTCTATTTGATAAATTAACCGTTTTCCCTTTTGGAGAATCAGGTGAGGTTGGGGAATATTGAGAAGGTTCACTGTCATTGCAGAATACAGTCTTACGTTTCAATGTTCATTTTTTCCATTATTTTTTTTCCTTCTCCCCTTCCCCAGAGGAATTGGAGAGGTAGGAAAGGATCTCGTAAGGCGCGTCTTTCTGGAGGTGAAGCATTTTTTTCTAGTTCTAGAGAAAAGCCAGGGCTTTTATCTCAAGACGTTTTCAGGACGACACCCCAAACCCACTGTGGGAATCCCAACGCAGCCAAGACCCCGGTAGCCGATCCTGGCGTTGTTCAGCTTTCAACCGCGTTCTCTTCTCTGCCCAAAAGGGCGTCTCTCTCTTCCGGGACCGGCAGCTTCCTCCGACGATAGGCCAGGAATTGGAACGAAATCTGAAGATGAAGAATTAAGGACTGGACCCAACACCCACCATTGGCTACAAAAGACTTAACAAAAAACACCCAAGAGGATCGTTCCCCATTATTTGCCACTGTGTTTAAAGGACGGAGCCGAAATCTCTCCGTGTCAGGATTGGGGCAGCCAAGCCAATGGTTGTTAGCCAATCTTCAAAAAGATTGCAATTTGTAAGCAGTCTCAGAAGGGCTAAAGGTGAGATGGTGAGATAAAAAGACAGATTTAAAGGAAGTACCTGGAAGCATAAACTTGCCTTACGTGGCCCAGAGGGTGAGGCAGAAATGTTATTTTAATTAACATGCTTGTCTCCGGAGGTGGAGCTCTCGCCTCACAGTCAGGAGGCTGTGAGTTGGATCCTAGGTAGAGGCAGATATTTCCCTCTCTGGGAATGTATCTGCTGAAAAAAGACTCCACGCTGGTGACAGGGAAGGGCATCCAGCCAGTAACACTCCACTCCATTCAGTTGCCCAGACTCCACCCAGCAAGGGATTATGGGGGTCGTTAAAAAGATGACGGTGCTTGGCTCAGGACTATTTTTGTCACCCCCACCCCCCTCAATCCTAACACAACTGTTGGCTGCCGTTGAGAAAGTCTTGGAATCAAAAGTCGTCTGTCCTTGCCTGCCTGAGGGATTCTGTCGCACTGGACCTGGCGTGGTTAAAAGTAGAAACACAACCACACAACCACCATCCGTTTCCTGAAAAGGATATCACGATGTCGAGGGACAGAACCCCCAAGCTGCCAACCAGCCAGGGCAAATGGTGGATCACATAATTGGCTTCCGACTGGCCCGGATCCGGGTTTTTCATTAGGACACTGAGCCCGTAGAGTGTGTTTCCGAGCATGACCAGAGCGAAAAGAGAGTAAGAGATTCCGGTAGTGCATTTCCGCTTGAACTGCAAAAGAGAGAGAAAGAGAGATTGAAGAGGTAGGCTTTTGTTTGCACAGCATTCTTTAATTGCAGGCATGATATTCCCCTCTGAAAAAAAAATCGGGGCTGGCCAAAAGAGACCCCGCACCGCACGCCAAGAAATCGCACACACAACACCAACGCTACACACCCTTCCTTTCCAGCCAGTAAAGTGTGGATCAGCTCCGGAGCTGGGCACACGCTTCCCTGGTGGCAGGGCCAAGGCCGCCGCCTGGAGAGCGCCTGCTTTCCCTCGCCAGGGCCAGGCAGTGGCGTGTTGCCCTGCGCCGTGTGGCCCCTGCCTGGCAGTGCGCTTCTCGGCACGAGGCAGCCGGGTTGTTTAAGGAGCCCGGCCGGCCAGGCAAGGGGAAGGCAGCAAGGGCCCTGCCGGGCTGGGGCAGAAAACCTGCCTGGCAAGGGGCTGGGGAAGCCTGCGGGCAGAGGACCAAGCGCGCTGGGGGGCAGAGATTCGGCCGAGGCCGTCAGATGGAAAGACGGCTGGTCTGCAGCCTCCTCTCACACTGCCCGGGCTCCGCTCAGGTGTCCGGCTGGGGCTCTGCAGGCCTCTGCGGCTGTCCGAGCCGCTGCACCTGAGCCTCCAGTGCCGCTGCTGCCATTGCAAAGCGCCGCGGTGGCTCTTTTTGCCTTTCCCTTCCCGAGGCAACGTGGGACTAGAGCCGCGCGGAGCCGTGCCGGTGGTAGTAGCTTGACTCAGGGGGCCTCTGAGGGGAGGGGGAAGGAGGAGAAGAAGGGGGGGAGGGGGGGCGATTCCCAAAAAATCAGAATTCCGATTTTTATTGGAAGAATATCATGTCTGAATTGTGATATAACATTAAGCCAATTTTACTTGGTGGCGCCATTCACAGCTAGCTTCACACAAGCTTTGAAAGGGAGGAAGCATATGGGATGGGTAAGCGTGACCTCCTTGTCTTAAATCAGACCAGGGTGTGGGAATAGCCTCAAACACCCACACACCCAGTTTTCTTCCAATAGACCTCGGATAAGTCCAGGGGTGGGATCTGACTGGGTGTAACAATTGATTTGGGGAGCACACGCATGTGCGTCGAACCTGTGCTTGTATACACATCTGCACTACCGGCTCCGACAATTATTTATCTTCTCCAGCTGATGAGCCGCGTTCAGCTACGCCGCCCAAAGCAGCTGAGGAAGAAAACGCAGCTACTAAAGGACAGCTTAGAACCTGGGCAGGCAGGAGGGCCAAACAGCAGACCAAAACCTCATCTCACCGAACCGGTTCCGTGTCGGCTGCTTTTCGGCACTACCAGTTCTCTAGAACCGGACAGAACCGGGAAGGTCCCACCCCTGTTTGAAATGGAACAAGCATATGGGGTGGGTAAGCGTGACCTCCTTGTCTTAAAATCAGATCAGGGCGTGGGAATAGCCTCAAAAACCCCTGGCTTTCTTCCGACAGACCTCAGGTAAGTCTACAAGACCAGGTTTGGCAACCGTACGCTCAGGGCTGAAAGTTAATCTTCAGGCGGAAGATTGTCCCTTAAACTAGGGGCCTCCATCCTTGGCAACGTTTGAAGGCCTATGGACTGGGAGCTGAGCTGCTCCCCAAAAGAGTCCCTCCCTTCCACAGTGGGCCTTCTTCAGCAGTGCTTACGTTGGTGTAGATCTGTGGGGCCCGAGAAAGCAGGTAGAGCACCGACGAAGTGGATCCGATCACAAAGCCGCAGATCTCCTTCTGGGTGAACGGCTGTGGAAGACACCAAGGATGATTATGGGAGGCTGCAGACAGAATGTCCCAGCAGTCCGTGGGTTAGTTTGGATGATCCTTTGTCCCTCCCTTGAATCCACCTGCCACCTCCAATCCAAACACTCATCTTTGTTTAGCATCCTTCCCACCAAAGGTGTGCACTTTTTTTTTTTTTTTAAAAGATATATAGTTTTGTTAGTTTATAGCGTAACATACAAAGATAACACAAAAGCAAATAATAGGGAAATTAGGGAAGGGAAAAGTGGGAGAAAGAAAGGGAAAAACTTACTCAACTGGTGCAGTTGAGTAAGGCATTAAGATCCACCCTCAACTTTTTACTTTTTCATAATAATAGAAACTAACCATTTCTATAAACAACCAATCTTATCTAATCAGTAAAACCAAGTGCCATCTTTTTCCACCTCAAGCACAACATCCGGAAGTGGTTTCCAAGTCGAAGTAAAGGTATTTGTGTTTTTTTTTTTCCCTTTAATCAGAGCAGTCAAATTTAGCTATCTCTCTGCGAACTCCCATCGGTTTTTGCAGCCATTCATCCATTGTGGGGACTGAAGGGACCTTCCATTTCTGTGCCAAAAAAGTCTCTGTTTTTTTTTTTCTATATTCACTTTATGAATCCTACTCCAATATTTCTTTGCTTTATCACACACCCACCATAGATGATTAAAAAGCCCCTTCTTTAAATTTACATTTCCAACCTTCCTTTGAGGTACTTTTATACATTCTTGACAATTTATCTGGAGTTAAATACCAATGAGACATTGTCTTGCAAAAAAAAAATAAAAATTCTTTTAAATTATAGCTTAATGTAAACTTTAAACCTTCATTCCACATATTCTCCCAAGGGGTGTACTTTTAACTTCAGAAAGAATGATTAATTTGGAGAAGATATTTCTCTTGGGAAAAGCAACCGATGGGGGAGACATAAAATGGCTTGCATTTTTCAATGCCAGCCAGGTCTTTTTCCCACACCTCTTTTGCTGGACGTTCAATTTCCTGTGGCCCCCTGGATACAGGAGAGAAAAAGGGGTCTGTTGTTGGGGTTCTCCAGGTTGAGAGGGAAGGAAGGGGGTCAGCACTTCCGTTCACTTTAGTGCAATCTCCCAACTATTGCTAATCTTTACAGCCTCGCCATTCCGATGGGATTTGAACACAACGCAGCCATTTGTAAATTGCAAGGGCAATTTGGTCTTTGCAAGAAATTTAAGGTCAGTTCTGCCCTTAAGGGGACGCGGTGTGGCTCAGTGGCTAAGACGCTGAGCTTGTCGACCAGAAAGGCCGGCCGTTCGGCGGTTCGAATCCCTAGCACCATGTCATAGAGTGAGCTCCCGTTACTTGTCCCAGCTTCTGCCAATTTAGCCGTTCTAAAGCAGGTAGAAAAAAAAAAATGCAAGTGGAAAAATAGGGACAAAAAAAAAAATAGGGGGAAAAAGGTAACAGCATTGCACGCGTCTTCGGCGTTAGTCCTGCCGGCCACATGACCATGGAGATGCGAAGATGAGCACCTCCCCCTAGAATTGGGAACAACGAGCACGGATGTGCGAGGGGAACCTTTTACCTAAACGGTCCCAAAGAAAAAAAACGTACCTCCCAGCCTGATGGATAGTTCACAGAGGATAAAAGTCTCCTGCTTTTGAACATCCTTCCATCACCCAGGTGAGAAGAGGCAGGTCTCCCCTGCCAGGCGGGCATCAGCGTCGCCCCCAAGACCGTGAATGCCAACACGGCATTGATCGAAGCCGAAACTGAGGAAAGGAGAAATGTTGGATTGGAGGATTAAAAGTCTGTCTTGCTTTTTTTTTTTGGGGGGGGGTCTGTCCTGTTAGGGATAACATTGTTTACCCTAACTGATTTAGATAAAATAATAAATATGTTATCATGGTTTATAAGTTAAAGTATCTGCAACTTTAAATATAGGAATGTAATTAAGGGAGTGGTTGTGAAAGCACTTTAAAAGAAGCAAGACGACAGCTTGCTCTCTCTCTGGCTTTGATGATCCCTAATTACTGCATGGACTCAAGACTGCGTTACTCGAACGGGAGAGATAAACAAAGGACTGATTTGTAAGTGAACTGACATTGGATATTCTACACGGACTTTACTAACTGAATATCCTTGAATGGACTGACTTCATGATACATGACTATTGGACTGTTATTTTGACTATGCTATAAATGGAATAAACTATATTTTTGATAGCACAAGCGTATCTGTTATTTTTACCGTATGTTAACAAACATACAAGCTTATCTCACTCATTTATCTGTGTGCCTATCTGACTAACGCTGCACATTCTGTTTAGCTTGTCTCCTTAACGCTGGTTGGGGAACCCAGGCCTAACATGTCCCATCAAGACAAACGTACTAAAAAAGGAGGAACTGGCTTTGGTGACCTCAACACACCATCCTTTTCCTGGTAGCTGCTCCTCGAAGCAGAAATACGAGCAAAAAAACACACACAAAAAAACCCCACAGGACCATCATCCCCTGCAGCAGGAGACGGCTATCACGCAATCTACCAGATCTAAACTTTTTCAGAGATCTGAAAGAGAAAGGAATAAAATCTAGGGGAAGTGAGCTTTCTGCGGAGAGGAAGCCGTTCAAAATAACTCACAGAAAGCTAGATTTGCTTCCTGTTAAAAACGGCTGTCTGCTCTTCTCCTGTGCTCGAAGGAGGAGGTAGAGATCGCTCTATTTTAAAAGTTCCCCGTTACAAAAAGCAAAAATCTATCTGCACGCCTAGGGATAAAGCCACCATTCCCTCCCTCTCCTCCCCAGCTTGGCATCCAAACGGTTCTTTGAATTAAGCCCTGATTTTTGAACCAAAATCTTGGGGATATTCTGTGCTGGCGATTTCAGACATGGGAGGTTTTAACGTCTGTTTGCCCACTGGGTGCCTTCCTCTCTCACGTTAGCGGATGTCAATGTTGTGGTTCCCTGGCAGCTGGTAGTGGAATTGGACAGTGGGGAAGAACGGGGATCAGTCTGGGAGTCTGGGGAGGATTCGGACGAGGGTCCTGCATCCGATGGGCCAGGACCAGCTGGGAGTTAGGTGCTGACTCCAGAGTTAGGTGCTGGCACCAGCAAGGCAGAGGAACCAGGGGAGCCTGTTCCCGGTGCGCATATGCGCAGAGCTGGCGGAAGGCAAGAGCAGCTAAGACAAAAGGGAGTAAGGCGTGCAGCTGACTGCCCCTCCCATAAGGTATAAAAGTCAGGCCAAGATGACAAAACCTTTGCAGGAAGCAAAGTCGTTCATTCGGTTCAGAGTCATTCTTGAAGTTCTTTGTACTTCGGTTGTTGTTTTTTTGTCTGATTGTTTTTTTTCCCAAGTTCATTTGATCCTTCTGTTTTTGGCAGCACTTCACCAAACTGAAAGGTGGGTGCTTATCTCGGGGGACTGTTTGAGATTAATTCTGGCTCGGAATGAAAACAATTCCCAGCATTGCAATAAAATAAATCTTGCTTTTAAAACAGGTTTGTGTGTAATTACGGATTAGGAAGCCTGGGTCAGAACAGTCAACTTACAGGCTCTGTTCTGATTCTTGACTTTGTAATAGATGTAAAGAGAGATCATGAACAAATCGGCCAGCACGTAGTAAATGGCGGTGTATACCTGGGGAAGGAGAAGGAGAAACTTAGAGGGAATTGTGGGATAATTGAGAGAAACTTTATTTTAACCTCTGGAACTCTCTGCTACAAGACAGGGCTAAATAATGGGAGAGGAAGGGGCATCTCAAGGACCCATAACAAGGATGGCTTTGAGCATCTTTTCAGGTTCAAGGATTTGGGCAAGCAGAACCCTCTAGGTCAAACTGTGCTTTTCCCAGTTTCTTACCTGTAGTGGCAGCTGATCAGCCAGGAAAGATCCAATTAAGTTCAGGGAATCGCCTCCAAGCCATCCCAGCAGGAAATAAATGGACAGGGCTTGGTCCATAATGCCAGTTTTACAGGCCAGGTAGAACTGACTGCGTGGAAAGGTGGACAAAGGAAGAATTAAAGAAGAAGCATCAGGGTCATCCCTGATCATCGTGACCAGCAAGTTATACCATGGATTGTTGGGCTGGGGCTGATGAGAAAGGGAGTCCAGCATCTGGTGAGAAGAAATGTGCTCTTTTTATTGCGTCATTCTGCAAAGGGTGACGTTTAAACCACCCAGGAGAGTCTTTCAGGAGGAATTCTGTTTATTTTATATAATTTTTTTTGCAGCCACTGGTTGTTGCACGAACCAGATCTGCGTTTCAAGGGGTTGCTGGAGGTGATATTTCAAAGGCCGCCCACAGCCAGGCGTGGCAGGACACCAGGCCATTTCCTTTGTCTGCATCCCAGGAAATGAATCATCTCTGTTTTGTCATCCCCAATGTGCAGCCACATATTTGTCAGTCAAACGGAGGAAGGAAGGAAGGAAGGGAGGGAGGGAGGGAGGGAGGGAGGAAGGAAGGGAGAGGTGGGAATAGGGAGGGAGGGAGGGAGGAAGGAAGGAAGGAAGGAAGGGAGGGAGGGAGGGAGGGAGGGAGGGAGGGAGGAAGGAAGAGGTGGGAATAGGGAGGGAGGGAGGGAGGGAGGGAGGAAGGAAGGAAGGAAGGAAGGAAGGGAGAGGTGGGAATAGGGAGGGAGGGAGGAAGGAAGGAAGGAGGGAAGGAAGGAAGGAGGGAGGGAAGGAAGGAAGGAAAGAAGGAGGGGAGGAAGGAAGGGAGGGAGGAAGGAAAGAAGGAAGGAAGGAAGGAAGGAAGAAGGGAGGGAGGGAGGGAGGAAGGAAGGAAGAAGGAAGGGAGGGAGGAAGGAAGGAAGGAAAGAAGGAGGGAAGGAAGGAAAGAAGGAAGGAAGGAAGGAAGGGAGGGAGGGAGGGAGGAAGGAAAGAAGGAGGGAAGGAAAGAAGGAAGGAAGGAAGGAAGGAGGGAGGAAGGAAGGAAGGAAGGAAAGAAGGAAGGAAGGAAGGAGGGAAGGAAGGAAAGAAGGAGGGAAGGAAGGAAGGGAGGGAAGGAGGGAGGAAGGAAAGAAGGAGGGAAGGAAGGAAGAAAGGAAAGGAAGGAAGGGAGGGAGGGAGGAAGGAAGGAAGAAGGGGGGAGGAAGGAAGGAAAGAAGGAGGGAAGGAAGGAAAGAAGGGAGGGAGGGAGGGAGGAAGGAAAGAAGGAAGGAAGGAAGGAAGGGAGGGAGGGAGGGAGGGAGGGAGGAAGGAAAGAAGGAGGGAAGGAAAGAAGGAAGGAAGGAAAGAAGGAAGGAAGAAGGGAGGGAGGGAGGGAGGAAGGAAAGAAGGAAGGAAGAAGGAAGGAAGGAAGGGAGGGAGGGAGGGAGGGAGGAAGGAAGGAAGGAAGGGAGAGGTGGGAATAGGGAGGGAGGGAGGAAGGAAGGAAGGAAGGAAGGAAGGAAGGAAGGAAGGAAGGAAGGAAGGAAGGGAGAGGTGGGAATAGGGAGGGAGGGAGGGAGGGAGGGAGGAAGGAAGGAAGGAAGGGAGAGGTGGGAATTGGGAGGGAGGGAGGGGGGGAGGGAGGAAGGAAGGAAGGAAGGAAGGAAGGAAGGAAGGAAGGAAGGGAGAGGTGGGAATAGGGAGGGAGGATGGGAATAGGGAGGGAGGAAAGGGAAGGAAGGAAGGGGAAGGAAGGAAGGAAGGAAGGAAGGAAGGAAGAGAATAGGGAGGAAAGAAGGAGAAGGGAATGGAGAGAGGGGAGGGAGGAAAGGAAGGGAGGAGAGATGGGAATAGGGAGGAGAGGGAGGGAGGAATAAGGAAGGGAGGAAGGAAAGGAAGGAAGGAAGGAAAGATGGGAATGGGGAGAGAGGGGAGGAAAGGAAGGAGAGATGGAAATAGAGAGGGAGGGAGGAAGGAAAGATGGGAATGGGGAGGAGAGGGAGGGAGGAATAGGGAAGGGAGGAAGGAAAGGAAGGAAGGAAAGATGGGAATGGGAAGGGAAGAAGAAGAGAGGGGAATAAGGGAGGGAGGGAGGAAGGAAGAGATGAGGAGGGAGTGGGGAAGGAAGAGGAAGGAAGGAAGCAAAGAAAGGAGAGATGAGAAGAGGGAGTGAGGAAGGAAGGGGAAGGGAGGAAAGGAAGGAAGGATGGGAATAGGGAGGGATGGAGAAAGAAGGAGGGAGGGAGAGAGGAAGGAAGGAAGGAAGGAAGGAAGGAAGGAAGGAAGGAAGGAAGGAAGGAAGGAGCCAGCCAACTGACACCCCTAGCCCAAAACTCCCAGGTGCAGGGTGAAGCTTACCCCGCATTTACTTACGGGAAGGAAGCCCCAGCAAAGCAGGCAATGGAGATCAGGCCCAGCACCACGCTGGTGATGTCCCAGCCATCCTGGGCGCACTCCTGGAAGACAGACAGGATCCACTCCGAACCATTGACACAATCCGAGGCATTCCCGCTGGGAAAGTGGGACTTGTGAGGATGAGCAAACATGGCAGGGCTCAGGTGCTGGGAATCACTGCAAATTCAAAACAGCCCCTCCCATTGCGAACTGGGAACCTCTAAAGGAAGAAGAGAGGTGGCGTTCTCGGGGATTTGCCTAACTGCAGATAAAAATGTGAATAGAAAAAAAAAAAAATACAATGTGAACATTGATTTTTAAAAAAGAAAATACGCATTTTCTTTCCATTCTTTTCCTTTAAGTCGGTCCCGGAATGGAACTTTGCATTCATTTAAAAAAAAATAATAATAATAACTCCGACACCCTTTAACCTGAAGATGTTGCCTAGCCTGGGAACGAGACATTTGGAAATCAACCCACGAGCTCGAAGAATGAACCTTCACCCTCCTCCCACACCTGAGCTACAAATAAGACACCACTGTTGCAAAATAAATAACCTTGTTCTTCTGCTGTGAAAACTAAGTAAGCTGGTGGTGAATAACTATTCCCATCCCAACATTTCCAAGACTAAGTGACTTAACTAACTTCTCTGGAAACAAGCCCCTTGTTCAGTGGCAGTATATCTGAAGCTAGTCCGAAAGAGGGAAATTCCCAGCCTTTGATGGGAAAAGGAGACCCAGACTCGGCACTACCACACACAACCACTCCTGCTTGCTGTTGACTCATCCAGATGCTCTCATGTGACCCCCAGCACCAGTTGACCTGGCAGCCAGCAATCAAACCTTATCAGCACTTTTTCCAGATTCAAACTGCTTCTCCAAGCGAGAAAGGGAGGGGGGGGCTTGCCTTCTCCCTCCCTCCCTCCCCCCCCATTTGGAAGACTTTGGTCTCCAGATAAGTCAGCTGCCTCCCCCCTCCCCAAAATTCTCCGCCGAGGAAGGAAGCCCCCCCACCCCCACCCCCAACATTTCTACAGAGCCGCTTGGAAAACAGATCAAGATTCAGAGCAGAAAGGCTCAAGGCTTTGGTGATTCATCAAAAAGGAGCCAGTTCAAGATGAGTTTTGCTTTCAAAATTCGTCCTGAAAAAGAAACCTGGTTGTATTTCCGGCACAAAAGCCAAACCTCCCTGGATCAACCAAGACAGGCTTGGATTCCAGGGGTTAGGATTAGAGTTAGGGGTCTGTTTAGCCCCCCACTTCCCCAAACTTGCCAGAAGTAGGCCAGTTTGCAGAGAAGACCCCCACCCCCCACCCCCGTTGTGAGGTTTTCAATAGAAAAGCTCTTGAGGGGTTGGTTTCGTAAGGCTCCTCATCGGCTGGCGATTTGGGGGAGGTGTAGTCCGTCCCCCCCCCCCACATCCCCCAATTCTGGAATAGGCGAAGACCTTCCCATGGGGGGGGGGGAGGCTGCAGGGAGAGGGTCTTCCACTCCCCCCCCTCCTCCCTGTTTAGAGATGCTCGAAGCCAAAGCAAGGATGCCGGTTTAGCAAGGAAAGCTCGAGAGGGGGTGGGCTTCTCCCCTTCGCCCCCCCTCCTCCCTCTCCCCCCCAACCCTCCGCCTCCTTTGGGGGGGGGTCCTCCTCCCCTCCCCATTCATCGCCTCTCGAGGGGAAGGGAAGGCTGCGCTTGGCTCGTCGCCTCCCCTTTGGCCGGCGGGGCTCAAAGCCCGCAGCATCCCTCACCTGCCCAGGTGTGTGTCCAAGCAGCTCTTGCTCGGGTTCCTTCTCGAGGGGGGGGGTTCATTTGGGGGAGGGGGGGGCGCTGCCTCTCGGCCAGAGATGACGGAGCCGGAGCCCGGCCCGCTGTGTTGCTGTTGTTGCTGTTGCTGACTCGCCCGGCAGGCTCAGCTGACCGTCGCCGGCTCCGCCTTTGCGGGGCGGAACTGGGCTTGCTGGCCGGTCCAAAGTTTCCCCCCGCCCCTTTGCAGGCTCTTCCAAACCCCCCCCCCCCCCGTTAAAAAAAAGGTGGAGGCTCCCCAGCTGCTCCCACCACTCAAATCCTCCTCGCGGGTCTCCCTGCACGAAGAGCCAGCTTCCCCCATTGCCAAGTTTCTGGCCCGGAAGGAGCGGGTTGCAATAACAGAGTTGCAAAGGGAAGCTTGGAGGTCTTCTAGTCCAGCCCCCCCCCCACCTCAGGCAGGAGACCTGAGATCATTTCACAGCAATGGCTGTCCAGTCTCTTCTTTAAAACAAACAAACAAACAACCCTCCAGTGATGAAGTACCCACAACTTCTGGAGGAAAGCGATCCCACTGTGTTGAAAGGAGAGAGGGAGGGGGCCTCTAGGTGCCCTCCGGGTGCCCCGCGAGGGCCCTGCTTTTCGGCCAGGAAGGAGCGAGGGTTAAGGAGAGAGGGGGGGGCTCTCTCTAGATGCCCTCGGGGTGCTTCGCACGGGGCCCCGCTTTTCGGCCAGGAAGGAGCGAGGGTTAAGGAGAGAGGGAGGGCCCTCTAGATGACCTCGGAGTGCGTCGCACGGGCCCCGCTTTTCAGCCAGGAAGGAGCGAGGGTTTAAGGAGAGAGGGAGGAGGGCTTCTAGCTGCCCTCGGGGTGCCCTGCAAGGACCCCGCCTTTCGGCCAGGAAGGAGCGAGGGTTTCAGGAGAGAGGCAGGGGGCCTCTAGATGCCCTCGGGGGTGACCCCTCTTTGCTTTTCTTCCTTTGTGGGCTGGGTTCCGGGCTTGGAGGCGGCGCCGGGGGGCGGGCGGGCGAAACGACGGGGGTGGAGGCCGCTTCCGTCCGGGCAGCCGGGACTGGTGGAGGCGATGGCGGCCGGGTCGGGGGTCCGCTCGGTGCTGGGCACCATGGAATTCGGGCGGCGGGCCGGGCCGGAGGCCAGCGGGGCCATGCTGCGCGCTTTCCTCGCCCGCGGCCACAGCCACTTGGATACGGCGCACATGTACGCGGGGGGCGAGTCGGAGCGCATCGTGGGCGCCCTGTTGGCAGCCGAGCCCGGCGTGGAGGGGAGAGGTGAGGAAGGGGCTGCGGGTCCGAGCAATGGGGTATCTCCCCACGCCTCCTTCTCTGCAAACTCCAAAAGTGTCCCGCGGTTGAATGCAAAAAGTGCAATTAAATAGAACAGAATATAGACTTGCAGAATAGAATAGAAGAACAGAAAAGAAGAAAAGAATAGAGAATATAGACTACAGAAGAGAAGAGAAGAACAGAAAAGAAAAAAAGAAGGAAAAAAATAGAGATAGAATATAGAATATAGACTATAGACTACAGAATAGAAGAGAAGAACAGAAAAGAAAAGAAAAAAATAGAGATTGGAGTATAGACTGCAGAATAGAATAGAAGAACAGAAAAGAAGAAAAGAATAGAGAATATAGACTACAGAAGAGAAGAGAAGAACAGAAAAGAAAAAAAGAAGGAAAAAAAATAGAGATAGAATATAGAATATAGACTACAGAATAGAATAGAAGAACAAAAGAAAAGAAAAAATAGAGATTGGAGTATAGACTGCAGAATAGAATAGAAGAACAGAAAAGAAAAAAATAGAGATAGAATATAGAATATAGACTATAGACTACAGAATAGAAGAGAAGAACAGAAAAGAGAAGAAAAAAATAGAGATTGGAGTATAGACTGCAGAATAGAATAGAAGAACAGAAAAGAAGAAAAGAATAGAGAATATAGACTACAGAAGAGAAGAGAAGAACAGAAAAGAAAAAAAGAAGGAAAAAAAATAGAGATAGAATATAGAATATAGACTACAGAATAGAATAGAAGAACAAAAGAAAAGAAAAAATAGAGATTGGAGTATAGACTGCAGAATAGAATAGAAGAACAGAAAAGAAAAGAATAGAGATAGAATATAGAATATAGACTATAGACTACAGAATAGAAGAGAAGAACAGAAAAGAGAAGAAAAAAAAAGAAAAAAGAATAGAGACTGGAATATAGACTATAGAATAGAAGAGAAGAACAGAAAAGAAAAGGGAAGAAAAAAAAGAATAGAGAATAGAATATAAACTATAGAATAGAATAGAAGAAAAGAAGAAAAAAGAAAGAAAAGAAAAAGAATAGAGAATAGAATGGAGTAGCATGTAGAATATAGACTAGAATATACAATATAGAATAGGAATAGAAATGGAATAGAATAGAGGTCTTCTAGTCCATCCCGCGCTCAAGCAGGAGAACCTATATACTATTTCAGATGGATAGTTATGGGGTGGACATTTAAAACTTGGGGTGCAGCTCTTCCCCTGGACCCAGAGGCTGTCCAAATCAACCCCCCCCCCTCTGTTGATAACCCCCCCCCCCATCTATTCTAAACAGCATTTCTGGGCTCCGGGCGAAGCAGCGGATCGATCAAATGAAACACATCTTTGCACGTTAGTATTAATTTAAAAAATGCAGTCAAACGTAATCAGTGGGTTGCTGTCTTTATAGGGTTACGAGGTGCATTGAAGGGTCAACCTACAGGGATTAGGATGGGGCCCCTGTGCTTGTGGGGCCCCTGGGCAAGGGCCCATCAGGTCCATGTACCCCAACTGCCTTGTCCTCATTTCCGGGAAAATCTGGTTATTCAGCAACCAGCCTCTGGTGTAATCATTTATTTAATCCATGGTGCAGGTGAGGGTGTTGATCCTGTTGGCCTGGAATTTAAGGAGCTTTCTGGAGAAGCAGAAATAAAATCTAAGGCAGCAGCCAAACCCCAAATCCGTGTTTAGGAAACTTAAATCAGCTTGGGTGCTTTAAAAAAAATAAAAAAAAAGGGGGTGATTTAGACTTTTCCAGGTAAAAAACAAACAAACACTTCCTCTTATGAACTTAGAAAGGTTGCTGGCCCCAGGAAAGCGGGGTTTGGGGTTTTTTTTGTTTTTTTTTAGCAAAACCTGAAGTCGTTTGGGGTGGCTGAGTTTGGGGGAGCACTCTGGCCATGCCCAGATATCGCCTTGACATCTTGGGACAGAGCCCCCAGGGCTCGCTTGGCATGTGTTAGCGGCTCTTGATCAAGAATTTTACCAGGTTAGGAAGCTGTTACCGTGCTGTGAAGAGAGAGAGAGAGAGACTAATCTGATACGCTGCTCTTAAACATGGAGGTTCCATCGACCTACTCGAGAATGCAGAAGTTTCCAAATTGTATGAAGAAAAGCCCGAATCGATTAAATTCATTCATTCATTTCCGCTTCTCCAGAAACCACCTTAATTTTAATCCCTTCACACTCTTCTTCATACAATTTGGAAAGCTTTTTGCTTTCCCGTGTAAGTCGGTGGAACCTCCATGCTTAAGAGCAGTATATCAGAAGAGTCTGAGGGGTCTCCTTGGGGTTGTTTGGAAGCATTTTCCTTCTTTCATTTCTTGAGTTTTGCCCTTTGCAAAAATGTCTTGCCCTCCTTTTTTTCCTCTATATGTTTTATTTTTATTCATAAACATTTTGAATACCATGTATTGTCAGAACATATCACTTACAAGAAAGCAACAGGGAAACAAACAGAAGCCTCAACATATACTAGTAACAATAATAGTGTAGCAAAATAATTTTAACTAAATTTCTCTTTGTATTTAGCTTATTTATGGTTCTGTTAATTATACCAACGTGTTTATAATTATCAACCCTCGTTGTATTTAATTCATACCTAGCAGCTATCTTTCTTCACCTAATTTCTACCTCTTTATCTCTAACCACTTGTAAAATCTGTTCCATAAGTTGATTAAAAGATCACATTGTTATTTACTTAACTGGAAGAAGAACAAGTTAAAGAAACAAGAACAGCATGAGCAAAAAATTTTGGAGATGCTATAGCAGTGGTTGCCAACTGGTGGGCTGGGGCCCACTGGTGGGCCATGAGAAAATTTTGGTGGGCCACAGAGAAATTTCCCAAAGCAATTAATCCAGGCTGCACAGGGACACAAGGCTGCACGGCCCACATGGGCCGCGGGAACCTTCTCTGCCCGCTCACTCCTTACCCGGCAAAGTTGCCTGCTAAAATTGCTATTTTTCCTTTTTCGGACAATCATCTGTTCTGCTGTGCCAGGAGATTTAGATTAGCTAGGAAGCAGAAAATGGTTGGATTTCTTGCTTTCTAGCTCGTCTTTAGATCTTCGGCTCTGCTTCCCTTAGGATTGAAGGTTTGCTTGCAAGCAAATTAAGTGCAGACTCATGGCAAGCAAATTTGAGAGACTGAGCTAGCCGATGGCAGATAGATAGATCACTGATTCTGTGAGCAAGTCAATCTGCCTGTTTTGCCTGATTTTGGGTAAAAATTGCTTTTTTTATTAAAAAAAAAAATCAATATTTACATACATGGTGTGTTGTGAGTTAATTTTGCGAGTTTGCTTGCAAACTCACAAATTTTATGAGTTTGCTTGCAAATTCATAAAAATTTTACTAGCAAAATTTATGTGACAGACTGAGCCAGCCAATGGCAAATAGATAGATTTCTGAATGAATCTGTGATTCTGTGAGCAACTCAATCTGCCTGCCTGCTTTGCCTGATTTTGGATAAAAGTTGTTCTTTTTTTATTAAAAATTCAATATTTATAAAAATATTTATAATATTTACATACAAGCCATGCCCGGCCAGTCATATGACCACCAAGACACATCCACAAATTAGGCCACACCCACAGAACCTGTTCGTGGTCCCTGGGATCTAAAATTATGAGTTTGGTGGTCCCTGAGGTCCAAAAGGTTGGCGACCCCTGTGCTATAGAATTGGATAAATGGCAGAAGCTATGGCATAGGAATTATAAACTAACTATATTGATAGCATATAAAGGAAACCTGTACAAGATGTTTTATAGATGGCACTTTGCACCAGCAAAATTAGCTAAGATGTTCAAAGATAAATCACCCAAATGCTGGCAGTGCCACCAAACACCAGGAACATATTACCATATGTGGTGGTCTTGTATAGAAGCTAAAAGATACTGGACAAAAATACACACAGTTGGAAAAAAATGATAAAACAACATATAGATTTGAAACCTGAAATATTTTTTATTAGGAATGGTACCTGAAGGTTACAGTAAAGAATATATATATATATATATATATATATATATATATATGTATATGTATATGTATATGTATATGTATATGTATATGTATACGTATACGTATACGTATACGTATACGTATATGTATATATATATATATATATATATATATATATATATATATATATATATTTGTTTTCTGAGGTTCTCGCGGGTATTTGTATGTGGATCTTTGGTTATTCGGGTTTTCTCCCGCGTAAGATTGGAAGTATCTAGGCAACGTTTCGATGAAGTCTCATTCATCATCTTCAGGCTTGGTCTTCAGCTCTGTGCTTCTCAGAGTGATGTGAGCTTGCAGCTGCTTCTTCCTTTTAACTGCTAGCGGGGGTGTGACTTGATTGGGTGGGGGCTTGGCTGTGTTCTGATTGGATGGGGGGGTGTTCTAATTGGTTGGGGGTTTGGCTGTGTTCTGATTGGCTGGAGGCGTGTTCTGTTCAGGTGGGGGCTTGATTGTGCTCAGGTTAGTCTTAGTTGCTGGAAGGTTTGAGCTGGTGAGCTGTGATCTTGCTATTTGGCTTCGAGTTCGTGGTCGTGCTGTGCTGCATCTTCATGGTGGGGGTCAGTTCGCTTCATGTATGGCTCAGAGGGGTTTGAGGTGGGTAGTGATGCAGCTGCAGTGCGGCTTCTGGTCCGTGGTCGTGTTTCATCTTCTGTGTGGGTGTGAGTCTGCTTTCTACGTGGAAGTGTGGTGGTGGCATCTTGTGTGGCTCTCAGGGGTGTGGGTCTGGTGTCATTCTTCATGTTAGGTACGCGTCTGTTCATGAGGGCGGGTTTCCAAATGGCTGGTAGGCGGGAGGTATCATCTCGTTTATTCATGCTGTGTGGGCGTTTTTCTATCTCTATGGCTTCTCTGATGATTCTGCTGCTGAAGTGTTCGGTTTTGGCGATAGTTCTGGTATTTTTAAAGTCAATCTCATGTCCTGTGGCTTTGAGGTGTTAGACCAAGGAAGAGGTCGGTTCTTCCTTTTTGATTGAGTTCTTGAAGAACATTGAAGATTGAAGAACATAAGAACTCAATCAAAAAGGAAGAACCGACCTCTTCCCTGGTCCAACACCTCAAAGCCACAGGACATGAGATTGACTTTAAAAATACCAGAACTATCACCAAAACCGAACACTTCAGCAGCAGAATCATCAGAGAAGCCATAGAGATAGAAAAACGCCCACACAGCATGAATAAACGAGATGATGCCTCCCGCCTACCAGCCATTTGGAAACCCGCCCTCATGAACAGACGCGTACCTAACATGAAGAATGACACCAGACCCACACCCCTGAGAGCCACACAAGATGCCACCACCCCACTTCCACGTAGAAAGCAGACTCACACCCACACAGAAGATGAAACACGACCACGGACCAGAAGCCGCACTGCAGCTGCATCACTACCCACCTCAAACCCCTCTGAGCCATACATGAAGCGAACTGACCCCCACCATGAAGATGCAGCACGACCACGAACTCGAAGCCAAATAGCAAGATCACAGCTCACCAGCTCAAACCCTCCAGCAACTAAGACTAACCTGAGCACAATCAAGCCCCCACCTGAACAGAACACGCCTCCAGCCAATCAGAACACAGCCAACCCCCCAACCAATCAGAACACAGCCAAACCCCCAACCAATGAGAACACCCCCACATCCAATCAGAACACAGCCAAGCCCCCAGCCAATCAAGTCACACCCCCAGGAGCAGTTAAAAGGAAGAAGCAGCTGCAAGCTCACATCACTCTGAGAAGCACAGAGCTGAAGACCAAGCCTGAAGATGATGAATGAGACTTCATCGAAACGTTGCCTAGATACTTCCAATCTTACGCGGGAGAAAACCCGAATAACCAAAGATCCACATATATATATATATATATATATATATATATATATATATATATATATATATATTTGTTTTCTTAAGTTTTCGCGGGTACTTACATGTCTGGCATTCAGCTTTGTTCGGGTATTTTCCCACGTGGTGCTTTTAAAGTTGTAGCAACGTTTCAGCAGAATCTCATCTGCCATCATCAGGCTTGATGAGATTCTGCTGAAACGTTGCTACAACTTTAAAAGCACCACGTGGGAAAATACCCGAACAAAGCTGAATGCCAGACATATATATATATATATATATATACATACATACATACATATGTATATGTATATATATATATAATTATACATGTATTAACAGTAACTAGAATTGTATTTGCTCAGAATTGGAAAAGCGATAAGATACCAATAGAGGGAAAAGTAATTGAGAAAATATTTGAATGTGCAGAAATGATCAAAGAAACAGAAGAAACAGAATATTATATGGTATGTGATTTATTTTATCAATGCTTGGAAAATAAAATTAAAATGGACTAGAATATGAATATATAAAGTAATAAGTGTTGCAATGACGAGGCAGTCGAGGTGTTTGATCATGATCGACTGATTCATGATGAACTTTATTGGAAACTAGTCTTGCATTTATACACATTTTTAGTAATCCTCCAACATTGGTTAACTTTGGTTTCTGCTTGACTTTCGATATTGTTCAGCATAATAACTAACACAATTAATGATTTTAGTCAAAGTCCAACATATATTTACTTCCTCTCTCTAATCCTCCTTTAGATTAGTGACTTTGTTTGCCTGAGTTGTATCTGCTTGGAAACATTCTTTTCTCTTTGAGGTTTGCCATCCAAGATAAAGACATTCCTGCAATTACAACGCTACAAATAAGATTGTTAAAAATAGAGATATTAAATAATAGTTATAAGAAAATGTGATTATTATTATTACATTGATAAGAAAAGTATGAAATATAATTGTGCAGAGATGGACAGACTAACTTTAGAAATCAAAGATAAGGGTGGGACAGAGTATTATGAAGCCTGGAATAAAATGTCTCAATGGCTAGAATCAAGGAAAAAGAAAGAAAGGATTGACTCATTATAGGAATGAAAGTTAAAGTTTTGTAAACCAAGGAGAATGAGATATAATGGACAAATATGAGGTGATACAAATGCATGAGGATAAAAGACGGTTGTAAATGTGTATATAATTGTAGATAAATGTAAATAAAAATAATAGGCAGCTACCACTATACTAATAACATAAGTGTTGTGGTTCGCCAACAGCCTGTGCAGACGGCAGCAAAATCACACAGTGGGGAGGAACGGGGACCAGTCTGGGAGGACTCGGACGAGGGTCCTGCGTCCGATGCAGGGATGGGGCCAGGACCATCTGGGAGTGGGGTGCTGGGAGTCTGGCAACAGCGAGGCAGAGGAACCAGGGGAGCCTGTTCCCAGAGCGTGTGTGCGCAGAGCTGCTAGAAGGCGAGAGCAGCTGAAACAAAAGGGGTGACTCTGGAGTAAGGTTGGGAGGTGATTGGCCCTCCCATAAAGGATAAAAGTCAGGCCAAGATGACAAAACCTTTGCAGGAAGCAAAGTGGTTCAATCGGTTCCGAGTCCTCCTTGAAGTTCTCTGTACTTTGATCGGTTTTTTTCTTGTACTTCGGTTGGTTTCTTTTATACTTGGATCCTTCGGTTTTTGGCAGCATTCCACCGAGCTGGAAGGTGTGTGCTTATCTTGGGGAACTATGTTGAGATTAGTTCTGGCTGGGAATGAAAACAATTCCTAGTGTTGCAATAAAATAGGTTTTGCTTTCAAAACAAGTTTGTGATCAATTACGTTTGACGAAACCTGGGTCAGAACAATAAGGGAAAAAGGAAATTAACTGTTATGTGTATCTCTATACTAAAGCTTGTATGGCCAAAATGATGGCCAAGGAAGTCGCTTGGTGTTCAATTGTTTTTAATGTTTATTCGATTTTTTTTTTTAAAGTATTAAATATAATTGTCAGCACAAGATATATGTACCCGGTTGACACACGGTTGAAATGAAATGGAATGATTGCAAAATATAAAATTAAATATTAAAAAAAAAAATCTGTTCCATGTTAAGTAATATTCTCTGTCTCCTTTTTCGCCCCCACCTCCTGCCCGCAGTTAAAATAGCCACAAAGGCCAATCCTTGGGATGGGAAAACCTTGAAGGCCCAGAGCGTCCGCTCGCAGCTGGAAGAGTCCCTTCAACGTCTACGGCTGCCAAGCGTGGATCTCTTCTACCTCCACGCCCCGGACCATGAAACCCCCGTGGAAGAAACGCTGCGGGCTTGCGATGAGCTTCACAGAGAGGTGTGAGGATTGTTTTTTGGGGGGGGTGTTGGCTGCCTGAGGGTTGAGGAGCGGGCACCCCCTCCGCCAGGCTAGCTGCCCCTCTCCTCAATGCATGAGAGCGAGCTGGAGGGAATCCTCAGAGACCACCCAGTCTGACCCAGAGTGGCCATGTTCCTGACAGAATGCGGGGAGTGAACTCTTTTCTCCACACATGTTGGGTTATAAGGCCCCACGTTCCGCAGCCAGAGGACTCCATGGATTTGATTCCGAGGGCAATTGAAAAGAGAAAGAGAGAATTGGGGACTAGAAAGAGATACAGAAAGAGAAAGAGAAGAGAAATAGAAGACGAGAGGAGAGGAGAGGAGAGACAATAAAAGGAAGAATAGAATAATGGAAATGGAAATAATGGAAAATTGGAATAGAATCATGGAAAATAGAATACGATTATGAAAAATAGAATAGAAATAGAATAGCATAAAATAGAATACAGAGTTGGAAGGGTCATCTAGTCCAACCCCCTGCCCAAGTGGGAGACCCTATACCATTCCTGACAGATGGGAGTCCAATGGAAAGCCTCCAGGGATGAAGCTCCCAGAATTTATGAAGGCAACTCCTGTCCCATTGTTGGTTGATTGTTCTCACCGTCAGAAAGTTTCTCCTTATATCCAGGTTGAATCTCTCCTGGATCAGTTTCCACCCATTATTCCTTGTCTGGCCTTCAGGTGCTTTGGAAAACAGCTTGACCCCTTCCTCCTCTCTGTGGGGCAGCCCCTCAAATCTTGGAAGGCTGCTCTCCTGTCTCCCCTGGTCCTTCTCTTCCCTAGACTAGCCAGGCCCAGTTCCTGAAACCGTTCATCGTATATGTTAGCCTCTCTCTTGCTCTCTCTTTCTTTCTTTCCTTCCTTCCTTTCCTTTTCTTTCTCTCCTCTCTCCCTCTTTCTCTCCCTTTTTGTTCTCTTTTTCTCTTTCACTCTTTTTTCTTTCTCTCCTTCCTTCCTTTCTCTATCTCTTTCTTTTTCTTTCTCTCCCTCCAAATCTTGGAAGGCTGCTCTCCTGTCTCCCCTGGTCCTTCTCTTCCCTAGACCAGCCATGCTCCGTTCCTGTAACCGTTCATTGTATGTGTTAGCCTCTCTCTTTCTTTCTTTCCTTCCTTCCTTCCTTTTCCTTTCTCTCCTCTCTCCCTCTTTCTCTCCCTTTTTGTTCTCTTTTTCTCTTTCACTCTTTTTTCTTTCTCTCCTTCCTTCCTTTCTCTATCTCTTTCTTTTTCTTTCTCTCCCTCCAAATCTTGGAAGGCTGCTCTCCTGTCTCCCCTGGTCCTTCTCTTCCCTAGACGAGCCAGGCCCAGTTCCTGAAACCATTCATCCTATGTCTTAGCCTCCAGTCCCCTAATCCTCGGCCTAAAATGATGGGATGACTGATTTATCACTCCACAGGGGAAGTTCAAAGCGCTTGGCTTGTCCAACTACGCCTCTTGGGAGGTGGCGGAAATCTGCACCCTTTGCAAAGCCCACCAATGGCTGCTGCCGACGGTGTACCAGGTGAGCAAGGTCTGGTTTTGCCTTTAACCAGAGGGCCACTTTCAACCCACGGCTGCGAAAAGCTCCGAGCGATCCACTTTGCTTGTGCTGCTTTGGGCGAAAGACTTTTGAGTGAAGTCTGAAAAGGAGTGTCAGCTTTCCAGCAAACCACCATTCCAGCCAATAACTCCAAGACAGACATCTTCTCAAAAGTTCTTTTTATTTGGATAGTAAACTGGCACAACTGGGGAATCTCGCATCTGAAAGTTCCAATAAGTAAAAAACTACAAAATTCACTCACTGCACCCATAACTGCATCATATGGCCCAAACGTCATCCGCCCCAACTTGAGACATCCTCTCACTTAGGCGCAACACGACATGACCTTGAATCAGAAAAAAAATGTTATGTCGAGTTCCAATGAATTCCCCCCACCTTTCCCAGGCTCAATTGTGGCAGCGTGGGAGCCTTGGATCTCAATATGGCTTCCCAAAGCTGACAAGGAGTTGTTGTTGTTGTTGTTGTTTCCTTGTTTGAACCCAGGGCATGTACAATGCGACCACAAGGCAGGTGGAGAAGGAGCTGTTTCCTTGTCTCAGGCACTTCGGAATGAGCTTCTACGCTTACAATCCCCTGGCCGGTATGGAGTGGGAAGGAATTGTTGTTGTTGTTTTTTTAAAAAAAACACGAAATTGCAAGAATGGGTGAAAGAATGCTGGGAAATGAGTGACTTTGTGAATGATCCTAAGACTCTGATGTTTCTTGAACAGGTGGGCTCCTGACAGGGAAATACAAGTACGAAGATAAAGACTTAAGCCAACCACCGACTGGCAGGTTTTTTGGGAATGACTGGGCCAGAGTCTACCGGGACCGGTGAGTCTCCACGCAACGGAAGGGACTAGCACCTTGAACCAGAAGAGAGGGAGTGAATGGAAATTGGCTCTTTGGTTGGAAAGGCTAATACAGATAGATTTGATCAAGGGTTCTTCAAACTTGGCAAGTTTAAGACTGTGTAGACTTCAACTCCCAGAATTCCTGAGCTAACATGACTGGAGGAGGAATTCTGGGAGTTGAAGTCCACAAGCCTTAAAGCTGACCCCTGGATTAGAATAACAGAGTTGGAAGGGACCTTGTTGGTCATCTAGCCCAACCCCCCAAGCAGGAGACCCTACACCATTTCTGACAGAGGGCAGTCCAGTCTCTTCTTGAAAGTCTCAAGTGATGAAGCTCCCTCAACTTCTGAAGGTAACTCCTGTTCCATTGTTGGTTGATTGTTCTCACCATCAGAAAATTCCTCCTTATTTCCAGGTTGAATCTCTCCCTGATCAGTTTCCATCCATTGTTCCTTGTCTGGCCTTTGGGTGCCTTGGAGAATAGCTTGACCCCTTCCTCCTCCTCTCTGTGGCAGCTCCTCAAATCTTGGAAGGCTGCTCTCCTGTCTCCCCTGGTCCTTCTCTTCCCTAGACCAGCCAGGCCCAGTTCCTGCAACCGTTCATCGTATCTTTCAGCCTTCAGTCACTCCCTCTTGCTCTCTCTCCTTCTCTCCCTTCTTCCTTCCTTCCTTTCTTTGTCTTTCTCTCCTCTTTCCCTCTTTCTCTCCCTTTTTGTTCTCTCTTTCTCTCCCTCATTCTCTCCCTCTTTTTTCTCTGTCCATCCATCCTTCCTTTTTATTTCCTTTTCTTTTTCTCCCTGTCCCTTCAAATATTGGAAGGCTGCTCTCCTGTCTCCCCTGGTCCTTCTCTTCCCTAGACTAGCCAGGCCCAGTTCCTGCAACTGTTCATTGTATATTTTAGCCTCCAGTCCCTCTCTCTTGCTCTCTCTCCCTCTCTTTCTCTCCCTCTTTCTTTCTCTACTTCCTTCCTTCCTTTTTCTTTCTCACCCTCTTTCTCTATTTCCTTCCTTTTTCTTTCTCTCCTCTCTCTGTCTTTCTCTCCCTTTTTGTTCTCTCTTTCTCTCCCTCGTTCTCTCCCTCTTTTTTCTCTGTCCATCCATCCTTCCTTTTTATTTCCTTTTCTTTTTCTCCCTGTCCCTTCAAATATTGGAAGGCTGCTCTCCTGTCTCCCCTGGTCCTTCTCTTCCCTAGACTAGCCAGGCCCAGTTCCTGCAACTGTTCATTGTATATTTTAGCCTCCAGTCCCTCTCTCTTGCTCTCTCTCCCTCTCTTTCTCTCCCTCTTTCTTTCTCTACTTCCTTCCTTCCTTTTTCTTTCTCACCCTCTTTCTCTATTTCCTTCCTTTTTCTTTCTCTCCTCTCTCTGTCTTTCTCTCCCTTTTTGTTCTCTCTTTCTCTCCCTCGTTCTCTCCCTCTTTTTTCTCTGTCCATCCATCCTTCCTTTTTATTTCCTTTTCTTTTTCTCCCTGTCCCTTCAAATATTGGAAGGCTGCTCTCCTGGCTCCCCTGGTCCTTCTCTTCCCTAGACTAGTCAGGCCCAGTTCCTGCAACCGTTCATTGTATGTATTAGCCTCTCTCTTGCTCTCTCTCTCTTTCTTTCTTTCCTTCCTTCCTTTTCCTTTCTCTCCTCTCTCCCTCTTTCTCTCCCTTTTTGTTCTCTTTTTCTCACTCTTTTTTCTTCTTCTCCTTCTTTTCTTTCTCTGCCTCTTTTTCTTTCCTTTTCTTTCTCTCCCTTTTCCTTCAAATATTGGAGCACTAGCTCTCCTGTCTCCCCTGGTCTTCCTCTTCCCCAGGCTAGCCAGGCCCAGTTCTTGCAACCGTTCTATCCTATGTTTTAGCCTCCAATCACTCTCTCTTCCTCTCTCCCCCTCTCTTTCTCTCCCTCTTTCTTTCTCTTCTTCCTTCCTCTCTTTCTCCCCATTTTTATTCTCTTTCTTTTTCTCTTTCTCTCACTTTTTTTTCTTTCTCCTCTTCCTTCTTTTCTCTTTCCTTTTCTTTCTCTCCCTCTCCCTTCAAATATTGGAACACCTGCTATCCTGTCTCCCCTGGTCCTTCTCTTCCCTGGACTAGCCAGGCCCAGTTCCTGTAACTATTCATCGTATGTGCAATCTCCTAATCCTCCTGGTTGTTCTTTCTTTCTTTCTTTCTTTCTTTCTTTCTTTCTTTCTTTCTTTCTTTCTTTCTTCCTTCCTTCCTTCCTTCCTTCCTTCCTTCCTTCCTTCCTTCCTTCCTTCCTTCCTTCCTTCTTTCTTTTCTTTTCTTTTCTTTTCTTTTCTTTTCTTTCTCCCCCTCTCCCTTCAAATATTGGAACACCTGCTATCCTGTCTCCCCTGGTCCTTCTCTTCCCTGGACTAGCCAGGCCCGGTTCTTGCAACCGTTCATTGTATGTTTTAGCCTCCGGTCCCCTAATCATGGTCCTCGAATTACAGCCCCAATTGAGCCCAGAATTTCTGTTGCTAAGAAAGACAATTGCTAAGTGAATTTTGCCCCATTTTACAACCTTTCTCGCCACAGTTGTTAAGCAAACCCCTGCGGTTCTTAAGTGAGTCGCAGAGCTGTTAAAGTGAATCTGGCTTCCCCATTGACTTCGCTTGTCACAAAACAGGAACACGTGACTCCAGGACACTGTGACTGTCATAAATATGAATCAGTTGCCAAGTGTCTGAATTCTAATCCCGTGACCCTGGGGAAGGCTGCCACAGTCGCAAGTATGAAAAATGGTCATAAAATATCTTTTTCCAGTGCCGCTGTAACCTTGGTCACGAAATGAACTTTTGTAACTCGAGGACAGCTTAGATCCAGAATTTTTGCATTGCTTGCCTTTCCGCTATTCTGTAAGGTATGACTGTCAGCCTTCCCGAAAGTCTCCACTCCAACAAAAAAACTCCGAGACAGACATTGTCTCCAAAATTCTTTTTTATTTGAATAGTAAACAGGCACATCTGGGGAGTCCCGAATCGGGAAGTTCCGGGCTTCCTTACAATAAGTAACAAAATTACAAACTCACCCCCTGCACCCATCATGGCATCACATGCCCCAATCACCATCCAATTTGAGATGTCCTCTCACCCAGGTGCAGAGATAACATGACCTTGACTTAGAAAAAGAGTGCCAGGCATGATATTCCCCTCTGAAAAAAAAATCTGAAAAGTAGCCAGGGATGTAGCGGTTACCTCAGCACCCGCCCCCTTTAAGTTTTAGCACAGTAAAGTAATCAAAAGTGATTTTTCAAGGGGAGTCTGCATGATAGTTTTATTATTTGACAAAAAATAATAATAAAAAGCGCCATGAGAATGCTCTCGGGCAAAGGATTTCACATTTAAAAAATAAAACAAACAAACAAAAAACAACAAACAAACCTTGCTTAACAGACAGAAAAACAGCTACAATGCTTCATCTCTAATTGGACTTTTTCTTTGTTCCCTTTCCTTTGATCAGCATTGCTTCTCTATGCTTCTTTCTAGCTAGTTGAGCTGATAGCATAACTTTGAGTCTGGCCTGTCTTTTGGCTACAGTTGTCTTCGTCTTCAGTTCCAGATTGGCTCTCTTTGATGTAAACTTGTTTTATTGTCTTCAGTTCTTCCATGTACAATGTATGTGCCCTTCTCATATTTCTTACGAGACTTGGATTCACTGGGTCATGTTCAAGGTCCTTCCTTTGATACTGCTGTACAGCAGACTTCCCTGAAGCCTTCAATGAGTATTTAACACTTTGAAGAGCATCATATCTCCTTACGCCAAGGCGAGATGTCTTGGAGGTTATAATGTTACCCATTAGGCTGAAAGGACTCTCAACTTGGGGTCCATGGAAGCAGCTCATAATTGCTTTCATCATCTTGAAGAGGCAAGGATACTTTCCTGCTGAAGCAATCCCAGTCCAGTTCGTGGCTCCAAGCAATTTTTTTTTTTTTCCCCCTCCGCGCGACTTCCCGCAGGGGAATTTTTTATTAAATGAACATTGCTTTCGCTCTCCAGAGGGAGCTACAGCCGTTTGGCTCTTTCCACACCTCCGCATCCCCGGGAAACCTCTCCCCACTTCCCCCGCCTCTCAGGAAGTGAGGCTGCTCTACCTGGGCGATTGGACCTCCAGAGGATTTTCTTTAAAGCCCCTCTCGATTCATGGAGGACCGCGGGGTTGCTCCGATGCACGTCGGTTTCCCCTCCCGGTGGGTCCTCCTTTCGTGTGGAGGGTGGCGGGGGAAGACACTCGCCCGAGAGGATCTCTCCCCGTGAGGTCTGAGCTGCGGAGGAGAGGGCAGGAGGTTCTTCCTGCTTGCTGAGAGGTGAGAAAGCCGCGGCTCGCCCGGCGAGATTTGGGAACGAGGGGCAGGAGGAGGCACGTACACACCCGCGGCTCACTTTCCCAGTTTTGCCCAGCCCTTACGGCTCTGGTGCGGCCTTGACGGGCAGTGAGTGCCTCCCCGCCGGACCCTCCACTCATCCTGACAGGGCCGTGCCAGAGCCGTGAGGGCTGGGCAGAGCTGGAAAAGTGAGCCGCGGGTGTGTGCGTGCCTCCTCCTGCCCCTCGTTCCCAAATCTCGCCGGGCGAGCCGCGGCTTCCTCACCTCTCAGCAAGCAGGAGGAACCTCCTGCCCTCTCCTCTGCAGTGCAGACCTTGCGGGGAGAGGGAGGGAGAGATCCTCTCGGGCGAGCGCCTTCCCCCGCAGCCCTCCGCACGAAAGGAGGACCCGCCGGGAGGGGAAACTGAGCCACGGAGGCAGGAAGGACAGGCTGGTGGGCGCTAACTTCGCTCGTTCTCCCCGCGTCGGGCTAAGGGTGGTTTCCGCTGCGAGCGGCTCAGGACCCACGGCGCCTTCCGCCTTCTTCTCCTGGAGCAGCCCAGCCTCGCCTTTCTTCTCCGTTCTCCCGCTCCCCAAACCTGGACTAATTCCAAGCCTCTGGAATGCAACGAGGTTCGCATCCTTCTCGCATTCGCTCCCGCATCTCCACGGCCCGCCCCGCGCGTGTTCTTTCGGGGTCGGCCAAAAGAGACCCAGCGCCGCGTGCCAAGAAATCGCACACACACACACACGCCAACACCCTTCCTTTCCAGCCGGTGGTGTGGATCAGCTCCGGAGTTGGGCAGCTGCTTTCCCGCTCCCGACTCAGGGGGCCTTCGTGGGGAGAATCGGAATTCCGATTTTAATCGGAAGAATATCATGTATGAGTGCTATTATGTCTAACCACATGCACTCCAATAAATTCTCCCCTCCCATTTTCCCAGGCTCAAGAATGTGGCAGCGGGGTGCTAATATGGCTTCCAAAGCTGACAGTTACTTCCTTTCTGCTAAATTGTTTTTTTGTTCTGCTTTTACTGCTTATTTAGGCCAGGCCGTTGGTTTTTTTAAGTGGTAGGATATTAAGTGTTTTGTTTTGTTTTGAAATAACCTCTCTAGGTATTGGAAGCAGCACCATTTTGAAGGAGTGTCCTTGATCCAAACTGCCCTCCGTGAAGCATATGGTGCAAATCCTCCCACTCTGACCTCCGCTGCCCTGCGTTGGGTCTACCATCACTCAGAACTGCAGGTAAGGCCAAATACCGTTCCCCCCCCACCCCCAAAATAAGACCGTCATATATATATATTTTTCTTGCCACCAAAAAAGGCACCAGGTCTTATTTCGGGAGATGTCACCCATTGACTAAACCCACTTGCCCATGTCACTCCCAGCCTCCTTTTCGCTGCCAGAGGCCTTCAGGAACCTCTTCTTCTGCAGCTGGCAAGACTTTCCTGAAGGGCTCTGCAGTGGATAACAGAGCTCAGGATCGATCCAGAGCTTTGTTCTCAGCTCCAGAGGCCTTCAGGAAAGCCTGGCCAGCTGCAGAAGAAATGGGCTGGCAAGACAGGTGTCAGGGTGAGGCCTGGCTACAACCGTCCAAAGGTAAGAAGTAGGGCAACTCCACCACCAAGCTTAATTTTTACCCATGCACTCTGGAGTGAGTGGGATGTTAATTAGGGCTTATTTTAGGGATGGGGCTTATTTTGGGCGCATGTGTAAAATCAAGCTAGGACTTTCTTCCAGGATAGGTCGTATTTTCGGGGGAACGGTATTATCCTGGAAATAATATTAACAAATGGGCCTCTGCTGTTGGTTTATGGAGATTCTCAGCCATCCAGGTCATGGCTGTCCCTAAGGTGCTTTTTCCAGAGGCAACGGGACGTTCTGTTTTCTTTGAAACACGCTGCGAACAGCCAAGGACGAAGCCAAAACAAGGCACCCCCTGAGGAGATGGCTGGAGAAGATGGACTGAGCCTCACCGTCCTCCTTTCGCTCCCCCGGTGATGGACGGGCGATGAGGCCGCCCATGAACTTAGCTAGCCAGAGCAACAAAGGCCAGTTCAGGCCAACTGCTTTTGGCCAATTTCAATCAGAACAAGAGGTCCTTGGCGGTTGGCAACGTGATTCAAAGAAAAAACAATTAAGTTGTAGTTGCCTCTTGAAAAACCATCTTTGGGACATCTCTGAAGTTTTTAAGAGCAAGCTTTCGGCCTTCAGGGTTGCAAAATCCGTCGGTCTTTAGGGTTGGCTTAACTTTTAACTCTTCTCTGTGGGGTAAGGAAGGGATGCCTTCCATTTTCAACAAAATCGCCGGGATCTGCTGCCTCAGCCGTGTGAGGAAAGGCAGAGCCAACCAAACGAATAGGCTGAAAAACATCTTTTATCCGTGAGCTGTCAGACTTCTGAAAACAACATAAACACCACAATTAGGTTTAATCCAATAAGACTTCGCAGGGCCCAGCACCAAAGGGAGGCTCATTTCAATTTCATTGAAGACATGATGTGCATTGACAATAAACGTTTGATTTGATGAAGGGATGCCTTCCATTTTCAACCCCAATCCTTCTCCTGATATGACTTTACTCCTTTGATTTGGCTGCTGCTTGTGCAAGTTTTATTCTTCTCTTCCCTTCCCCAGGATAAATATGGAGACGCTGTGATTATTGGCATGTCCAACATGGGCCAGTTGCAGGAAAATCTCCGCTCCAGCGAGGAGGGGCCCCTCGTCCCGAGCGTGGTGGAGGCATTTGAGAAAGCTTGGCACCTCACAGCGCATGACTGCCCCAACTACTTCCGCTGAAGGTGTGCCGGGGGGCGGAGGTGGGTCTCAATTCTTAGGGAAAGGGGAATTAAACATTGCTTGCTGCGAGACACGAATCCTAATGTTGAATTATTGGTTCCACAAACTTTAATCGGTTATAAAGACAACAAACATGCTGTAAGTTCTTTTATACATTTTAATAGACATATATATATGTATATACACACATACCCCTTTAAAAAGTCATATGATGACAGTATCCTTATTAGTTCAGTCCTCCATTAAGAGGAGAGCAGTTATGAAACTTATAAAAAAGCCAAGTCTTTTTGGTATTTCTTCTGCTCTAGTTTTCTTCATTGCTTGCATCTTCCTCCTCCTCCTCTTCCTCCTCCATCTCGCCTGAAGGGTCCCCTGTGGGGGCCTCCAGCTGTTCAAATTCTCCCGTCTCAGCATCCCACACGCTCCTGATCACCACATTAAACTCGGCCATTGCGTATCCAAAAAGTTTCTGAAATTAAAAGCATCGACGTCTCACACACGGCACTCAGAACCGGAAAAATCGAATATGTGCGTGACAGTCGTAAGGCAAAAAGGGCCTTCAAAGTTGGCAAGTTTGAAGACTTGTGGACTTCAGCTCCCAGAATTCCTGAGGTAACATGACTGGAGGAAGAGGAATCCTGGCAGTTGAAGTCCACAGGTCTTAAAAGTTTAGTTTACTTTGTCATTGCATCTCGTACAATGAAATCGAACACCTTCAGTGCACTTCATGACCATGAAAATAAACACAAACACACATCCTTCACACTCCGCACACTGAATTGAAAACCCGCAACACTGCACCAAAACTGCATTATATACAATAGAATTCAACAGAGTTCCTGCCCTGGGATAGAAGCTGTTTTTCAGCCTATTTGTCCTCATTTTTATTATTCTGCACCATCTGCCAGATGGTCATAGTTCAAAAAAAGGGTTCCAGGATGAGATGGATCTTTGAGGATGTTTTGAACTTTCTTAAGGCAGCGAGAGCTGTAAAGCTCTTCCAAAGAGGGGAGAAGGCAACCCATGATCCTCTGGGCAATGACGTTCACCCTCTGGAGTGTTTTCCTATCTGCCTCTGTGCAATTGGCAAACCATACAGAGGTGCAGTAAGTTAAGATACTCTCTAGGGTGCAGCGGTAGAAGGTCGCCGTACATTTTTAAGATTACCAACCTTGAAGACCCCTGGTCCAAGGTACAGGAAAAAAAATGGGAAAGCCTCTACATTTCAGTAGGAACCGCTCACTGTGGCTGTCAGGAAAACTAACTTAAGCTTCAGGATCGAAGAACAAGGGAGACAAACCTCGGTAATAAGGTGGAATAAATGTTCAGGGTCTTCTTTCCACGATTAAATTACAGAATTAGAAGAAAAAAGAAAACTTCCTGCGGTATTTAAATAACAGCTATCTTTCATGCATGTTCATCAAAATTTGCACTCGAGAGAGAGAGAGAGAGAGAGAGAGGTGTCAGTCTGGGAAAGTATTTTAAAACTGCCTGTGAAGGAACGAAATGCGCTGGTGACTTAAATCTGGTGGAAACAGGAATGAAAAATTAGTTTCCGTTTCTGTTGCCATTCTCAAGTATCGTGGCGCAATGGGGTTGCATATAAGAGGGGAATCTAATCACAGAAAATGAAGCTACGAAAGAAGGATCCTCTGCAGCCACTCACCAAGATGCGAGCTTGTTCTGGGGTGAGGATGTCCCCCTCTTTACAAACTTCGTAATCAGAGAGAAGCGTCACTACACCTGGGAAAAAGAAGAAGAAGAAAAAATGAAGGGAAGAAAGAGGAAAGAACCCTGGCGGCGTTTTTTTCAGGTTAGGTTCCCAACCTTTTTTTAGGGTGGTGGGTAATCCAAGCTGCCTCAGCTGAGGTTCCATGGAATGGGAAAACTGCTCCAGGGGTCCCATATCCAAATTGACTGCGAAGGTGGCCTTGTTTCCAGCCCGGGCAAAATCGGTCTCTCTGAATTGGGAAAACCAGCTGCAAAAGGAAAAGAGAGGTGCGGAGTGGAAATTCATAGGGACGAGCAACTCTGTTCTTCCATTCTCCCGTGGTATCACCTGGACAACCAGAGGCGAGGCGAGAAAGGTGAAGGAAGAAATACCTGGCATGCCCCCATTGGAGTCTGACTCCGAGGACAAAGACGAACAGCGGACGGAGCGGGAGTGTGGCTCCCTTGGCTGTGGAGGAAACTGGGGAAGGGCAAAGTCAGGCTGGGCAGAGCAGGGGAGAGGTAGAACAAGGGAGAGGGAGTTCAGAGGAAGACCAAAGCCCACCCCCTCTTCATCCTAGGGCACGCAGGGAAGAATGGAGAAGAGAGCAACGTGGGTGTCATGACTTACGAGGGAGGAGAGGGCCCTGATTCCCTTCACAAGGCACACCTGGGGAAAGGAGCTTAAAGGAGAGGTCGTTGCAAGCTGTGTTTTCCGGGAAGAAATGTTGAGTTTATCAAAATGTTGGCTGCTGTTATCTGCGTTCCTGGAATCCTCCCAAATGGTTTGATTTATTGCCATGTTACTTCACTTCCGCATTTATTGCTTTGGTGGATTTATAAGTTTTGGACTAGAATATTTGCAGCCAAAGGCTGTTGCAGGTTCCTGGGAGTTTTTCTCCAAACCAGAAGGTAACTGGGTCACTGTGGGCAAAACTGGAGCTAATAAAGGGATCCCTGCTTAGTATCTGGCTGGGTTGTCTTTGTACCATGCCCTAGAGATCATCACGCTCCCATTTTTTCAGGAAACGCTACAGGGATGGTGAATTCAGATGGCTGAAAACAGGATACAGGGCAACTGGTTCTACAACTAACTAGCAATACCGTAAAGAGGTAATCTCTTTTCTAGGTTGTAGATTTTGTTTTGCTTCTGAGAGCAGAAAAGGCACAGTAATTCAGACTGGAATTCTGTGATTTGCCCTATTTGTCTCGGGGCTTAAAAAACGGTTACAGGGCAGCCCACAGGCTGGTTAACAGGGTAAGGGGTGTCAGGATACAGCCCTTCTCAAAAAGCTTCCACAATCCCCCCCTTAAAAATACAGGTTTTCCTACTTACTTTACAACTTCATCTGTCATGCGATTTGTGAAAAGAAGCCCAACTTCTCCCCGCAGGTGCTTGCTGACCTAAAAAAAAACCCGAAAGGATGAGGTGATTGACTTTTTCCAGGGTGGGGCTTCAGGATTCTGGGAGCCCAGGTCTGGGGGAAAGGCCTGCTTCCTAAGAGTAGGCCACAGGCAAGTGAAGTGAGGTAGTTTTTAAAGTCTGGTGCTTTTACCTCATGCAAGTTATCTTTGTATTCATCCGAAGGGCTGTGACCCAGGGCCACAGTCATCACTTTGTTTTTCCCAAAAAATATCCTGGAATAAAAAGGAAAAGTAAATAAATCCTGGTGAAAATTCAAAAGCTCCACTATTCTTTCAAGGGAGCGTCGCCTTCAGTTTCTGCTTTTCCTATTTAAAGAAACGGAAGCTTTCCAGGCAAAGATCCAAAGGGCTATAAGAACGTCACCTGCTGTGTTTCCAAGCACTGCGAATATCCTTCAGTTTGTTGTTTCTCATGTTGGCAATGGAGAAAATGAAGAGACGCTTGTAGGTGTCCACGCATTTTCGTAGCTAAAGACAAAAAAAATAATAATAATAATTGGCAGTTGGTTTCGTTTTTGATTTTCGCACCCTGCATTTTCTATCTTTTTATTTTATTTAAAGTTTTATTGATTTTTAAAGACAAACAAAAACAAACAAAACATAAAAACATCCAACTTTCTTGCATAAATGTACAAACAATGTGTCGGTTGGCTTGCAAGATTTTTGTGCATCCATTTCATACTCTCAATTACAGTTACATTACATAATAATTCATATTATCAATCAAAAATTGAATACCCTAGTATTATTAATCAATCATGACTATAATTTTGTTCATTCATGCTTTGTGAGATAACTATAATTTACTTAGTTTATTTTATAACAATTCATATAATTCTCCCGAATCTATCCTAAAAACATTTTATAAGTATAATAATAAAAAGAAAAAAAGAAATACATCTTTGTATATTCATTGTTCTCAAAAATTCTACATATTCCATTATTATATTTTATTTTCTAACCATTGATAGAAAAGGTCCCAAATTTTATAAAATTGTTTGTCCTCTTGTTCTCTAATTTCAAATGTCCATCTACTCATTTCAGCATATTCCAATATTTTCTTAATAATTTCCTCCTGCGATGGTATTTTCTCATTTTTCCAGTTTTTAGCAAATACAACCCTAGCCGCTGTTAATATGTTTACAATCAAATATTTCAGATCTTTACTGTATATATCAGGTAGAATTCCCAATAAAAATATATCTGGTTTCAAATCTATATGTTTTTTTGTCATTTTTTCCAACCACATGTGGATTTTTGTCCAGTATTTTCTAGCAGCCACACAAGCCCACCATATATGGTAATATGAGCCAGGTATCTGATGACATTTCCAACATTTTTCAGATTTATTCTTGAACATTCTTGCTATTCTTGTCAGGGGAAAATGCCACCTGTAAAACATCTTATACAAATTTTCTTTAAATGCTGTTGACATTGTCATTTTATAATTTTGAGACCACAGTTTTTGCCATTTCTCCAAATCAATCCCATATCCAAAATTCTTCCCCCAAGCAATCATAGTTTCTTAAACTTGTTCTTCTTCTAGTTTAATTTCTAATAGATATCACCCGCATTTTCTATCTTGAGGAAGTTTCACAGGCCCAAATGTCAGGATTTTCCCACAGAAAACTTAGATGACACCGCTACACAGCTAATTACAGTTACGTTAATTTAATCCTTATATTGGTGAAGTTAACGGTCACCCTGCAAAAATGATCCTTTTCAGGAGCCTTTAAATGAAATGACTGCTCGACAGCTGGCTTACCAATTTGCTTACCTCTTCTATCAGCTTTTGCTTAACTTCCAAACCTTTCTTGGTGGTTTCGGTTAAGGAGACTGCAAGCAAGAAAGAGATGGGTCCATTATTCAGTCGGGAGTGTTGTGGATTGTGGTTTCATTTGGAAATTGTACTGCGGCACAAGGACAACGGAGCAGACAGGGAATAGAAGGAAGGAAGGGGAGATGGTTTGGATGGATGGAAAGGAAGGAAAATAGGATGAATGGGAGGGAAGGAAGAACAGATATAGATGGATGGGAAGGAAGGATGGAGAGATAGGAAGGAGCTGTAAAAATTGAATAATTTTTCAGGGAAGCAGCCTGCTTGACTTTAAATATCCACATTTCCCGCCATGTTGTGAACTAGCAACTTCTATCGGCTCCAAAAGTATTATCTCTTTTAAAAAGCCTCAATTTTCAGGATAAATTCCAGAGCAGCCAGCCGATGTCTTTCAGGAGGACCACCAATCTCGACCCAGGACCGCGATGAAGGGGGGGATCAATCCATGAATCAATTACTACCCTCCTTTTGAGTTCATCCAGTCCACTTTCATGGCCCCAATGGAAATGGCAACGAGGAATTCAGCCATTTAAAAAAAAAAAAAAAAAAGAGCTGGGAAAAAGCAAGTTGAACTGCTGACACTTTGCAGTACTACAACCCCCCCCCCCGTGCAACCAAAGGTTCCCCTCCCCAACTCTTGGGGTAGAAAATGACTAGAAGAAAAAGGCTACCCCCCCCCTCTCAGCCCTCTCTTGGCGCTGGATGTTGTGTTGTGCAGCTTAGCCTACCTGGCAGGGTTGTTGTGCAAACAAATAGCAAGTGAAGTTGTGCAAAAAGCAAGGAGCGTCCCCGGCTTTCCCTTGGGGGGGGTCTTTATGGGGGTAGGAGGAGAAAGAGCGCCTGGGGGGGGGAGAAGGAGAGAGGGAGAGCAGAGAGAGGGAGGAGAGAGGGAGGGAGAGGATGAAGGAGAAAGGGGAGAGGGAGAGAAAGAAGAGGGAGAGAGGGAGGAGAGAGGGAGGGAGAGGATGAAGGAGAAAGGGGGAGAGGGAGAGAAAAAAGGGAGAGAGGGAGGAGAGAGGGAGGGAGAGGATGAAGGAGAAAGGGGGAGAGGGAGAGAAAAAAGGGAGAGAGGGAGGAGAGAGGGAGGAGAGAGGGAGGGAGAGGATGAAGGAGAAAGGGGGAGAGGGAGAGAAAAAAGGGAGAGAGGGAGGAGAGAGGGAGGGAGAGGATGAAGGAGAAAGGGGGAGAGGGAGAGAAAAAAGGGAGAGAGGGAGGGAGAGGATGAAGGAGAAAGGGAGGGAGAGGGAGAGAAAGAAGAGGGAGAGAAAAAAAAGGGAGAGAGGCAGGAGAGAGGGAGGGACAGGAGACCCCCCTGACCTCGGGGGATGGTGTTTATTCCCCCCCCCTCACCCACTCACCCCTCTTGTCCCGCTTGGACTTGGGCATCGCGGCCACCCACGTGCAGCTCCTTCCGGCAGCGGCAGCGGTGGGCGGAGTCTCGCGGGACGACGGAAAGAGTTGAGGTGTCCACGGCGGCGCCTGATTTTCCGAGCCAGGAAAAAAATAAATAAAGTAAAAGCCTCACGGGGAAAAAAAGAGGTCTGCCTCGTTAAGCCTCTTTATAAGATATTTTATTATTATTATTATTATTTCGGTCCGTTTTATTTGTTCCCGGTTTTATTTTATTTTTTTTACCCCCCCCCATCGGGCAATATTCGCCTCTGCCTCTCAACTCCCCCTCATGAGGTCCTTCGACGCTTAGGTTGCGGGCCTTTCGCGCGGGGCCTGGCTGGGAGGGCAGATGTAGATCTATGTACACATTGATTTTTCTCCGTTTTTTTTTATTTTCGGTTTTTTTAAAAAAAAATTATTCCCGCCTCAGATATGACAAGCAAAGCCAGTTGAGGGATTACAGCGAGATTTGCTCTGTGGATCTTCCCCCCCCCCACTTTCAAGGTCACTCTACTACATTCATATCTCTATGTGCCGGAAGCCGGAGGTCTATCTCTTGCCTCTATGATCGCGCAGAGCCTGATGGGACAGCGGAAGCTTTCTTTTCCCTTCCGGCTCCTGTCTCCTTTGGGTCGTCATGGCGGCGCCCGTCCAGCCCCTGCTTATTTTGTCGCTTCTGCTCCTTTCTTGGCTTCCCCCGCCGGCGGGCGCCGTCTACGAGGACCAAGTGGGCAAGTTCGACTGGTGGGTGACCGGCTGCCCTGCCTGCCTGCCTGCCTCGAAGGGCGGCGCCGTCAGGGTTGCCCCGTGGAACTGCCCGCCACTAGAAAGGGACGCGGGCGCTGCTGCTTGCTTTGCGGGCGAGAAGGAGGGCACTTCGTGGCGTTGATAAAAACACCCAGACGTGGCAAACCGGCCCTTAAATTAGGGCGCTTCTGGGGTGAAAAGCAGCTGCTTCTCTGAGCTTATTTGCCAGACTAATAAAGGAGAATATTTGCAGCTCAGGGTTGACATGAGGGGCCTTGAGCTGGGAGGTTTTCTTGCAGACGTTTCGTGACCCAACTAGATAACATCATCAGTGCTAGAAGGCAGGAGGACGAGGATAATTATGGGGTCCTTGGTGCTTTCTGAGCTTGGTTGTTTTTTTGCAGACGTTTCATGACCCAACTAGATAACATCATCAGTACTGGAAGGGAGTGGAGTTTGCAGGGAGGAGAAGAAAAAGAAAGGGAGGAGGGAGGGAGGACTATGGAATCCTTCGTGCTCTCTGTGGAACTTGATCGTTTTCTTGCAGTTGTTTCATGACCCAACTAGGTAACGTTATCAGTGCTAGTGCCAAAGAAGGGAAAGGGAACATAGGATGAAAAATAGTTTTTATCCATGGGCCGTCAGACTAGTAAACGCAACATAACACCACAATCAGGCTTAATGTGACAGGCTGACAGTGCCAGTGTATATACCAGTGTAATATGTGTGTGTTTGTGTAATGTGTGCTAATTTATTACCTGGGGTTAGGGATTTCTTTTTATTTATTGATTATTGAGATTGAGATGTATTCCGTGTTCTTGGGTGGGAGGCTTGTTCAATCTCATTTTACACATGTTGTGCATTGATAATAAAGGTTTGAACTGGAAGGAAAGGAAGGAAGGAAGGAAGGAGAAAATGAATTGGAAATATGGAAGGACAGATAGAGGAAGGAAGGAAGGAAGGAAAGAAATATTTGAAGCTCAGGGTTGACATGAGGGATCTTTGATGCTCACTGAGTTTCCCTGTTTTCTTGCAGATGTTTCTTGACCCTAACTAGGTAACATCATCAGTGCTAGGAGGTTTGGGATGTGCAGGGAGGAGGAGGACGACTGTGGGGTCCTTGCAGTTCTCTGAGCTGGGTGGTTTTCTTGCAGGGGTTTCATGACCCAACTAAATACTGCAACATCATCAGTGCTAGGAGGAAGTGGGGAAGGAGGAAGAGAAGACCCTAGGTCAGGGGTGGGCAAACTTTTTGGCTCGGGGGCCGCATTGACTTTTAAAATTTGACAGACGGGCCGGGTCAGCACAAGATTTTTTGGGAATTTCCTCCCCTCTTCTCCTCCTTCCCCTCCCCTCGGAGGCCCCCTGAGTCAGGAGTTGCTACCGCCGGCGCAGCTCTGCATGGCTCCAGTCCCGCCTTGCCTCGGGAAGGGAAAGGCAAAAAGGAAGAGCCGCGGCGGCGCTTTGCAAAGGCAGCAGCGGCACTGGAGGCTCAGGCTCAGCGGCTCCTGGTTTTGCCTTTCTCTTCCCAAGGCAACGTGGGACTGGAGCTGCGCCGGCGGTAGCAACTCCTGACAGCCCCAGCCGGATACCTGAGCGGAGCCCGGGCGGAACTGCCTGTTGCTGCTGCGGGCGTCTGACTGCCCAAGTAAAGAATCCCACCAGCTCAGGGCAACGTTGAGGAGCAAGAGGGGAGAGGCAGAGAAGGAGGAGAGCAGCTGGCCAGTTGGGGGAGGCTTCCTGTGCTGCGAAAGAGGCGGCTAATGATCTCCAGCTCCGCTCTGCTTCTCCAGCATCCGGTGCCGCCCTGTTCTGTGCGCCAGCTGCTTGGACTTGACACAGAACAGGGTGGCGCTGGATGTTGGAGATGCAGAGCGGAGCCGGAGATCATTAGCCGCCTCTTTCGCAGCACAAGAACAGGATGGTGCCGGACCATTGGAGAAGCGGAGCAAAGCCGGAGATTAGTAGCTGCCTCTTTCGGCGTAGAAAGCTTCCCCCAACCAGCCGGCTGGTCTCCTCCTTCTCTGCCTGTTTGTTCTGTATGGCCGAGGAGGAGACCAGCCAAGAAGTGCGCTGCCAGGCAGGGGCCACACTGCCACCGCCCAGCCCTGGCGAGGGAAAGCAGTGGGCGTTCCCTGGGCGGCAGCCTTGGCCCCGCTACCAGGGAAGCAGCTGCCCAGCTCCATGTTGTGTGTGCGATTTCTTGGCGCGCGGCGCAGGGTCTCTTTTGGTTGGTCCCAATTTTTTTTTCAGAGGGGAATATTTTTTTCAGAGGCGGGCCGTATTAAAACGAACAACGGGCCGGATGTGGCCCGCGGGCCGTAGTTTGCCCACCCCTGCCCTAGGTGCTCTCTAAGCTTGGCGGTTTTCTTGCAGGCGTTTCATGACCCAACTAGGTAACATCAGTGCTAGGAGGGAGGGGTATTTATAGTAGAGGAGGAAGAGAAGGATTGTGGGGTCCTGGGTGCTCTCTGAACTTGGATTCTTTTCTTGCAGATGTTTCATGACCCAACTAGGTAACTTCATCAATGCTCGTGTGATTTGCCATACACTAAATAAATCACTGAACTAATGCAATTTGCCCAGGGGAGCCTTGCGCTTTGTGGAGTGAAAAGGGTGTGTGATCTTACAGATATTTAAGATGTTAGGGTTGTAAGCCTCACAGTTATTCTGTAATAAGATGGGCAAGCCAAAACATTTTACAAATAAATAAATACATAGAAGGTGAGGAGGGGGTAGCTGGACTATCATGGCCATTGGGGAACAGATGAGAGTTGCACCCCAGGACCCCTATTTTCCTTTCAGTGAAGAGAATATCTCTAACCCCTCCTGGCTGTTTCTATTTATGACTGCAGGAAGTGTGCGAAAATGTGATTTTTCTTTGAATGTATTGCAGGAGGCAGCAGTACGTGGGCAAGCTCAAATTCGCCTTTTTGGAAGCCTCCCCTGCATCCAAGAAACTGATTGTGGCTACGGAGGAGAACGTGGTGGCTGCGCTGAATTCCCGCAGTGGTGAAATCCGTGAGTGTCTTTTTGGGGGTCCCTGCCTAGGGCGGCTCCTGGGGAACGAAAGGGCCTCCCCCAAATGGGAAAGAGTGAAGCTTCTGCTGTGGGTGCAAGGCCTTCTTAAAAGGTTGCTCTCGTTTTTTTATTCCCCCCCCCCCCCCAGTGTGGCGACATGTGGACAAAGGGACTCCTGAAGGGGCGGTGGATGCCATGCTGATCCATGGTCAAGGTGAGGAACGGGACGCTCTCCTGGTAGCCATTTCTCATTTACTCACTTTCTCCATGTGGGCAGTAGAGTTATCCTCGACGTACAACCACAATTGAGGGAAAAATTTTCTGTTGCTCAGTGAGACAGTTAAGTGAATTTTAGCTCTGTTTTATGACCTTTTCTTTCCTCGGTTGTTGAATGAATCACTGCAGCTGTTCAGTGATTAACAAGGTTGTCCCAAAGGTGCTTTTTTAAAAAGAGGCAACTGGACTTGCTGTTTTTTTCTTTGAAGACGTTTCACTTCTCATCCCAGAAGCTTCTTCAGCTCTGACTGGATGAAGGGAAGGATTGATACTCCTTGCAGGCAGCTGGTCATTTGCATCCTTTCCAGAGAGTCGTTGAGGCCACTTGGAGGTTTATCTGTGTCCTCGGGGTCACCTGAGTGGTGCAAACGGGTGTGAAGCTTTCTTGGAACTGTGTTGTAGACTGGAGATAGGTGGTGTCATATCCCTCCCTCTCTGTTGAGGGAGGGCTGTTCAATTTGGACATAGATGGCCTCTTTGAGCCCCTCTTTCAAACCAGCGGTCCTCTCTGCCCCAAAATGTGGACTTTGCTGTCTTCAAAAGAGCGTTTTTCGTCTTTCAAATGCAGTTGGACTGCTGAATCTAAGTCCTGATGGGTTTGTTCTCCTATGTTGTGCCGTGCGTTTATGATGTGGCTGTTTTGTTTCCCCAAATGACCAGCTGTCTGCAAGGAGGATCAATCCTTCCCTTCCCCACCACCATCCAGTCAGAGCTGAAGAAGCTTCTGGGATGAGAAGCGAAACGTCTTCAATGGAAAAAAAAACTGTCAACCTTCAAGAATCCTTCTGCTTGTTTTTTCCGGCTGCCGTAGAAATGGGGGAAGTGAAAATAAATTGGGCTTTGGGGGCTGGGGGGGGGGAAGAGTGCTGGAGGCTTGAGATGGTGAATTGTAAAACTCAGGAAAACTTTTATCACTTGCTTATTGCATGTCTGTAGCTTCTTATCTATCCGGGCCAAGGTCAACGGTCAGATGTCTGCATCACGACCTGAAGATGCCCCATATGACATTATACACATGTCAGATTGGAGGGCCAGTTTGAACTATTGTGGATGGGAACGTTGCCACAACTTTGTATATGTGATTTTTCACGCCTAATGCCTCAGATCTTGAATTCTTTTGATGCTACCACTTGATTTCCAGTAAAAGTCCTTTTCTCTAGAACTGTAATGGCGAACCTATGGCATGTGTGCCACAGGTGGCATGCAGAGCCATTTGTGCCGGCCCATGAGCTGCAGGTAAAACATACCTCGCTGTGCATGTGCGCGCTTCATAGCTGATTTTTGGCCAGTTTGAGGCCTTTTTCGGCCTCCCAAAGGCTTGAGGAAGGCTTCTGCAGGCTTTGCAGGCCGAAAACCAGCCCCGTTTTGTCACTTCCTGTTTCTCTGGAAATACCGGAAGTGACGAAACGGGGCTAGTTTTTGGCCTGCAAAGCCTGCAGAAGCCTTCCTCAAGCCTTTGGGTAGCCGAAAAAGGCCTCAAATTGGCTGAAAATCAGCTGTGAGGCACAGTGCAGGTAAGGGAGCTGCGTGGGTGCGGATTGCACACACATGCGTAGGGGGCATGGCACGTGCATTGCCTTCTAGGTGCTGGCACTTGAGCGCGAGCATGCAAACGCACACACCATTTTTGGCACAGGAGCCCCAAAAGGTTAGTCGCCACTGCTCTATAACAATGGAGTCTAAAGGTTTCTTTCTCGCATTTTGAACGGAGCCTCACCTGACAAGACCAGAACGTCCAGCTGCCTCTTGAAAAAGAAAAAAAATAGCACCTTTGGGACAGCCATGACCTGGAGGACTTGAGAATCTCCCTAGACTTTTAGTAACAAGGTTGTTAAACGAAACGGGCCTCCCCGCTGACGATCCCATGACACTAACCGTCAAAAGTACGAGTCAGCGGCCAAGCGGCCAAATTTTGGTCACTAAGGGAAAAATTGTCATAATTTTTCCCAGTGCCATTTCCCAGTGCCATTGTAACTTCGAATGGTCATTAAATGAATGTCTGTAAGTCAAGGATTGCCTGAAATGTTGTTTCTTGATTATTATTATTATTTTTTTAGCCCACAAGTCGAAAAATGTCTCTGAAAAGAGCCGTTCGGAATTTGGAAAATCTGGAGGGGGGGGGCGGTTTGATGTGGCCTGTGTTCTGGTCAAGGCTTTCTGAGACACTGACAAACACACATAAAATTCAAAACCCTTTTTATTTTAGTTCAATGGCTGTGAATTGTCATCATTCAGAGCCCGGAATGAGTCTTAACCGGTTATAACTACTCCCAGGGACGTCTGCCAAAATTCTTCGGGAGAAATCTGATAATAACACACTTTTATTTGCCTTGAACTGCTGCCAATGACTAAAGTCCCAATTAGTTTTTCCAAAATCAAACAGAGAACAAATTAATAACACAGCTTCAATGTTTAATCCGAAAAGAGTGAACAGCGTTGCTTCCTGCAAAGGTTTTCCTACCTTTGCACTTCCTTTATACCTTATAGGAGAGGCAGTCACCTCCCATCCTCACTCCCGAGTCACCCCTTTTTGTCTTAGCTGCTCTTGCCTTCTGGTAGCATTGTGCATATGCGTCCTGGGAACAGTCTCCCCTTGTTCCTCTGCCTCGCTGCTGCAAGACTCTGGAGTCCCTGGGGGCAGTACCCCACTCCCAGATGGTCCTGGCCCCATCTCTGCATCGGACGCAGGACCCTCATCCGAGTCCTCCCCAGACTCCCGGACTGGCCCCTGTTCCTCCCTACTGTCTGACTCTACTGCCAGCTCTGCAGGTTGCCGGCAAACACTGAAATTGTATGTTCTGCACCTGTTTTTCTGTAGATGCCATCACGGTTTCCAACGGGGGTCGTATCCTGCGGTCTTGGGAAACAAACATTGGGGGCCTGAATTGGGAGGTTTTGATGGACGCTGGCAGGTAAGAGTCTTTTGGATTAGGATTAGTTTCAACAAGTGAGGAAAGACGCCCATTTTTTAAACACAAAATAAACTCTTAAATTAAGCTTTCAGATGGCTAGTTTGGTTGGAGTCCAAGATGCTGTGAAGTACGTGGCCATTTTGAAGAAGAGTTCCCTGCTCCTACATTATCTCTCCAACGGTTACCAGAAATGGACAGAACATTTGCCAGAAAGGTGGGTTGACTCTAGAAAATAGCCTCTAACCCTAACCCTAGTCATTTTTATAAAGCAGAAATATTATGTTGTGTTAGCATATTCCTGGCCGTTGTCAGGATTCCGGCGGTTACCCCAATTAAATCATGAGTCTCGAGCCAAACTTCCAAAACTTCAAAAGGATTTATTGGGAGTTAACATGTCCGGCACTACCTACACCCTTCTAGGTGTATCGTAATTCATATCCTCCAATGGGACACGTCCATAGCCCAGAGTCATCAATCATGTTCTCCAGTTAGAATTTTGCCCAGCAGAAACTTCAGTCACCTAGTTACTATCTTTGAAAAACTATTTATGGAATGCACTTTCGATTTCCAAGCTGCCGCACTGCTCTTCCAAACTCCTTTCCCCCCCTTCCCTTTCTGTTGGCAACTCGAAAAAGACCGTAGAAATATTTTATGAGTTGACAGCAGTTAGGTTAAGTTTTTCTTACTGACAGGCAATAGTGTCAGGGTTCCAGAAATTACCCGTTCCAAGCAGTAGCTCCGAGACAACCATAATCTCCAAGTGTTTTATTAAACAGAAACTTGACACATCTGTGGAATTCCGAAACTAAAGCTTACTCCCAGACTTCCCACAAGACTCAACCTACACCCACCCCTTTTCTTTCACATCATAAATCACATGAACCAATCACCCTTCAGCTACAATTCTTGCTGTGCCATAGAGAACGACCTTGAAGGTTTTACACATCTATTTTGTCGACTGAAAGCTACTCAAACAACAGCAGCCCCCTTCCATCCTCCGCAGCTGGGTGGCAGCTTTTAATAAGGATTCCAAAGCTGACAAATAGATTACAGATTGTTCTTGTTTAGCAATGGCCTCATTTAGCAACTGTTCACGGTTACAACAGCGATGGGAAAGTAACTTTAAAACTTAACAAAGGTTGCAGGGAAAAGAAAGCCGAGTTAAAAACATAAGCACAAGTTATCATTTCAGTTAGTGACTGCTTCTCTTGACACCTGAATTACCAGTCCCAAATTGTCACTAAACAAGGACTGCCTGTGATATGGATTGAAAACAAGCAACTTTTAAGTGGGTCTTCAGAGCTGCCTCTCATTCTGCGTCTTTTATATCCGTCCTTAAGGTATAAAATTTTGACCCAGAAGGTTCAGGAGTTCAGCTCCTCTGAGAAAGAAAGCAAGATGGCTTAAAACGGACAACCTGATCATGCTAATTCGCGCCTGCTTTTCTTTTATCAGCGAGGTGGTCCAGTATCAGCTAGTCTATTCCCACGGGACAGGTGTGGTGCATGTCGTCGGAATTTCTCCACAAAGCCACCTCAGCGTCCTGACTTTCAGCATTGAGGATGGCGAAATGACAAGACAGGTGAAGCCACCGTTTGGCGTTCACTGGGGTTTCCTTCGCCAGGTTGGCTGGGGCAAGAGAGGGGAGGGAAGACAGTAATCTCGCAAAAAGTCTTTTTCTTGCGGTAAAATTACAACGACGTCAAATATTTTGGGTGCACCTATGCCTTTTAAGCAGGCAGTTAGTTTTCTGCCAGGTGCCTTTGCTGGTTCATCCCAGCTAGGATAAGGAGCAAGCGCCTCTCTTTGCTTTTCGCAGATCAGGGTGGCAGCTCCCTGGTTGAGGAACCTAGCGGGGACTTGCAACGTCGTAGAAGAAGTGACGCTCGTGTGTGTGAACCCAGCCACCCAGTCCCTTTACACCTTCTCCCTGGAGGCGGAAGAGGAGATGAAGGAGGTTCCGCTGCAGGTGAGGGGTCCAGAAGTGAGCTGGCCTGTCCCATTTAGGCAAAGCTGAGAGGTACTTCTGAGTTCCTTGTTCCATGACTCCCGTAATCCCTTGTGGGGTGGAATGTGGGCAACTGGAATGGAGCAGAGTGATTACTGGCCAGATGCCTTTCCTGTCACCAGTGCGGAGTTTTTGCAGCAGATGTATTCTCATTGTGCCCAGCCTCTACCAAGGATCTAACTGATAGCCTCCTGATTGTGAGGTGAGGGCTCCACCTCTAGGCCACCACATCACTCTTGAGAGGCTTTTCGATCCTGGAACAGGGAAGTGCATGTTCCTTTCAACTGTGGCCGGTGCGGTTATCATGCCCCAAAGCATCCAGGTGTTCACTTCCTCTGCAGCTCGCTTAGCTGATCGGCCTGCTCTCTCCCCCCTCCCCCCCCGCTTCCTGCAGTCTCTCGGCCTGGAATTTGCAGGCCTTTCCGAAGCCGGCATCCTGTCCTCCCAGCCGAACCCAGCCAGAGCTCCCCGGCCTCAGTTCTACCTGCGTCTGTCGTCAACCCATTTGGCTCTCTTGCAATATCGGCACGGCGTCTTGAGCCTCCTTCGGAATTTCCCTCAGGTGAGGACCAGAAAGGGAAGCTTCCCTCTCTTGCGCTCGACCTCCTTCCCCTTCAGGGGGAACACTCAGGCAAGTTGGGTAGAAATGACCAGGACTTGAAACTCTGGCCAACCCTCGGTGCTTTCAGAAACACTGATCCCTTTTAAAATAGGTGGATTTTGACTCCCAGAATTCTGGATTTTGTGAGTGTTGTGTGATCCATGCGCTATTTTTTTTTTCCTCTGCTGTCAAATTTATTTAGTGCTTAATAAACATCGTGTTGTCTGGGTTATTTTGTTTGATTATAACAATCACGACACAAATTACATTCCTAATCTTGAAAAAATATTCGAATCTGCAGACGTGAATAGATTTAATATTAGAAATTAAAGGGGAAAAAAAGAAGAACCTGAATATTACCTGGTATGGGACTTGTTTTATAAATGGCTAGAAAATAACATTGATTAAAAGGGATTAGACGTAATTATAAAGCAATAAGAGAAAGTAGCGTAATAGACATATACGTATGGGAATGTGATTATTATATGATTATACTGTTAAGAAGAATATTATTAGTAATTGTTAAGCACATGAAATATGTACCTAATCGACCCACGATTGAAATGGAATGGATTTATTGTATGTTAAAAATAAAAATAAAAAATAATCTGAAAAAACAACAAATTACATTCCTAAACTTTACCACTTTTTTCCAGCCATTGATAAAATAAATTCCACATTTGATAATAGTCTGTATCTGTTTAATCTTCAAAGTAAGTCTGTCCATTTCTGCCCAGTCCAATATCTTCTTAATTAGCTCATCATCTAGCGGTATTTCTACATTTTTCCAATGCTGAGCAAATACAATCCTTTTTAATTCATGCAATATTAAATATACGCTTTGTTTATCATTTTTTTTCTGATATTTATACCAATAAAAAAAGTTCAGGTTTAAGATCTACATGTTTTTCTAACAGCTTTTCTAACCACGTGTGTGTTTTTGCCCAAAATCTTTTTGTGATCCATGCACTATTGATCTCTCATTGTCTTTCTTCGCATGGTGTTTATCCAGGCCAGCCTTGTGACTTTTGCGACTACTGGTGAAAAGACCGTGACAGCTGTCCTTGCCTGCAAGAGCGAAGGGGTAAATATACATCCCTGCATGAAGTGGGTGTGTGTGTGGCCTGGTTGCAGATTCGGACAGTGAGGAGGTTGGGGAGGAACCTGGGCCAGTCCTGGAATCTGAGGAAAGCTCTGATGAGGGCTCTGCGTCGGAGGCAGAGATGGGGCTAGGGCCATCCGACATTTATTAGCTGCCTACAGAGTCGGACATAAGTGGGGAAGAGGAACAGCTGGAGCCTGTTCCCAATGTGCAGATGTGCAGAGCTGCCAGGAGAAGGGAACAGCTAAGGAACAAGGGTCAACTCAGGAGTAAGGGCACAGGTGGATGGTGAATGGCCCCTCCCATTGGGAATAAAGAGGAGCGAAAGGGGAGGGATGTTTGCAGGAGACAGTTAGTTCATTTAATTAGGGGGAAGATTTGTTCATGACAGACAAACGGTTGTCCAGTCTCTTCTTACAAGAGATTTTAAGAGGCTGCTTGAAATGGCGGATGCCTCTTTGAACCCCGTGTGTTGTTCAATCTTTCGCTTCTTCCCTGGTGGGTAACTTCCATTCTTGTGAGAAACTGAAGGCTGTTTTGCTCTGTTCATTCTCTCCCTCCAAGGAAGGCCCTTTTTGCCCCACCCAGGCCTACACCATCAACTTGTACCTGGCTGAAACCGGACAGAGGCTTCTGGACACTCTCATCACCTTCACTCTGGAGAAGAGTAGCATCAGGCCTGAGCAGGTAACGGTGCTTCCGATAAGCGGGGCGTGTTCCCAGCCTGCAGCCATCGCTTGGCGAGAATATTTCTCTGGGATCTGAAAGCCCACGCTGCATTTTTTTAAAAATCAACCACCCCTTGCCAAAGATTGTGCTTTGAGAATGCTCTTTAGAACAGCAAATAGATCTAACACCAGAATTATTCTTATTACGGTATATTACCGGGGAAATGCAATAAAAGAACCACCTATTTAATGCTACGTATACTAACAGCAGCTAGAATCAGACATGCACAAAATTGGAAGAACGAAAGCACACCTACAGATGAAAAGGTAATAAAAAACCCCACTAGAATGTGCCGAATTGGACAGGCTAACGATGGAACTTAAAAGATAAAGAGGAAACAATACTACTTAACATGGGATGCATTGTACAAATGGTTAAATTACAGGTGTAGAGATTAGTAACTTAGTAACAAAAGATTAATAAAATAGGAATAAATACAGGTATATGGATATATGTAACAATATATACTGTAAACAATATCACTTTGGGCTGTACACAAATATAGATTAAAAGTAATAAGCGTAATTAGAGTGTTATGGTACAACTATGAAAACAATAGTTATAATTGTGACGTACAATACTATGCATTTAAAAGAAACTACACCGTATGACTATGAGAATAATGGTTCTAACCAGGATGTATAAATACGATGTATATATAAAAAGGACTTGATATAGCCAGTACGCTGCCATTGCAAATGCGATGTATAATAAAGGAAAATGTACAATACGAATATTTAAAAAAGAGAGAGAAAGAGAGAGAAAATGTCCTTTTTCTATCACTCATCCATTTCTTCCCTTTGTTGCAGCTCTTCATTCAGGTCTTTTTAAAGAAGGATGATTCTGTTGGATACCGTGCCTTGGTGCAAACGGAGGATCACCTCCTCCTGTTCCTGCAGCAGCCAGGTACCCCTTTGAGCGCAGAGTGTTGCTGCACCCTTCATGGTACCCTCTGCTTGGGGCCAGACCTGGGCCAGAGCTTCGTAGCTGTTGTGACCCAGCGGCCAACAGAGCTGGCAGCAGACTCGGACAGGGAGGAGGTTGGGGAGGAACCTGGGCCAGTCCTGGAGTCTGGGGAAGGCTCTGAGGAGGGCTCTGCGTCAGAGACAGAGATGAGGCCAGGGCCGTCTGACAGTTATCAGCTGCCTTCGGAGTTGGAGATCAGTGGGGAAGAAGAGCAGCCAGAGCCTGTTCCAATGTGCGCATGTGCAGAGCTGCCAGGAGAAGGGAACAGCTAAGGAACAAGGGTCGACTCGGGAGTAAGGGCACAGGTGGACAGTGAATGGCTCCTCCCATAGGGAATAAAGAGGAGCGAAAGGGGAGGGGTGTGTTTGCAGGAGACAATTAGTTCATTTAATTAGGGGGAAGATTTGTTTGTGACTCCTTGCCAAGTATTTTCTGCTACAGCTTTGCGCTTGGAAGCTATCGGCCTGGCAACTCTCCAAGCCTGATAAGATCTGTGATTGTAAATCACTCTTGAAAGACTGTTTGCTGGGACTTGGCTGGATGTGAATGATAAGAATTTACATTAGCCTAAATAAAAGGGGTTTTGTCAGGACGAGGAGATTTCGTGATTTTGGGAAGCCCAGGTAGCCCTTCTTCCTCCTCACTTGCTCTGCCCTCTGGGAGATTCCATCCATGGCTAGAAAAGAAATAACACTCTTTTTTTCCCTTTTTGTTTTTGTTCGCTTAATCTCACTCTTGGCAGGAAAAATTTGGTGGACCCGGGAAGAGTCTCTGGCTGAGGTGGTTAGTCTGGAGATGGTTGACCTGCCCTTGACAGGGGCCCAGGCAGAACTGGAGGGTGAATTTGGGAAGAAAGCTGGTAAGGAGCGATGGGGGGAGGGAGGAAGAGGAGGGGGGAGAGGATGATTTTTTGCCAAGATCGCCGACCCTTGCAAAGGGAGCCTAGCATCCATCGCTTGGTGCAGCGTTCTCCTGAAGAAGCTCAAAAGGAGACCCAAGGATTTGGGCCGCTGTGTTCAGAGTTTTTCCTGGTGTTGGTTTGCTTGTTCCCTCCTCCTCCAAAGACTAAATGCTGAATTGTTTCCTGGTTTGTGCTTCCTTTTTGCTGCCTGGAAATCAGCCATTCAAGGTAACCTGGAATGTCCTGTGTCCTGTTTTGCTTGAGTGCGTTAGGTGTGCCACGAGAGAGGGAGGTACCCTGGGGCCATTTCTGATTTTGGAGCCATGTCCCATGTGGTGGGCTGTGCACAGAAGCTGGGAAATAAACCTTTCTCCTCCTCCTTCTTCATTGTCTCCCTCTCCTTTCTTTCTTTTCCTCCTCCTCCTCTCCTCCTTCTCCTTCTCTTCTTATTCGTCCTCCTCTTCTTCCTCCCTTCTCCTCCATTGTCTCCCTCTCCTCTCCTCTTCCTCCCTTCTTTCTTTCTTCTCCTCTTCTTCTTCTTCCTCCCCTCCCCTCCATTGTCTCCCTCTCCTCATTCCTCCCTTCTTTCTTTCTTTTTCCTCCTCCTCTTCTTCCTCCTCCTCCTCCTCCATTGTCTCCCTCTCCTCCTCCTTCCTCCTCCTCCTCTCCTCCTTCTCCTCCTCTTCTTATTCATCCTCCTCTTCTTCCTCCCTTCTCCTCCATTGTCTCCCTCTCCTCTTCCTCCCTTCTTTCTTTCTTCTCTTCTTCCTCTTCTTCCTCTCCTCCCCTCCATTGTCTCCCTCTCCTCATTCCTCCTTTCTTTCTTTTTCCTCCTCCTTCTCCTCCATTGTCTCCCTCTCCTCTTCTTTCTCCTCCTCCTCCTCCTCCTCCTTTTCCTCTTCTTATTCGTTTTTCTCTTCTTCCTCCCTCCTCCTCCATTGTCTTCCTCCCTTCTTTCTTTCTTTTTCCTCCTCCTTCTCCTCCATTGTCTCCCTCTCCTCTTCTTTCTCCTCCTCCTCCTCCTCCTCTTCCTCCTCTTCTTATTCGTCTTCCTCTTCTTCCTCCCTCCTCCTCCATTGTCTTCCTCCCTTCTTTCTTTCTTTTTCCTCCTCCTCTTCTTCCTCCCTCCTCCTCCATTGTCTCCCTCTCCTCCTTCCTCCTCCTCCTCCTCCTCCTCCTCCTCCTCCTCCTCCTCCTCTCCTCCTCTTCTTATTGGTCCTCCTCTTCTTTCTCCTTTCTCCTCCATTGTCTCCCTCTCCTCTCCTCTTCCTCCCTTCTTTCTTTCTTCTCCTCTTCTTCTTCTTCCTCTTCCCTCCATTGTCTCCCTCTCCTCATTCCTCCCTTCTTTCTTTCTTTTTCCTCCTCCTCCTCCTCCTCCTCCTCCTCCTCCTTCTCCTCCTCTCCTCCTTCTCCTCCTCTTCTTATTCGTCCTCCTCTTCTTCCTCTTCTTCCTCCCTCCTCCTCCATTGTCTCCCTCTCTTCCTCCCTTCTTTCTTTCTTTTTCCTCCTCCTCCTCCTCCATTGTCTCCCTCTCCTCTTCTTTCTCCTCCTCCTCCTCCTCCTCTCCTCCTTCTCCTCCTCTTCTTATTCATCCTCCTCTTCTTCCTCCTCCTCCTCCTCCATTGTCTCCCTTTCCTCTTCCTTCTTTCTCCTCCTCCTCCTCCTCCTCCTCCTCCTCCTCCTCCTCCTCTCCTCCTCCTCCTCCTCTTCTTATTCGTTTTCCTCTTCTTCCTCCCTCCTCCTCCATTGTCTTCCTCCCTTCTTTCTTTCTTTTTCCTCCTCCTCTTCTTCCTCCTCCTCCTCCTCCATTGTCTCCCTCTCCTCCTCCTTCCTCCTCCTCCTCTCCTCCTCCTCTTCTTATTCGTCTTCCTCTTCTTCCTCCCTTCTCCTCCATTGTCTCCCTCTCCTCTTCCTCCCTTCTTTCTTTCTTCTCTTCTTCCTCTTCTTCCTCTCCTCCCCTCCATTGTCTCCCTCTCCTCATTCCTCCCTTCTTTCTTTCTTTTTCCTCCTCCTCCTCCTCCTCCTCCTCCTCCTCTCCTCCTCCTCCTCCTCCTCTTCTTATTCGTCTTCCTCTTCTTCCTCCCTCCTCCTCCATTGTCTTCCTCCCTTCTTTCTTTCTTTTTCCTCCTCCTCTTCTTCTTCCTCCTCCTCCTCCATTGTCTCCCTCTCCTCCTTCCTCCTCCTCCTCTCCTCCTCCTCCTCCTCCTCTTCTTATTCGTCTTCCTCTTCTTCCTCCCTCCTCCTCCATTGTCTTCCTCCCTTCTTTCTTTCTTTTCCTCCTCCTCTTCCTCCTCCTCCTCCTCCTCCATTGTCTCCCTCTCCTCCTCCTTCCTCCTCCTCCTCCTCCTCCTCCTCTTCCTCCTCCTCCATTGTCTCCCTCTCCTCATTCCTCCCTCCCTTCATTCTTTCTCCTCCTCCTCTTTTTTTAAAAATGAGTTTCCAGGCCTTCCCACAAAACATCTTTCCAGTTGACCTTAAAATTTTACAGGAACCTTTTTTTTTTGCCCGGGGAACCAGCAGGCAGGAAAGAAGAATTTTGCTTGGGAGCCTTTCCTTAATCGTGGTTCTCGGTGACTGCTTTTTTTTTTTTTTAATCTCCTCCAGATGGCCTCCTGGGCATGTTCTTCAAGCGCCTGTCCTCTCAGTTCATCCTGCTCCAGGCCTGGACCACTCATCTCTGGAAGATGTTCTACGACGCCCGGAAACCCCGGAGCCAGATGAAGAACGAGTTCAATGTCGATAACTTAGCCCGGGATGAGTTCAACCTGCAGAAGATGATTGTGATTGCCACAGCCTCTGGAAAGGTGAGGGCTGTGGTTGCCAGACCGTTAGAGGTTGTGGAAGAGCCCCCACCAGCCAGGGCGGCAATCCTCCCACTTGTCTTCAGAACCTGGTAGACTGCTCCTGCAAGGGGAGGTGCCATTCCTCACATCGAAGGCGAGAGAGGATGTAAGGAGGTGCCTGTTATCCCCATCCTTTTTTAATGACCCCCGTAAATCCCTTGTGGGGAGGAGTCTGGGTGTGAGGCTGACACTGGGCCATCGAATGCAGCTGAGTGTTTTACTGGCCAGATGTCCTTCCTGTTGCCAGGGCGGAGTTCTATTCGGCAGATAGATTCCCATGGTGCCCAGAGACAGAGAAATATCTGCCTCCACCTAGGATTGAACTCACAGCATCCTGATTGTGAGGTGATTGTGACCTCTGGGGCCACCGCACCGCTCATAAAGGAGCGTCCTGTTGTCTGAATTTAAAACGATGGGAGTCTTTGCTTTGTATCGAAACGGCCTCAAACGGGGTTGCCGGGAGCAGAAACCTTCAGCCCGTCAGGCAGAGCCCAACGCGAGGGTGGCTTCATCGTTCCCTCCTCTTTCCTCCTCATCCTCTTCCCTCCTGAGGCCAGACAAGACGCTTCCACTATCCAAAGTGTCTCCTAAGAACCACTTAATTCGGAGATTTTTCCTCCCTCCTTCCCAGCTTTTCGGCATAGAGAGCAGCTCGGGCACCATCCTATGGAAGCAGTTCCTCCAGGACGTGCGTCCCAGCTCTTCCTTTAAGCTGATGGTCCAGAGGACGACGGCGCATTTCCCCCACCCCCCACAATGCACCCTGCTGGTCAAGGACAAGGTGGGTGCCCCCCCCCCCTTTCCTCCTGAGTAGAAGAAGAAACGAGCCAGGGTGGCACAGTGGCGAGAGTGCGGTACTGCAGGGCTACTTCTGCCGGCTGCCTGCAATTTGGCAGTTCGGTTCTCACCAGACTCCAGGTTGACTTCAGCCTTCCATCCTTCTGAGGAGGGTCAAATGAGTTGTGGGGGCCAAAGGGGCTGACTCTGTAAAGCGCTTAGAGGGGCCTGAAAAAGCACTATAAAGCGGTCTATAAGTCTAAGGGCTATGGCTATTGCTAAAGAGACAAGGCGGGAGAGAAAGGCCGAAGGTCCTTGGTGGGAGGAACACCAGGGGAGCAGCCTTCTTTGATCGAGGGCGGTGGTTCTCAACCCCAGGTCCCTAGGGCAGGAGTCAGCCACCTGCAGCTCTAGAGCCGCATGTGGCTCTTTCATCCCTCGGCTGCAGCTCCCTGTCACCGGTCGGCACCACAATTTTGAGAGGAGCTTCCAGTTTTGGGGAGGAGGGGGTAAATTTGCACAATGTACCAGGAGGAGACTCTAGGGCAGGGGGCAGGTTTTCCGCTCGGCTCCACACTTGATAGGGCTTTTGGTTAGGGCAGGTAGAGGAAAACGGATGCGGTGCTAGGAGGAGAGACTATGGTGGACGAACCGGACTTCTGGTCGGCTCCAGAATTGAACAGGGGGACTTCTGGTTAGGACTTTTGTGGCTCCCAGGTTTTTTTTTTTTTTGTTCCCTGTGGAAAACGGGTCCAAATGGCTGTGAGTGTTTAAGGTTACCGACCCCTGGCCTGGGTGGGTGGGTAGTCCATAAAAGCTTTGAAGAAAACCCCGTCAGGATTAAAATCTTGAGCTAAGTCTTGAGGGTCCCTGGGCTCAAAAGATATTTAAAGGCGGACGATGGAGGAAGGAAAGGTTGAGTACCAATGGCCCTACGGTGCTTGAGCCCCCACTCAGCCCCTGCCTACTGTCCCCCCACCCACCCCCAGGAGTCAGGCCTCAGCAAACTCTACGTCTTCAACCCCATCTTCGGCAAGTGGAGCCAGGTGACTCCTCCAGGGCTGAGCCGCCCTATCCTGCAATCCATCCTGCTTCCCATCATGGACCAGGATTACGCCAAAGTGCTGCTGCTGATTGACGATGAGTACAAGGTGCCCCGCCACGCTTGCTGCAGCTTTGGGATTCCATTTTTTTTTCTTTTACTACTGGTTCTCTGGGCGTGGCTTGGTGGGCGTGGCAGGGGAAGGACATACTGCAACATCCCCCCTTCCCTTCCCCCCCCCCACTAACCTGCTTTCCAGCTCCGTTCTCCTGGGAAGGGCAACCCAAGAAGACCCAGCCAATCAGCTGGGACTCAATGGGAGGCGGAGAAGAGATGGGGTTGGCGGGGTCAGTCGGAAGGTGGTTCTTTTGCCGGTTCTCCGAACGACTCCAAAGGTCCCCTACTGGTTCTCCAGAACCGGTCAGAACCAGCTGAAGCCACCCCTGGAAAGGGAGGAAACGGGGTGGGTGAGTAGAGTGGGTGTCATGCTTCTGGATAGGCCTTTTGTAATTGCCCTCCCCCCGACTTCCTCCATCAGGTGACTGTCTTTCCGGCCACCAAGAACGTCCTGCGGCAGCTGGAAGAAATGGCCCCCTCCGTCACTTTCTATCTGGCGGACAACAAACGGGGGAAGCTGATGGGACGGAGGCTGAGAAGGGTACGGCTTCTGGAGTCCCAAGCGGGGGGGGGGGGGGGCAGTAAGATTTCTTTTTTTTAGATGAAGGGAAATTTTTTCCCGTGTCCAGTTGCTTTGTTCTGATTGGACTTTCAAGCATCCGTCCAGTCAGCCTGTTAGCTGTGTCTGTCCATCTCCATCTATCATTTCTCTCACACGCATCTATCCATCTATTCTACCACCTATCTATCATCTATCTATTTATCTATCATCTATCTGTCTATCTATTATCTATAGTCTGTTATTTAATCTATCATCTATGTATCATCTGTATATCTATTATCTATTTGTCTAACTATTATCTATAGTCTATCTATCATCTGTCTATCATCTATAGATCATCTATATATCTATCTATTATCTATCTATCGTCTATCTATCTATGTACTGTATTATCAACCTACCTACCTACTTACCTACCTATCATCTCTCACACAAATCTATTCAATTTGCCTGTCTATGTCATCTATGTCACACACACATCTAATTATCCATTCCTCATCATATCTATCCTATCCTTATCCCATCCTTATCCCACCCTTATGCTATCCTTATCCTATCCATCTATCCTATACTATCCATCCTATCCATCTCTCACACATGTATCTATTTGTCTATCTATATCATTTATTACACACACATCTAATTATCCATCCAACTATCCATCCATCCATCTAGCATCTCTCTCACACACGTATCGATTTAATTTGTTTGTCTCTATCATCTCTGTCATATACACATCTAATTATCCATCCATCATGCATCCAGCCATCCTCATTAACTAGCACATGGCTAGCATTTATTTATTTAAGCTGCTTAGCTGGCATATGGCATAAAATACATGGTAGTAAATATGGAGCACATTATTTAATTTAATTTAATTTACATTGCCGCCTATTTGTCGAAGGCGACTCGCGGTGGCTTACACAATGTAAAACCATATTTGAAACAAAAAATTAACATTAAAAATAATAGAAACTGACAATGAATCAAATCAATTGATAAAGTTCAATAAAACAAAATCTGGAAAAAAATAAATAAAAAATCACCCCCCCCCCCGCCCCAATGACAGCAGATTGCACGAGCCATTTCATGGGCTCCATCCCTCTCTGGGTTCCCCAGGCCCACTGGCAGAACCAGGTCTTCTTCTTCTTCAGGGCCTTCCAGAAGAGAGCTAGAGTGGGGGCCGTTCTAATCTCTGGCGGGGGGGGGATGAGGTTTCAGAGAGAGGGAGCCACCACGGAGGAGGCCCTTCTTCTGGGTCCCACCAGGTGTGTATCCCTCGGGGGTGGGACCCCCAATGTTCCCTGCCTCCCTGCTCTGATGGGTTGGGTGGATGTGACCGGCAAGAGGGGGCTCCCTCATCAGATCACCTGGTCCCAAGCCATGAAGGGCTTTAAAGGGGACAACCAGCACCTTGGATTGCATCCGGAAGCAAATCGGCGACTCACGCAGCTCCTTCTGCAGGAGAGGTGAGATGGTGTTTGGAAATGTGTCGTCGGTTTTGTAAAGCGTGAGGAATTCGAGATGTGACGTTTATAGGTTACATTTGGGAGGAGGGTGGAATAACCAGCTGCCACGAATGCAGAGGCGAAGTTGGTGGGGGGGCCACTGGCCGCCTTTCTGGGCCCCACTTCTTTCAGGAGAGTGAAGGGGGGGGGAGTGTTGGCAAGTTGTGAACCAGCCTTTGACCCACTGGCTCTTTCCCCCACTTCACAGGATCTGGCAACGGAAGAGACCTGGGACATCGCCATCTCGCCTGATCTGCAGCGCATTGTGACGGTGAAAGGGAAGCGGGCCAACGAACATGTCCACTCTCAAGGGCGGGTGATGGGCGACCGCAGCGTCCTGTACAAGGTGAAAGCAAGCTCTCTGCTTCTCTTTTGTGTTCTCTCCTATCTCTACTCCTCTTGTTCTCCTCACCCTACTCATTCCCTTCTTCTACTGCCCTCCTCCTCTTTTCTCCTTCCTCTCCTTCTCTACTCCTCCTCCTCCTCCTCCCTTCTTCTCCTTCCCCTACTCCCCCCCTCCTTCCCTTCTTCTATTGCTCTTCTCCTCCCCTTCCTTTCTCCTCTCCTCTCTCCTTCTCTCCTCTTCTCCTGCCCCTTCTCATGTCATTTTCTTCTTCCTCTTCTCCTCTCCTCCTCCCCTTTTCTTCCCCTTTTCTCCTTCCTCTTTTCTTCTCCTCTCCTGTCTCCTTCCCTCCTCCTGGCCCTTCTCCTGCCATTTTCTCCTCCTCCTCCTCCTCTCCTTCTACTGTCCTTTTCTTCCCCTTTTTTCCTTCCTCTTCTCTCCTTCTCTCCTCCTCCTGCCTTCTCCTTCCTCTTCTCCTCTATCTCCTCCTTCTCTCCTTCTACTGCCCTTCTCCTCTCCTTTTCACATTCCTCTTTTCTTCTCCTCTCCTATCCCCTCCTCCTTCCTCTCCTCCTCTATCTCCTTCTCCTCTTTCTCTCATCCTTCTCCTCCCCTTTTCTCATTCCTCTTTTCTTCTCCTCTCCTATCTCCTCTCCTCCTTCTCTCCTTCTCCTGCAGTTTTCTCCTTCTCTTCTCTATCTGCTTTTCCTCTCCTTCTCTCCTTCTACTGCCCTTCTCTTCCCCTTTTCTCACTCCTGTTTTCTTCTCTCCTCCTTCTCTCCTTCTACTGCCATTTTCTCCTTCTTCTCTATCTCTTTCTCCTTTCCTTCTACTGCCCTTCTCCTCCCCTTTTCTCATTCCTCTTAGCTTCTCTTCTCCTATCTCCTTCTCTACTCCTCCTCCTCCTCCCTTCTCCTCCTTCCCCTACTCCCCCCCTCCTTCCCTTCTTCTATTGCTCTTCTCCTCCCCTTCCTTTCTCCTCTCCTATCTCCTTCTCTCATCCTTCTCTCCTCTTCTCCTGCCCCTTCTCATGTCATTTTCTTCTTCCTCTCCTCCTCTCCTCCTCCCCTTTTCTTCCCCTTTTCTCCTTCCTCTTTTCTTCTCCTCTCCTGTCTCCTTCCCTCCTCCTGCCCCTTCTCCTGCCATTTTCTCTTTCTCCTCCTCCTCCTTCTCTCCTTCTACTGTCCTTTTCTTCCCCTTTTTTCTTTCCTCCTCTCTCCTTCTCTCCTCCTCCTGCCTTCTCCTTCCTCTTCTCCTCTATCTCCTCCTTCTCTCCTTCTACTGCCCTTCTCCTCTCCTTTTCACATTCCTCTTTTCTTCTCCTCTCCTATCCCTTCCTCCTTCCTCTCCTCCTCTATCTCCTTCTCCTCCTTCTCTCCTTCTCTTGTCCTTCTCCTCCCCTTTTCTCATTCTTATTTTCTTCTCCTCTCCTATCTCCTCTCCTCCTCCTCTCCTTCTCCTGCAGTTTTCTCCTTCTCTTCTCTATCTGCTTTTCCTCTCCTTCTCTCCTTCTACTGCCCTTCTCTTCCCCTTTTCTCACTCCTGTTTTCTTCTCTCCTCCTTCTCTCCTTCTACTGCCATTCTCTCCTTCTTCTCTATCTCTTTCTCCTTTCCTTCTACTGCCCTTCTCCTCCCCTTTTCTCATTCCTCTTTTCTTCTCTTCTCCTATCTCCTTCTCTGCTCCTTCCCCTCTTCTCTTCTCCCTCTTTCATTCTTCTTCCCTTCGTTCCTTTTCCCTTTCCTTTCCCTTCCCTTTCGTTCTTCTTCCCTTCCCCACTCTGTGCAATGACTTTTACCTAAGGCAAACTGACGGGCTTTGCATTCCTCCCCCCTCCCTTCTTGCAGTCGCTGAACCCCAACCTGCTGGCTGTGGTGACCGAGAGCACGGACACCCACCCGGAGCGCTCGTTCATTGGAATCTATCTGATCGACGGCGTCACCGGTCGGATCATCCATTCCTCGGTGCAGAAGAAGGCCGAGGGGCCGGTGCACATTGTCCATTCGGAAAACTGGGTGGTGGTAAGTATTTGCCTCCTCCCAAAGCTGCAGGAGCTTGTAGGGCCAAGTCGTGAGAGACAGAGGGAGAGGAAGAAAGAGGAAGAGAGAGGGAGGGAGAGAAGAAGGGAGAGAGAAGGAGGGAGAGAGAGCAAGAGAAGGAGGAAGAGAAAGAAAGAGAAAGAGAAAGAAAGAAAGAAAAAGGGAAAAAGAGGAGAGAGAAAGAAAAAAAGAAAGAGAGGGAGGGAGGGAGGGAGGAAGAGAAAGAAAAAGAAAGAGGGAGAGAAAAAGAGAAAAAAGAGGAAGAGAAAGAAAGAGGGAGAGAGAGACCTCCATGGACTTGAGGAATTTGGCTTTATTGTTAGAGACCCTCCTTCTCTCCGCAGTACCTCTATTGGAACGCCAAGGCCCGTCGGAACGAGTTCACAGTGCTGGAGCTGTACGAGGGCACCACGCAATACAACGCCACGGCCTTCAGCTCCCTGGACCGGCCCTACTCACCCCAGGTGCTGCAACAGTCCTACATCTTCCCCTCCGCCATCAGCACCCTGGAAGCTACCATCACCGAACGGGGCGTCACGAGTCGCCATCTGCTGAGTTAAGGAAGGAAGCCAGGAGAGAGAGGGAGGGAGGGAGGGAAGGAGGCTGGGTGGTCTGCCTTTCACACACACGTACCCCCACCCAGGAAATCTGAACCAAGGAGTCTGGCTGGCTCAGAGGGGAAGGCCAGTGGGTCCACCGTGTAACAGATAAGGCCCTTGAGAGCTTCCTGTGGGAAGATCAGATTAGGCAGGTGTGCCATCCCTTGTGCCAAATTTGGATCGGGCACCACGTTGCCCTCAGCTGGCAACTTTTCCTGAACTGCCACTCGCTGTCCCTTGGTGAATTCGTGCCTTCTCTTAGCCAAGGAACTTTCTCCTGATTGGAGTATCAGGGTTCCAAGTAATACGAACAGGGTTCCCATAACGAACAGAACTCCAAGGCAGGTAGATTCTCAAAGACTAGTGTCAGGATTCTGGCGATTGCCCTAATTAAATCATGAGCCTCGAGCCGAGCTTCAAACGAGTCCAAAAAATTTATTAGGAGCAACATGTCCGGCATTAACCCGTATGAAGCCAACTCTGAGACACGTAATTTACTATCACCTATGACCCTGTTTCTCCCCACTCCGCTGGGTGTGTCATAAATCAGATTCTCCAATGAAACACGTTCACGGGCTCCGTGTCATTGATCACATTCTCTAATGAAGGATTTTCATGGGCAGAAGATCTGGTAGCCTAGGCTACAATATCCACAAGATAAGCGTGGAATGTGCTTCTGGCCTTCATCAGGGGCACTGCTTCCTCAGGCCTTTCCCCCCCCCCCCCCGCTCCTTATGGCAACTTGGAAACAAGCCTAGGAATGATTTACGAGTTGACAACTAGTTTATTTGGATGTATCATATTGGCACAATCTGGTGAAAACCAGCTCTGAATGTTCTCGCGGTTTTCAGCTGATTAAAATTTTTCTCCCTTCCCCAAATTTATCAGTCACATGGTCCAGATTAACAGTGTTGGAAGGGATCTTTTAGGTCATCTAGCCCAACCTCCTCCCTCCTCCCGCCAAAGCAGGAGACCAATCAGGGTTCCGTCTGGTTGCCTGGTAACTTCACTTCTCCTCTCTCTGGCCACTTGTGGGAATGTCCTTGGTTCCCAGGGGAAAGTATTTTGTTTTGGCTACAAAACCCTAGCTATCTCTATTCCCACCCCCATCCCGAATCGCTCAACTCCAGTGTGGCAACACTGAAGCCTCAAAATGGCCCTGGTCAGGTCAGCTTCAGGGTTGACACAGGGAACCATTTGCCTGAAACGGGATAGGGCAGGGGTGTTCAAACTTGACAGCTTTTAAGACTTGTGGACTTCAACTCCCAGAATTCCTCATCCAGTCATGTTAGCACAGGAACTCTGGGAGCTGAAGTCCACAAGCCTTAAACTTGCCAAGTTTGAAGACCCTTGGGGTAGGGTTTCCTGCTTGAGCAGGGGCTGGACTAGAAGATCTCCAAGGTCCCTTCCATTCTTCTGTATTTCCTCACTTAAAAAAAAAATATGTAAAAGATTAAAATGCAGAATCGAAAAGGAAGAAAAAAAAACCAGGCCAAACAAAACTAGTCAAGAACATTAAAAATGTGAATTAAAAAAGAAAAAGATAAAAACACATATTATCCTCCCTGACAAATCTATTGCGACAATAATAGCTTCCCCGCTTTTTTCAAAGCTTCTCCATTTTTCTCTTGGGCACAGTCGGTCTTCCCTCGGGGGCCATTTTGTCCCTTCCCAAAGCTTTGCTGGATCCACGGCGGCCGGAAGTCCCCACAGAGCAAACGAGGTGAGGAATTTGGGGAGGGGGAGATCCATCCAGTGCCGAGCCCGGTGGGGGGGGGGCATTTAGGACTTTGAAGATAGGGGAAGCTGATGTTGGGGGGTTTGGGGTTTCTTTCAGCCAGACCTTCCAAGCGGTCTTTAAAATGCTACATGTCCACATTATGCTGCTAACAGCCGGAGTGGCTTGGCTCTAGCCCAGGGGTCTTCAAACTTGGAAAGTTTAAGACTCGTGGACTTCAACTCCCAGAATTCCTCCTCCAGTCATGTTATCTCAGGAATTCTGGGAGTTGAAGTCCAGAAGTCTTAAACTTTCCAAGACCTTTGATCTAGCCGAACCATGGAGGGTGGAGTAGGAGAAGGGTTTTGTCTCAGGGGTGGGATTCAAATTTCTTAACAACCGGTCCTGTGGGCATGGCCTAATTTGTGGGCGTGGCTTGGGTGTGTGACAGGGTGTTGTGGCTTGCTGACTGGGCGTGGCTTGGTGGTCACGTGACTGGGTGTGCATGGCTTGTATGTAAATATTGTACATATTTATGTAAATATTTTTTTTTGTAAAAAAAGAACTTTTACCCCAAATCAGGCAAAGCAGGCAGGCAGATTGAGTTGCTCCCAGAATCACAGATTCACTCAGAGATCTACCATTCTACAATCTGCTACCTGAGTCTGCACTGAAAAATAGAAGCTTCAGTCCTAAGGAAGGTTCAGCTCTGCTTTTAGATTAGCTAGAAAGCAAGAAATCCAAGGATTTCCTGCTTTCTAGCTAATCTAAATCACCGGGCACAGCTGATAGTTGGAACGGCGGATGGTCGGGGCAGGGCGGGAAGGAAAAATAGCAACTTACTTTAGGTGAAGGGACAGTGCAGGCAAGTTGGATGGTGCGCACGCCAGGTAAGGAGTGCGTGGGCGGGGCGGGGCCAGCCAGTGGCACTATTTGCTGGTTCTCTGAACTGCACAGAATCGTAACAACTGGTTTCATAGAACTGGTCCGACCAGGTAGAATTCCACCCGTTTTGGCTGGCCTGGGTTGACCTTCCTAGTCAAATCTGGCCAGGATTTGTAAAGTTGCCTAAGAAGCATTACAAATGGCAAAGAGCAGTAGAGAAATAGCAAAAACAGAAATAAGCTAGGACAGAGCATTCCAGGCACATGCTAAATGGCTGAGGTGGGACTGAGATATTTTCCTGCTCATTTCAGGGAAGAAAACCTGATCCCTTATTCCCCGGATGTGCAAATCCACGCCGAGAGGTTCATCAACTACAATCAAACCATCTCCCGAATGAGGGGCATTTACACAGCCCCATCGGGCCTGGAGTCCACTTGTCTGGTGAGCCTTCATTAGACCAATGTTTCTTCAAGAGGGGTGGACTTCGACTCCCAGAATTCTCCAGCCAGCTTGCTGCCTGGGGAATTCTGGAAGTCGTAGTCCACTCTTCTTAAAAGTTCCGAAGGTTGAGAAATACCATAAACCATTGTCCTGGCCCAGGGAATTCTGGGAATCGAAGTCCACTCCTCTTAAAGTTCTGAAGGTTAAGAAATACCATAGATCATTGTCTTGGCCCAGGGAATTCTGGGAATTGAAGTCCACTCCTCTTAAAGTTCTAATGGTTGAGAAACACCATAGATCATTGTCTTGGCCCAAGGAATTCTGGGAATTGAAGTCCACTCCTCTTAAAAGTTCTCTTTCATCTCTTACCAATACTTTACATATATTCTATCATTTTTATCAAATATTTTCCTCCAGCTTATTTTGTATATTTTATCAGTACATTGCTTAATCTTTTTCCTTAAAATTTAAGTAACTCTCATATCTTCCTATTCCTCGTGCTTTATGTTTTTCTCAGTCAGATTTCCAATCTAATTACATATACTTAATTCATCATTCCAAAAGTTCAATCTCATTTCAAACATTTCAAAAGAATTTCCCCTACTATTGCCAATTTGAGTGTGCCACCCCTTTTGCTTACATAACATGTAATTAATCCCCCTTTAAATCCCAATTATTATTTAACTTTTAATTATCACCTAAAAAATTAATAACACCAATCTTCTTACAACTACTACATTACATATATACTTTTCAGGTCAGAGTCTGCAAGTTTCCCCTTTAATTACATTAAAAATATTTATAATTTTAAAAAGAAAAATAAATCTATTCATCATTACAAAAACAGATAAACTCTCTTTTATTTCTTCTTCTTCTCCTTCAGGTGGTGGCTTATGGGTTAGACATCTACCAGACCAGAGTCTACCCCTCCAAACAGTTCGACGTCCTCAAAGACGATTATGATTATGTCTTGATCAGCAGCGTGCTGTTTGGGCTGGTCTTCGCCACCATGATCACCAAGAGGCTGGCCCAGGTGAAGCTGCTGAACCGGGCCTGGCGGTAACGGCAGAGAAGCACACAGGCCCACTTTTGACGGCGGAACGGCTGAGCCCTTGCGAGTGGGTTGCAGTCCCATTTGGAAGGGAGGGGGTACTGCCCCCTTTCTACCCACCCCGGAGGAAGAAAGTGCCATGGAACTGCCCTGCCTATTGCCCAAACCTGTTTCCGATTCACTGCGGAAAACGAGAAATTTCAGAAACGGGGAAGGTCCTGTGAAATTATTAAGCCGCTTTTTCCCCCTGTTCCTTCGATGCCAGCGCTGCGAAACTGCTTTGCTGCTTGAAACTTTTTACGACGAACCTTTTTTCAACTCCTGAAGCTGTGATAAAACATTGTCGTCCCGTTTCTTCCCCCCTGAAATTTTGGCTCAGATTTCAGCCAGATTTCTCTATAGAGCCTGTTCAGGTTCTCTTCTCCCCCCCAAGGAAGAAAATGGCTGTGGAGAAAGAAAGAAAAAAAACACCACCCCAGTCTTTTGAAAGAATGTGTGAAAATATCAGCTTGGAAAATGCAGGTGATGAATTTGGGAAAATGGATATGAATCAGGCAAAAATGAACCTGTTCCATCTTCCATCTCGCAAGGAATTCAAAGAGAGACTTGACTTGTCTTTTCCTTGCACTGAATTTTCAAACTTATTTTTTTAATTGGCTCATTTTGTTCTTAAGATTGTTTCCCCCTCCTTTGTCTTATAGTTCCTAATTTATATTGACTTTTGGGGGGGAATCTGTCCAGCTTTGGGTTATGGGAGTACTTGAAGCTCATTGAAAAAAAAAAACAAGTTTTGACTTTCTGAATGAAAAGATTTTCCTGAATGTGATTTTGTTTTCTCTTTATGGCAAGTGAGTGGTTTGCTCAGAGTTTGTTGGTCTATTTATATTTATTTTGAGGAGGGTTTTGGGTTGCGGTGGGCAGAGTCTAAATCTGGAGTTTGCAGGGTAGAAATTTGCATTTTCTGTTGGAAAAAAATGTGAAGTCAGACCTATTTCCCCCTGTATCCAGTTCAGGCACAGCAGAAATAAAAGAAATCACAGTGAATTTGCTTCTTGGGGGTGTGTTTAACTGGCAGGGTTCCCTGGAAATGCAGGCTTGCAATCCCTTGCCCAAGGAGCACCATTATTTTCATTCACTTTAATCAATTTAAATTTAATACATTAAAAAATATAAAGTATGCAAAGTATACAAATTAAGACAGATTTTAGATTGCAAGCTCTCTGGGCCAGATATATATATATATATATATATTGAACTTTAAGTCATTCATATGTTAAAATGCTCCAGAAAATATTAATAAGCTCCTGTGTTGGATGATTTCAAAATACAACCAAAGAGATCAGGCTTTTTAAAAATCCACTTTTGAAATCCGCCTTTACTCATGGAAACCTTAGAAAAGGAGGGCGCCTGCGCAGATGCGCACCCAAGAGAAAGTCGCTGAGTCACCTTTCTACGCAAGCGCCTTTCCGCGCCGGGCCGGGAAAGGAAACTGATACTGCGTCCCCTGCGTTCCTTTGGCTTCCTTTCCATGCGGGGGCGGAAGAACGGTCGGAAATCGCCGTAGGGCGTTCTAGCCCTCCGTCCCGGAAGTCTCTCTGCCACGCTTCTGTGAGGCGAGCCTGCGGTTCCTTTTGAAGTCTCAGAAGGCCGCCAATTTTTTCCTCTGGACGTTGAGAGCATGGATGTCGGTTGATAATAACGATAAAAGCGTCCAATTTATTCTTTAGGCCGTTGTTTTTCCCCCCCCCCCCACCTCAGGGAATAGACCGGTGTCGTTTGGGGGGGCGGAGTTTCCACCTGAAGAAGTGGTTGGTTGACGTCATTTCCCCGCGACCCGGAAGCTCTTCCCCCGGCTGCTGGTGTCTTTGCCTCAGCAACTCTAACGCTACTAGAAGCAGAACTGAGGAGAGGCGGCGGCAAGATGGCGGCGGCGGGGGGCGGCGGCGGCGGCGGGCCCGGGTCTTCGGAGCGGGATCCCGGCTGGGAGGTGGCGGTGCGGCCGCTGCTGTCGGCTTCCTACTCGGCCTTCGAGATGCGCGAGCTGCCGCAGCTGCTGGCCTCCGTCATTGAGAGGTGGGAAGGAGGAGGAGGGGGCGGGGCTCCACCCCCCCTGCCGGGTTGGAAAGGGGGCGCAATGAGGGGAGGGGCTCCGGGGATGGGGGGGTCCTGAAAGGGGGAAGACCCCCCATTTTGTGCTGCCCCTCCCAAACTTTCCCCTCTCCGCTTGACGGCTCCTAGTGGGCGGGGCAAAACGAAGCCACTCCCTCCCCTCGCAAAAACCTCCCTCCGCTGGGTGATGGGAGTTGTAGTCCTTACCCAGCTGGGAGCAGCCTGGCCAAGGGGGTTGAAGGGGAGAACCGCCCTCTGGGGATGATGGGAGTTGTAATTGGTCCACTTTGGGAGGGGAAGCCTCTTGGGAGAAGTGCCCAAAAGAGGTGGGTGATGGGAGTTGTAGTCCTTGCCATGCTGGGAGCTGTTGTTCTGTGGGGGGGGGGGGTGACGAGGAGAGCCTGCCCTTTGGAGATGCTGGGGGTTGTAGTTTGTCCACCTGGGAGGGGAAGCCTCTTGGGGGAAGTGCCCAAGGATGTGGGCGATGGGAGTTATAGCAGTTACATGGTGGTTGAAAGGGCCCTGCAGCCCTGGAAGGAGCACCTTAAAGGCTGGTGTTGAGGGGTGTGTGTGTCTGAGGTGCACAAAAATTCTCAGGTTGTGAATATTTGCGATGGGCTCTCCGTATTGCCAGGAAGTTGCCTTTGGTTGTCATTTGTCCGGGTAGACTTAACAAAGACCCCTTTAATATAAAGACATTTGGCCTTCCAGACACATCTAGAGGGGCAAAAAGAAATGTGTTTTAAAGCTGTTTTGAAAAGTTGCTCAGAGGTAGATCAGTTGGAGACCTGGCTCTGCAGGATCCTCTCCTTTCCTATCCTGTCCCAAAAGGCTTGGATGAAACGTTGTCTGTTTCCTCTCCAACTGATCTGGGCCCTGTGGTTTTGTTTTCACTTTTTTTTGGGGGGGGGGGGGTCTGCAGCTCCCTATTTTTCTTTTATGACCTGGAAATGTGTCGCTGAGTCTATTATTGAACCTAAGTAGTCCTGATTTCAATGGTTGTAAGGACTTGCCTCTCTTCTCCCAGGGATCTTTGTTCTGTGTCCATTCACTTTTTGGAAGTGTATGCACAGGGTTGTAGCTGCTCATTCTCTTGGAGAGGGCTGTTGCCGTCGGGGCCGTCCTCCTCCAACATTATGAGCAGGGCCAGCTACAGCCCCGTGCGTACACTTCCAAAAAGCTAACCGGACCGGACAGTGCTATTCCATATCCTATCCTGATGTACTTGAGATTTTAGTAGGGTTTGAATAGAGAATCATATACAGAGCCTTGTATTTTAAGGGTGGGCTGGAGCTCTTTAGTAGATATTTTGCACAGTTTCTGTTTTAGAAAGCAGCTACGTGTCATGTCTTCTTTGAAGCAACATATCACTAGTTGATTTTGGACTGTACGTTGCTTTCGTTGCTGGTATATTTTAAGCTAGATCTTTGTGCTGCTGGAGTCAAGAATTTCCCAGAGCAAGTGACTGTTGTTCAGAGTTGGAGCTATTTAAAAAACAATCCCCCCAAATAATATTTTAAAATGCAACCTGGAATTCATGCTGTTGGCAATCCGAATGTAAATTTCTCACCAAATGCTCCCTTCATCCCTTGTCACTTTAGGGTGTTTATCCAAAGTTCCTATTATGCAACAGCCTGCTTTGAAAAACTTTCCCTTTGCAAAGCTGTACAAACTTCTGTCTTTGCATTTCTGGGGGGGATGGTCGGTTTTGTTTTCAGTGCATGCGAAGGCTATCAGCAGAATAAATCATATGGATCTAGTCAAGGTTTGGCAAAAAGGGGGCGGGGGGGGGAAGCATGTGACTGCAAAGTATTGAAGGCGCTGTGCTCTTGTTTGTGCTCTTCCTTTCTGGGATACAACTCCTAAAGGTTGATTTGCAAAATCTCCTCCGGCATTTTGTGATCCTTGTCTTAAGTTGTGTGGAATCATTTCAGGGCCTCAAAACAGTGCAAGTCCATGCCTGTTGCAGTCCCTTCACCGTTTCCGTGGAATGACCTAACTCAGAATTCAAAAGTTGCGTTGGTTGCTTTTGGTGGCTTACTCCGAGTTCACAATTCTGTCACGGTGCAGTCCCTCCTAACATTTAAACATTGCTGATGCTGAATCAAACTGCAGGCCTCAGTCAAGTGCTTTGTTCCCGAGTAACTAGTCAGATAAACAGAGGGGAGGCCACTGGGGTTCCTCAGCAGCTGATACTGACAGATAGATCTCTCCGTGCTTACTGTTTGCTGCTTGGTGGAACAAGAAAAGGCTATACCCGATGGGCCAGTGGTCTGACAGCCCGTGACAGTTTCCTCATGTAAAACACATGGTTTCTACAGCAAAATGGCCAATTCGGAATATGACTCCAGCTGGCTGAGGAATTCTGGGAGTGGAAGTCCACAAGTCTTAAAATTGCCAAGTTTGGAGGCCTCTGAACTACCGTAGGATAAGCTTTCATGCAGTCTCAGAGTCTCCTTGCAGTCCCTGCAGGCAGATGATCTGTGTGGTTTTAAGAACCAATAGGGCAGCTTTCACGTTGCTATATATCAGTAGCAAAACCCACTCAGAGACCAAATTTCGCCTCCTTTCCGCCTTCGATGTTCAGAGCTTCCCCACATTTAACTTTAAGGGCGCCCAGTTTTCTGAGTCTTGTGTTTCTCGTGCTTCTTTCCTCCGCCGCAGCGAGTCGGAAATCCTGCACCACGACAAGCAATATGAGCCTTTCTACTCCTCTTTTGTTGCACTTGCAACGCACTACATCACCACGGTGTGTGGAGTGGGTGAGTGAGCGCATTGGGACATTCTGCACGGGCTATGTTCGTTCGCCTAGCTTTTAATCACAGAATCCCCTTGGAATTCTGTGAGCAAAACTGGTTTAGAAGGCGGTTAGCAGAAGGGTTAGGAGGGACATGGCAGGAGGGAGGGGCATTTATGAACACAGATAGGAGGAAGCAGAAAATGGTTTTTCAGAGAGCAATAGCATTTGGACTTGTATACCACTTCACAGTGCTTTACAGCCCTCTCAAGTGGTTTACAGAGTCAGCATATTATTCCCCCAACAATCTGGGTCCTCATTTTACTGACCTGGGAAGGATGGAAGGCTGAGTTGGGCCTTGAGCAGGTCAGGTTCGAACTCCTGGCAGTGGGCAGAGTTAGTCTGCAATACTGCATTCTAACCACTGAGAGGGAAGCAAGGAAGGAAGGTAGCAATAGCCCTTAGACTTATATACCATTTCATAGTTGCTTTTACAGCCCTCTCTAAGAAGTTTACAGGTCAGCCTCTTGCCCCCAACAATCTGGGTCCTTGTTTTACACACCTCGGAAGGCTGAGTCAATCTTGAGTAGGTCAGGATTGAACACCTGGTAGTGGGCAGAGTTAGCCTGCAATACTGCATTCTAACCACTGGGAGGGCAGGAAGGAAGGAAGGAATAGCAGTTAGATTAATAGACCGCTTCAGTGCTTTTATAGCCCTCTCTAAGCACTTTACAGAGTCAGCCTCTTGCCCCCAACAATCTGGGTCCTCATTTTACTGACCTGGGAAGGATGGAAGGCTGAGTCAACCTTGAGCCTGGTGAGATTCGAACTGCCCAATTGCAGTCAGCCAGCAGAAGTAGCCCTGCAGTACTGCACTCTCACCACTGCGCAACCATGGCTCATATATCTATAGTTTAGGGTAACTTTTGGTTCCGTTGCCTCCGATCCGGGCCCTAAAGCCTCTGAATGGATCTAGGAATTAATTCTCCACCAGGAATTAAAAGGATGGAGGGGAGAGCAGGCTACATTTCAAGGGAGGGGGATTCCGAGATCGGCTTATGCAGTAAGGCAAGGACGCGGCCTTTGCTTAAGAACTCCTTTCCCCTGCCCCCTCTCAAACTTGGTTGGACTGACGTAATCCCGTTGCCTTTTCAGTACCTCGGAACCAGCTGCAGTCTGTGGCAGCTGCCTGCAAAGTATTGATTGAATTCTCCCTGTTGCGACTTGAAAACCCAGACGAGGCCTGTGCTGTCTCACAGGTGAGAAGAGAGGGAGAGAGCGCCCCCTTTCTGCCCCGCTGGGGAATTTCTGCGTCGTTGGCACGGGAGGCTCTTGGTTGAAGCTGACCCTGGAAGCTCTGGGGTCTTGCTTGAAAGACACAAGGTTCTCATACCCTGGAATTGACAGCAGAGGCCATGCTGGATTGGGGGGGGGGGAATCTGGGAATTGGTGCCTGCCCAGCTGGGGTCTGCTTAGGTTTGGAAAAGATGGCCTGAACCTTGCACCTCTCACCTTTTCTAAAATGCTGCCGTAGAAACACTTGATCCTGCTGATCAAGGGACTGTGCACCGGCTGCAGCCGCCTGGACCGGACGGAGATCATCACTTTCACAGCGATGATGAAGTCGGCCAAGCTGCCCCAGACCGTGAAGACCCTCTCGGACGGTAAGGGCTCCCTCCCCGTGACATCTTCTGCCCCGGGAGGTGCCAGCAAGGGCTGCTCCACCCCCACTTCTACCCCAGCCCCACCTCCCCCCCCCCCCACGGCCTGACCCTCAGCTCCCGTTCCTCTTTTCCAGTGGAGGATCAGAAAGATCTGGCTTCCCCGGTCAAGCCTGAACTGCGCCAGAAGGAGGTTCAGATGAACTTCCTCAATCAGCTGACCTCTGTCTTCAATCCCAAGATGGCCCTGTCACCCGTGACGACGCTGCAGGCTCAGGTGGATCGTGGAAGGAAGAAGGTTGCCCGAGAAGGCTCGGGTCCCCTGGGGAAAAGGGCTACCCTTCCTCCTTAGCAAGGGGTGACCAGAGGCCCCCAAGGAGCCTGTGAACCTCTGATGGCAGGAGATCATAACTGTTGTGACCTGGCTCCCAAACCCGACAAACCCTCTGTAGTTAAATCAATGATTCCTTTATTAGGAGTGCCAGCAGCACCAGCAAAAATTCTCTTTCTCTCTCATCGCAGGCTAACAAGTCTGTCCGGCAGGGAGATGAATAGTTTTCTGCCACACCTATTCATCTCCGCCCCCTGCCTTTTATCCCCAGAGCTAGGGTGGGGCTTTGCTAGCAGCGGTGGCTCTTCCGTCCCAAGGACCGGCCCATAGATTTCCACTGCTCTCCTCTCCTCTGCCTTCTGTGTATCTGCACGTCAGGCACTGTTTCTCATCAGCCACCTCCAGACCTGGGGTCTGTTGACTCTCCATCTGAGGGCTGACAAACGGCCCAGGCTCTGCCCCTCTCTCTCTGTCTCTGTCTCTCTCTCTTTCTTTTAACATTTGGCTCTACTTCTAGGGGGAAGGGGAAGGCGAAGAACAGACCGTCACGGACCAATCCTCCACAGCCAAAACCAAGAGCATATTTGTTGCCCAGAACGTAGCCAGCTTACAAGAACTCGGTAAGGAAACACTGGGGGGGAGGGTTGTCTTGCTTGTCTAACAGAGCTACCCCATTTCCTAAGGTATCATCTGAAGGATGGATGTGTGTGTTGGTGTGTGCTGGGGCTGCTCCCTTGCCATGACTGTGTTCTCAGGCCCAGCCGTCCGCAACGCGAATTAGAACCACAATTCCTTTGAGGCGATGGAAGTGCAGATAGTCCCTGACTTAACAGTGGTTCGTTTACTGACCGTTCAAAGTTAACAACAGCCCTGGGGGAGAAAAAGCGACCAATTTTCCCACTGTTGCGGCATCCTCCATGGCCATATGATCAACATTCTGCCCCTTGGCAACTGATTCACATTTATGACAAGTTGCAGTGTCCCGGAATCATGCAGTCCCCCTTTTACAACCTTCAGACAAGCAAATAGAATGCTGCATTCACTTCTGGTCACCACACTATAAAAAAGATGTTGAGGCTCTAGGAAGAGTGCAGAGAAGGGCAACCAGGATGATGAGGGGACTGGAGGCTAAAACATATGAAGAACGGTTGCAGGAACTGGGCCTGGCTGGTCTAGGGAAGAGAAGGACCAGGGGAGACAGGAGAGCAGCCTTCCAGTATATGAAGGAAGAGGGAGAGAAAGAAAAGGAAAGAAAAAGAGAAAGAAAGGAAAGAACCAAAAGGGAAAGAAAGAGTGAGGGAGGAGAGAGAGAAAAAGAAAGGAAGGAAGGAGAGAAAGAAAGAGGGAGAGAAAGAGAGAGCAAGAGGGAGTGACTGGAAGCTAAAACATACAATGAACGGTTGCAGGAAGTGGGCCTGGCTGGTGTAGGGAAGAGAAGGACCAGGGGAGACAGGAGAGCAGTGCAGGAAGGGAGAGGGAGAGAAAGAAAAGGAAAGAGAAAGAGAAAGAGAAAGGGAGGGAGGAGAGAAAGAAAAAGGAATGAAGGAGAGAAAGAGGGAGAGCAAGAAAGACAGCAAGAGAGAGGGAGAGAGAGTGACTGGAGGCTAAAACCTACGATGAACAGATGCAGGAACTGGGCCTGGCTAGTCTAGGGAAGAGAAGGACCAGGGTAGACAGGAGAGCAGCCTTCCAATATTTGGAGGGAGAGAAAGAAAAAGAAAGAGATAGAGAAAGGAAGGAAGGAGAGAAAGAAAAAAGAGTGAAAGAGAAAAAGAGAACAAAAAGGGAGAGAAAGAGGGAGAGAGGAGAGAAAGAAAAGGAAAGAAAAAGAGAAAGAAAGGAAAGAACCAAAAGGGAAAGAAAGAGGGAGGGAGGAGAGAGAGAAAAAGAAAGGAAGGAAGGAGAGAAAAAAAGAGGGAGAGAAAGAGAGAGCAAGAGGGAGTGACTGGAGGCTAAAACATACGATGAACGGTTGCAGGAACTGGGCCTGGCTAGTCTAGGGAAGAGAAGGACCAGGGGAGACAGGAGAGCATCTTTCAATATTTGAGGGGCTGCCCCAGAGAGGAGAAAGGGGTCAAGCTATTTTCCAAAGCACCCGAAGGCCAAAGAAGGAATAATGGGTGGAAACTGATCCAGGAGAGATTCAACCTGGATATAAGGAGGAATTTTCTGATGGTGAGAACAATCAACTCATGAAACAGAAGTTGCCCTCGGAAGTTGTGGGAGCTTCATCACTCGAGACTTTCAAGAAGAGATTGGACTGCCATTTGTCAGGAATGGTGTAGGGTCTCCTGCTTGGGGGGGGGCGGGGGGGGGCGTTGGACTAGATGATCTACAAGGGTCCCTTCCAACTCTGATAATCTGTATTAAATTCTATGAGGAAACCGGATTCACTTAACAGCCAGGTTACCAATTCAAAGGCAAACGTGGCGAAAAAAGTCGTAAAAGGGGAGCAAAACTCAAATGAATTTCTCCCTTTTGCAACACCAACGCCGGGCTCGGTTGTGGTCGTTAAGTGGAGGACTTCCTGCGATTTCATGCCTCTGGGCTCCCCAAGAGGCCAGTCCTGATCTTTTTGGTCCCTTCATCCTCCTTCACCTTTTTCAATGCAGGCGGTTCTGAAAAGCTGCTGCGCGTCTGCTTGAACCTCCCATATTTCCTGCGCTACATTAACCGCTTCCAGGATGCTGTGTCGGCCAATTCTTTCTTCATCATGCCGGCTACTGTCGCCGACGCCACAGCAGTCCGTAACGGGTAAGTGCCCATCCTCTTTCTTTCCATATTTTTGGGACGATAAGACGCGCTTTCCCACCTCAAAAAAAAAGAGAGGGTGTCTTATAGAGCAGGGTGTCACCAAACTTTCAGGCTTCAGGGACCACTAAATCCATAATTTTAAATCCCGCAGACCACCCATACGATTGCCCAATGACCGGCTGGGTGGGTGTGGCTAGGTGGCCATGGGGCAGGGTGGGCGTGGCCAACTCGAGGTCACTTGCATCGAGGGGCACCTCGCCGGCCTCTACTCTCCCTTTCCCTCCCAGCCACTCCTCTCCGGGGCTCCTTAAGGGCCCCAACAGGAAGGAGGCTCAGCAGAAGCACCTCACTCTCGGCTCTGGCCGAGAAGGAGGCTCAGCAGAAGCACCTCACTGAGGACTAGGAGCACAGGCTTTCCAAGCAGAGGGAAGACCTGCGGGGTTGCAAGGCCAGGTACCGGCACCTGGAGGCTCAGCCGGCTGAGATGCTGAGCCAGTTCTAGGCCACGATACAATCCCACTGGATCGAGGCTCTCCGTCTCTTCGCCACCAGTGGCCCTTCCCTCCAGCCTTCACCCAAAGCCTCAGACCAGAAGGCTGAAGCAGACCCCCAATGGGAATTTCTGCCCCTCTCCGACCTGCACAAAAAGACGCCGAAGGGGGAGACTCTCTGCAGCAACACAAACGTTCGTTGCACGTATCCAGCCCAGGAGCACCCATAGTTGGAGGACCTCTGATTTTAAAGCAATATTTAAAAATGCAAATAATTTTTCCGCGGGACACCAAAGTTTTCTCACGGATCATCAGTGGTCCACAGGCCAACAGTTGGTGACCGCTGGTAGAGCGAATACAGGCCCGTTTTTGGCCTCCCAAACCCTCCGTGCGTCTCGTTTTTGGGAGGGCAAACATGAGACCAACTGAGGCCTCCGGGGGCCAAAAACGGGCCTGTTTTTGGCCTGCAGAGTCCTTCTGGATGCCAGAGAGGACAAAAATAACAGGATGCACAGAGGCAAAAAAACTCCCTATTTTTCCCCTTGTTTTCCTCCTCTAAACCTAGGTGGTTTGGAAAAAAAAATACGGCATATCTTTCTCCCATAGGTTCTGAGCCAAACTCGATCTCTTTGTTCCCTTCCTTGCCAACTTTTCTTACACCAGCCTTCCGTTTCCCTCCCACCCTGTACAGGTTCCATTCCCTGGTGATTGACGTCACCATGGCCCTGGACACGCTCTCCCTCCCTGTCCTGGAACCTCTGACACCGGCCCGCCTACAGGACGTGACCGTACTGGCCCTCAGCTGCCTCTACGCAGGTGAATCTGTGCTGCCAAAACCCCTGGGGGAGGAACCCACAACTACACCTGAAGGAAGAGAAGGAGCTTCGTTTGTTGCAGTAAAAGGGCTGGGCAGGAATAGAGCGATCTTCTTCTTTTTCAGCTCATCTTTTCCCTCTATTTCTCCCATGCTCCGTTTCCCATCCTGAGATCTTTGGGAAAGAGATTTTAATCTCCATGAACCTGGGCTTACAGAAAAAGATCCCAAAGTCGGTTTGCTTTTAATAGCAATAGCACTCAGACTTAAATACCGCTTCACAGCCTTCTCTTAAGAGTCAGCCTATCACCCTCAAACAATGTAGGTCCTCGTTTTACCCACCTCGAAAGAAGGAAAGGCTGAGTCAGGCTTGAACTACTGGCAGTGGGCAGAGTGAGCCTGCAATCCTGCGTTCTAACCACATGGAACGAAGGGGGAGAGAGGGAAGGAAGGAAGGAATAGCTCTTAGACTTGTATACCACTTTACGGTACTTCACAGCCCTCTCTAAGTGGGTTATACTCAGCCCATCGCCGTCCCCGTCCCCCCCCCCCCGCCCAACAATCTGGGTCCTTGTTTTATCCACCTCGGAAGGATGGAAGGTTGAATCAACTTTGAGCCAGTCAGGATCAAACTCCTGGCAGTGGGCAGAGTTAGCCTGCAATACCGCATTCTAACCATTGGGAAGGAAGGAAAATAGCAATAGCCCTTAGACTTATATACCATTTCATAGTTGCTTTTACAGCCCTCTCTAAGCGGTTTACAGAGTCAGCCTCTTGCCCTCAACAATCTGGGTCCTCATTTGACCCACTTTGAAAAGCTGGAATGAGTGGGGGGAGGCCTCTTGCTCCTCGTTCCCCCATCACAGGTTGAGACTCAGGGCCTTGAGTTGGTCCCCGTTGCTCTGGCTGACCCCAGGATCCTTCCTCTCCCCTAGGGGTGAGCGTGGCCACCTGCATGGCCATCCTACATGTGGGCACCACCCAGCAAGTCCGCACGGGCTCCACGAGCTCCAAAGAAGAGGACTACGAAAACGACGCCGCCATCATTGTGCAGAAATGCGTGAGTCGGCCACGGACGGGACGGGAGGGGGGGGGAAGGGCCTGCAAGGGAAATGGGGAGTTTGCAGCCGCAAAATTCTCGAGGGCTTTGGGGTGGCATCGGCTGGGCTTTGGTCTCTTTTACAACACCTCTTTTTTTAAAAAAAAAAAAAACCAAACAAACCCATCTCTCTCCACAGTTGGAAATCTACGACATGATCGGCCAAGCCATCAGCAGTTCCCGCCGTGCAGGTGGGGAGGTAAGAGTGAAAAGGAGCAAAAGATAATAATTATCTTGTGTCAATGAGATGTCCCAGGGCGTGGCATGAAAGCAACACAGCACACAGAATAGGCCTAACTCTCCTTTATTGCTCCAACTGTGCCCCCAAATGTCCCCACGTTCACTGCAAGTCCTGGAACAACATGCACCTTCAGAAGCCTCCGCCTGCAAGCAATCCAGTAAGCCAGGTTAGCCACGCCAGGGCCAGCAATCCAGTAAGCCAGGTTAGCCATGCCAGGGCCAGCAGTCCAGGAAGCCAGGTTAGCCACACCAGGGCCAGCAATCCAGTAAGCCAGGTTAGCCATGCCAGGGCCAGCAGTCCAGGAAGCCAGGTTAGCCACACCAGGGCCAGCAATCCAGTAAGCCAGGTTAGCCACGCCAGGGCCAGCAATCCAATAAGCCAGGTTAGCCACACCAGGGCCAGCAGTCCAGTAAGCCAGGTTAACCAAACAGTACCCAGAGCAAGAAGTTCAGCGAAGCAGGCAAGCCCCACAAGACAGAGCACTGCAATCTCCAGGCGTCAGGAATTGCACGCGAGACTCCACTGATTCAAAACTTGTTCCCGACAAATGCCCCTCCCACCAGCAGCTCCTTACACCTCCATCCCCAGGTCTGCCTTGTAGAGGAGGGGGGATGGGGCACTCTCCTCCCTCATAGTCGGCTCAATCTGTGTTGGTCTCGCCTTCCTTCTTCTCTCCGTGCTCTCGGATCAGGAGGAGATGGTGCTTGCTCTTCGCCTGAGCTCTGTCACTCCTGCTCCTCCCTGTCTAATTCAGAAAATCCTTGCCTGGTCTGAGCCTGCCCTTCCCCAGTTTCCTCTCAAGGTCCACGGAGCCGCCCTCTCGATCTCTGTCAGCTCTTGTTCCAGCTCATCTTCCCCCATAGATTCAGACTCCCAACAGTGGCATGACAGGTCGCCCTTTGGAGCGGCAATCAGAATGCGATGTTGTGTGTGTGTGATATGTACAATTATACCTGTGAAAATATAGAACAATGGTAACGCCATTTTTAACCTCTCTGCGAACCTCAGATAATTTCCTGGAATATTATGTAAGAATTCTCTGTTGTTTTGTATAAAGGTTATATATTTGGTGGGTCATGCTGTCCAGTGTCACGTTAATTACTGGAAATGGAAACGGGTAAACAGGTTAGGGAAACAGATGGTATGCGACAATAATAGGGGTGTTGCAAAGGGAGATGCATAGCTGGATAGATTGGGAACCCGGAAAGGGGCAGAGACTATATATTTGAAACGGTATATAAACCCCAACCTTCCCGGGGGGAAATGTCTCCTGCGGCCATGAGTGTAGAATTCCCTTTTGCAAAAGCTCCAGAATAAAGCTCCTATTTATTGTTCACGTGTCTCCAGTTGTCTGAGTACCTGGAATGGTTGATTTTTATCACAATGCCTGTGTATCTTTTTTGTTTCTTTTCTTTTTCCGTGACTGCAGCACTACCAGAATTTCCAGCTGCTCGGAGCCTGGTGTCTGCTGAACAGTTTGTTCCTCATCTTGAACCTCAGCCCGACCACCCTGGCTGACAAAGGGAAAGAGAAGGACCCCCTGGCAGCCCTTCGGGTCCGGGATATCATTGTGCGGTCCAAAGAGGGTGTCGGGTCTCCCAAACTCGGACCTGGCAAAGGGTAGGTGTGGCCCTGAGCAGGGCAGGTCCTGGTAGGGATGGGTGAGGAATGGGGCTTTCCTTTGCTGTCTCTTCTGCCTTTGAATTTAATTCTTTATTGTCATTGTATGTACTGTATATACACAGTGTACATACAATGAAATTCACACAACCCCCAGAGACCAGACCCAACACGCACGCACACACACCAATCCCCAAACAACCCCCTCACCTGCCAAAATGCCCCGCCCCCTAAAAACACACAAGCATCCAAACAATAGACCAGGTAGTGCTGTCCAGCAACTCACAGATGGTGGGTCCTTAAGTTCATGGTTAAGTGCAGTTATAGCTCTGGGATAAAAACTGCTCAGAAAAACGTGTGGTCCGAGTTTTAATTGTTCTGTACCTTCTGCCAGAAGGCAACAGTTCGCAGAGATTGTGAGCAGGATGGGAAGAGTCTCTGAGAAAGTTATGCGACTTCCTCAAACAGTGAGATGCGAAGATGTCGTCCAGGGCTGGTAGTTGGAACCCGATGATATTCTGGGCAGTTTTTAATGATTCTCTGCAGAGCTTTTTTGTCCGCTACAAAGCTGCTCCCGTACCATGCAAGGATGCTGTGTGTCAGGACATTCTCAATGGTGCTGTGGTAGTAGGACAGAAGTAGAAGCTGAGATAGATTGATCTTCCTGAGCATTCTCAGGAAATACAGCTTCTTCTTCTGTGCCTTCTTTAGAAACATGCTAGTATAAACGTATGTCTCTCTTCCTCCTGAAGTCAATTATAAGTCCTTTCCTTGGCGCTGGATGTTAAAAGCCGGCTCGGAGAGGGCAGTTTCCTTCCGTGTCCTTCCTGAGTTGATGCCTGTTCTTTCTCTCTCCTTTCCTCACCTGGGTTCCCCCTTCTGCAGGCATCAGGGATTTGGCATCCTGTCCGTCGTCCTGGCCAATCACGCCATTAAGCTCCTCACTTTGCTCTTCCAAGACCTCCACGTGGAGGCCCTCCACAAGGTGAGAGCTTGACGAAGGGGTGGGCGTGGTCCTCAGACTTGGGGGAAGCAGTTCCAGGTGTCAAATTTTTGACTTCCTCTCCTACCCTCCCCGGGTCGGGAGGGGGGATTCTCATCCTGCAGGGCTGGGACACCGATGGCCCTCCGGCCGCCTTGAACATCATGGCCCAGAGCACATCCATCCAGAGGATTCAGCGCTTGATCGAGTCGGTGCCGCTCGCCAACCTGCTGCTGACCTTGCTCTCCACGGCTTATCGGAAGGTGGGCGAGGGCCCCTTCTAGATGTCCCTTGGTGGTGGGGGAAAATGACCCTCCCCTTGGTTCTCTCTGCTTCGAGGGTTCTCCCATCGAGAGAAAAGAGATGCGCCATGGTGGGGCTTGAAGGGGGAAGACATCAAGTGGATTTTCCTGGCTTGTTCTCCTCGGTGGTGTGAATCTGCCCTGGGCTGCAGGAACGGGCCTTATCATTGGGGCCTGGGGCGAACCCCACCCAGGGCAGAAGCAGAGCGGCTGCCCTAGATTAGCAAGGAAGGAAGCGGCTGCTTTTCTAAGCGGGGGGGGGGGAACGGAAGGGGGACACGTTAAGTCTTGTTTCGCCCTCAGGTCTGAGATTTGCTCCAGGGAGTGGCAGGAAGGTTTGGGGGGGAGATGCTCACTGGCTGGGCTTTTGTAACCCCTCCCCCTTCCCTTCCCCCCACCCAACCCCGCTTCCAGGCTTGCGTCCTGCAGAGACAGCGCAAGGGGTCCCTGAGCAGCAACGTCAGCGCCTCCACGGACTCCAACACCTACTACGAAGACGACTTCAGCAGCACGGAAGACAGCAGCCAAGGTTGGGTGGGGGCAGAGGAGGCTTCGGCGGGGAAGTGACGGGGGTCTGCACTGGAGAGAGGGAGGTGCTCGGGGGGGGGGGGGGGGAAGGCCCCGAGGCCCCATTCCTGGCCTTTCAACCCTCTGACTTTCCCCTTTCTCAGACGATGACAGCGAGCCCATCCTTGGCCAGTGGTTTGAAGAGACCATCTCCCCCAGCAAGGAGAAGGTGGCCCCTCCTCCCCCTCCTCCCCCACCCCCTCTGGAGAGCTCCCCCCGGGTGAAGAGCCCCAACAAGCAGTCGGCAGGAGAAAACGGGAACCTCCTGGCCAGTCGCAAAGACCCAGAACTGGTGAGCTCTACCCTGGACTCAAATTCTGTCTGCCTTCCCGCTTTTCTTTCTTTCTTTCTTTCTTTCTTTCTTTCTTTCTTTCTTTCTTTCTTTCTTTCTTTCTTTTCTTTCTTTCTTTCTTTCTTTCTTTCTTTCTTTCTTTCTTTCTTTCTTTCTTTCTCTCTCTCTCTCTCTCTCTCCTCTTTCTTTCTTTCTTTCTTTCTTTCTTTTCTTTTCTTTTCTTTTCTTTTCTTTTCTTTTCTTTTCTTTTCTTTTCTTTTCTTTCTCTCTCCTTCCTTCCTTTCTTTCATCGAGGCCTTTGGCTTTCTCGTTTCTTTCAGTTCTTAAATCTGGCCTCCAACATCCTCAACTTCCTCACTTCCTCCATGCTGGACTCGAAGAACAATTTCATTCGCAACTACCTGAGCGTCTCTCTGACGGAGCAGCATATGGCCACCCTGGCCAGCATCATCAAAGAAGTGGACAAGGATGGGCTTAAAGGTCAGGAAGGCGGCAGGGGTTGTTCTGACCAAGGCTTCCTGAGACCATAATTATGCTTATTCCAAACAAGTCTTGCTTTATTTCAACACTGGGAATTACGTTCATTCCCAGCCCGTAATGAGTCCCAAACAGTCCCCCGAGATAAGCACCCACCTTTCTCTCCTTTGAATGGCTGCCAACAACTAGAGTGCCCAATGAGCTGTAAAAAACCAACCGAAGTACAAAGTCCACACAGAGCTTCAAGGTTGAATCCGAACAGAGCAAACAACTTTGCTTCCTGCAAAGGTTTCTCTACCTTTGCACTTCCCTTATACCTTAGGGGAGGGCCAATCACCTCCAAGCCTTATTCCCGAGTCGCCCCTGTTGTCTTGGCTGCTCTTGCCATCTGGCAGCTCTGCACACACGCACCTGGGAACAGGCTCCCCTTGTTCCTCTGCCTCGCTGCTGCCTAACTCTGAAGGCTCCGGAAGCAGCACACAACTCCCTGGCCCCATCTCTGGGCCCATCTCTGCATCAGGCACAGGACCTTGTCCGAATCCTCCCCAGACTCCCAGGCTGGTCCCCGTTCTTCCCCACTGTCCGATTCCACTGCCATCTGCACAGGCTGCCGGCGAACCACCCTAGGGGTCTCCCTCGCCCCCAACCTGCAGATTGAGCCCTCAGAGATGTTGGGACTGAGTAACTCAGGAAAATCCACTTGGGGCAAGTCAAGCCCAGCTCTGTGGCCCCCATTCTGGCTCTCCAGCCTAGATAATCAATTCCTGCCGTGTTTCCCTGAAAGAGAAATATAAGACCTTGTCTTAAAATTTTGGGGGGCTATCGAAAAAAAGGCAGCGGGTCTTATTTTCAGGGAGGATGTCATCCACTGACTCATCTCGCTTGCACGCGCTGCCTTCCTTTTCACCTCCGCTTTCAGGAGCTACTTCTGCAGCCGGCAAGGTCGGCAAGCCTTGATCCGGAGATGTGTTATCGGCTACGGAGACCTTCAGGAAAGCCTTGCCGGCTGCAGAAGAAATGGGCCAAGGTATGCGAGGCCTGGCTGCAACTGTAGTAGGGCAGCTCCACCCCCACCCCCCTCCATCCCCCCCCTCGCTCAATTTTAACTCGTGCATCCTGGGGTGGGTAGGTGGGGTCTTAATTAGGGCTTATTCCGGGGGTAGGGCTTATATCGGGCATCAATGTAAAAAAACAAGCTAGGACTTACTTTCAGAGTAGGTCATATTTTCGGGGGTATTTAGTGTTGGGAGGCGAAATCCGACAGGTCATCTAGTCCAGGGGTCTCCAGCCTTGGCAATTCTGGGAGTTGAAGTCCACAAGTCTTAAAGTTACTAATGTTGGAGACCTGTGGTCTAGTCTACCCCACCTGCTGGGCATCGGGGTCCGCCACCCTGATTACTTCGTTTTGTTTCAAGGGCCCGTAGAGCTTGGCTGAAGATCTTTTGGGAGTCAGGCTTAGATCACCCCTTTGGAAGAAAAGCAGAGGAGAACCTGAGCCATTTTTCCATACAAAGTGTCAATCTTGCAATACCTGTAAAGAGCCAGGGTTTTGTCAGGTTAGAGGACAGCTCAGTGGCTGAGGCATCTAAGGCAAGTTTCCACCTCCCGGAGTTTGGCAGTTGTGAACTGGATGGAAAACTAAACTCCTGGAGGTTGAACTAGAGGCCAGTGGTGGTGGGGGAGGTAGCCTCCCTCACTGGGCCTCCTCCTCGCCCTAGAAGGGACACGTGGAAAGTTCCTGCCCTGCCCTGGAGTTCTTGGGGTGGGGTCAGGAGGCTCTGGCCTCACCTGGTGACCCTGTGCTCCTGCAGGGACCTCCGAAGAGGAAGAGTTTGCGGCTGCGCTGTACCATTTCAACCACTCCTTGGTGACCTCTGACCTCCAGTCTCCAACCTTGCAGGTGAGTCGGACCTTCGGGCCAAGGAGGAGCTGCTGGTTCAACTGCAAGTTGTTAGGAGCAATAATGAGGAAATCTCCCATCGCGTTCTCATGTCGAGAACAAGCTTCCACCAGGCCAGCAATCCAGTGTTAAGTCTGTGTCGTTAAACCAGGGGCCCCTGGTGCTCTCGGTAGTTTTCTGGCTGACGTTTCGTGATCCAAACTCGGTTAACGTCATCAGTGTCAGGAGGAAGTGCACAGAGGAGGATGGGGAGGAAGGCGTGGAGGAGGAGGAGGAGGACGGTGGGGTCCTTGGTGCCCTCTGAACTTGGTGGTTTTCTGACTGACGTTTCATGACCCAAACCAGGCATCCGTGCTAGAAAAGATGATATGTAAACAGCCAATTGCATCCTTTCTTAACACTGATGACGTTACCTAGTTGAGTCATGCAACGTCTGCAAGGAAGCAAACCAAGCTCACCAAGAACCCCTCATTTCAGTATCCTCCCTTATGGTAGTTGAACAAGGGTGTGTGGTGGGGTGGCCTAGAGGTGGAGCTCTCGCCTCACGATCAGGAGGCTGTGAGTTCAATCCTAGGTAGAGAGGCACATACATATTCTAGATCTGCTGAACAAAACTCCGCAGTGGAGACAGGAAGGGCATCTGGCCATTAGAAAACGCTGCTAGCTCCATTCAGTTGCCCAGACTCCACCCTGCAAGAGGGATGATGACGATTGTAGTTAAACAAGGTTCAAATAGTTATAGGCGGTTGCCCTTTTTTTTAAAAAAAAAAAAACGTGTATTGCTTGCAACTGACAGAGCTGCTCCCCTTCAGTCTTTCAACACACGCGATGGTTGTCTTTTGCCAGAACATTCTCCTGCAGCAGCTGGGGGTGTCTCCTTTTTCCGAAGGGCCGTGGCCTCTCTACATCCACCCCCAGAGCTTGTCGGTGCTCTCCCGTTTCCTCCTCATCTGGCAGCATAAAGCCAGCACCCAGATGGACCCGGATGTCCCCGAATGTCTGAATGTGTGGGAGAGGTAGGAGAAAGTCCCGGGGAGGCGCTGGAGTCACGGCTTTGGCACGGGGCACCAAATTCAGGAGGTTTTTCAGCCCAGTGGCGATGTGTAATTGTTGCACCGTAATATGTAAAATGGTATCCCCATTGCCCAGATAACACGAAGGTGTAAGGGCTGCCTTTACTGAATGTCTCCTTCCTTCCTTCCTTCCTTCCTTCCTTCCTTCCTTCCTTCCTTCCTTCCTTCCTTCCTTCCTTCCTTCCTTCCTTCCCTCCCTCCCTCCCTGCCAGGTTTGTGGCCACTTTGAAGCAAAACGCCCTGCAGGGGATTCTCCCCAGCGACGCAGAGGACCTCAACGTGGAGCACCTCCAGCTCCTGCTGCTCATATTCCACAGCTTCTCCGAAAAAGGCCGGCGGACCATCCTGACCCTCTGTGTCCAGACCATCCTGGACATTACAGCCAACCTGGACTCTCAGCTCCGATGCGTCCCTCTCCTGCTAGCCCGCCTTCTCTTGGTCTTCGACTACCTGCTTCACCAATACTCGAAGGCCCCCATGTATTTATTTGAGCAGGTGGGTTGCAGAGGAGGGGGAGGCGCCTGACTCAGCGCATCGGCTTGTCAATCGAGATTTTCTTTTGGGGGGGGGAGTCAGTCCATCCTTTGAATGCTCTCTTAGGTGCCTAGAGATGTCTTGAGCAATGAAATGATCCCCACAGGCCCCTAAGATCAGACTGAAAAATGTGGTTTATTGGCTTGTCCCTACTTTTATCCTCAGCTATGAAGAAAACAGGTCCCAAAGTGATCCAATGTTACAAAAAATTTCTTGCTTTTCTCTCTCTCTCACTCTCTCCCTCCCTATCTTGTTCTCTTTTTCTTTCTCTTTCTCCCTCTCTCTTCCTCTCTTTTTTCTTTTTTTCTTGCTCTCTTTCTCTTTCTTTCCCTCCCTTTCTCTCTCTCTCTCTCTTTCTTTTCCTCTCTCTGTCACTCACTCCCTCTCTCCCTCCTTCCCTCTCTCCCTCTTCCTCTCTCTCTCCTTTCTTTCTCTTTCTCTTCCTCCCTCCCTCTCTTTCTCTTTTTCTTACTCTTTCTTTCTTTCCCTCCCTTTCTGTCTCTCTTTCTTTTCCTCTCTCTCTCTGTCACTCACTCCCTCTCTCTCCCTCCTTCCCTCTCTCCCTCCCTCTCTCTTCCTCTCTCTTCCTCTCCCTTTCTTTTTTTTTTCTTCCTCTCTCCCTCTCCCTCTCATTCTCTTTTTCTTACTCTTTCTCCTTCTCTTTCCCTCTTTCTTTTTCTCTCTCTCTTTCTCTTCCTCTCTCTTTCTCCCCCCCTCCCCTCTTTTTGGACTAGGAGCTGTTCAGATAAACCACAGTCAGTTTAGAAAAGCCAAGTTTTCTTTTTTCTTCTGACCCTCATAGCAGAAGCAGATTCTTTTGGTGCCTCATATTTCACTGTCTGTCCCCTCTTTGTGTTCTCTAGGTCCAGTACAACCTCTTAACTCCTCCCATCGTTTGGGCCAGCGCGAGCCAGGAGGGCAGCCGGCCATCCTGTTCCCCACTTTATCACGGCTTCAAGGAAGTGGAAGAAAACTGGGCCAAGCACTCTCCCTCTGGTATGGAAGGGCCCCTGAGGGCAAACCTTAGGATTAGGCCCCTGAAACACCTTGGAGGTCTCTCTCTCCAGAGTCTGAAGGGCAGACAGGCAGCCGGGTCCCTTAGTATGCGCTCCCTTCCTTGAGACTCCTGGAGAACTCAGGGGTAGAATTTAGCTGCCATCTAGCCCTTTGGGGAGGGTGGAGTTCCTAGCCCAAAGTATCCAGGAAGGAGCAGTCTGGGCAGGGGTGTGTGTACACATTCCTTTTGGGAATAAAAAACCTCTTAACACGGCTTCCTCTTTCTCAGACACTGCCCCCCAGCCACGCTTCTACTGCATCCTTTCCCCGGAAGCATCGGAAGACGACTTGAATCGCCTGGATAGCACGGTAACAGGACTCTTCCTTTAAAACTCTCGCTTTCCTCTCTTCTGATCACACACACACACGCCCCATGCATTCTCCGGGAAAGGTTTGAGGTAGGGTTGGTCCCTGGAAAGGCTGCAAGGAAGTTGGCTAGTTCCAGAGGGGGGTCTTCAGCCGGTTCTGACCTGTTCTGGAGAACCGGTAGCGGGAAATTTTGAGTCGTTTGGAGAACCGGCCAATCCCGCCTCTGACTGGCCTCACCAACCCCGTCTCTCTTCTCTGCCTCCCATCGAGTCCCAGCTGATCGGCTGGGTCTCCTTGGGTTGCCCTACGCAGGAGAACAGAGCTGGAAAGCAGGTTAGTGGGGTAGGGAGGGAGTCGGGGATTTTGCAGTAATCTTCCCCTGCCACGCCCGCCAAGCCACGCCCACCAAGCCGAGCCATGCCCACCAAGCCACGCCCACAGAACCAGGAGTAAAAAAATTGGAATACTACCACTGGCTGGTTCGCACTGAGGATCTTTTTTTCAGGGGAAAGGCCATTGCAGAGCAGATCGGACTCTCTGGAGCAGGGGGTCACCAAACCCCTGTCTGTGGACCGGCACCGGGCCACGGCATGCCAGAAACCGATCCGCGCAAACAAGCGAAGTCTCATCCGTGGGATGCAGGCGGCACGTGAAACCACGCCCACCCTCCTCCGGCCTGTGGAAAAACTTCTGTCCAGGGAACTGGTCCCTGGCACTCAAAAGGCCGGTGGGGGGACGCAGCTCTAGAGTTTTCCTGGGGGAAGATCAGATTAGGGAGGTGTGTGCAGTCCCTTGTGGTGCCAAATTTGGACCAGGTGCCATGCGCTAGGCTGGGATATTTTCCTGGACTGCCGCTCGAACTCAGGCCTTCTCCTTCTCCAGAAGTCGGGCCTTTGATAACTGACATGTATTTATAATCGTCCCAGCCTTCTAGGGTCACCTGATCACAATTTGTAACCTTTCCAGCCAGCATCCAACCAGCAAAGTCAATAGGGGAAGCTGGATTTGTTTAATAACCACACAATTCACTTAACAACCGCAGTGATTCTCTGAACAACTGGGGGCCAAAAAGAACAACAACCCCTCAACAGCCACCTTTCTTAACAGTGGGGATTTGGGGCTGCATTCGGTTTGTAAACCGAGGTTGTTTAGCGCTTGCCACCCAGCCAGGGTTTCATCCACGATATCTCTGCTTCCACCACCAGAGAGAGTGGTGCGGTGGCCTAGAGGTGGCACTCTTGACTCACAGTCAGAATAGGCTGTGGGTTTGATCCTAGGTGGAGGCAGATGTTTCTCTCTCCCGGCACCATGAGAATATATCTGCTGAACAAAACTCCACCCTGGTGACAGGAAAGGCATCCGACCATTAAAACACTCTGCTAGCTCCATTCAATTGCCCAGACTCCCCCCTGAAGGAATTTTGGGATGGTTAAAAGATGATGATGATGAGGATCTCTGCTTCCAGAGGCCCCCATCTCCCCACCCCAAGCTAGAGCTCTGTGTTTCTCTGGCAAGCTGCCTTTTCTCCTCTCAGTGAGGAGAGAGAGAGAGGGACAGTCTGGTTTGTTCAGAGTTGAACAGAACCTGGGTCAGCAAAGGGGAAGAACAATCCCTGAGCAGTTCAGGAGGTGACGCTTTCCTTTCAGGTGTGCGAGGTCTTGTTCTCCAAGGCCATGAAATATGACGAGCTCTACTCTGCCCTGGCCTCGCTGCTGGCTGCTGGCTCCCAGTTTGACACCCTCCGCCGGAAGGAGAACAAAAATGTCACCGCCTTGGTGAGGACAACAACTCCATTGGGGGTCTCCTTGTGGGGCAGGGGAGCATCTCTGGCCTTGGGGCCCCAGTGTCGGAAGGACCGGCTGACTAGGTGGCTTGGCTTTGTCTCTGTCGAGCAGGAGGCCTGCGCGCTTCAGTACTACTTCCTGATCCTCTGGCGGGTCCTCGGCCTCCTTCCCCCATCCAAGAGCTACATGAACCAGCTGGCCATGAACAGCCCGGAGATGCGGGAATGTGACATCCTCCACACCCTGCGCTGGTCATCCCGCCTCCACATCCCTTCCTACGTCAACTGGATCAAGGCAAGTATTCCTCTGGGCGGGGTGGGTCGCAAAAATACTTGCGGTTCACCGGCTGCCTATGCAAACGGCAGCGGAATCGGCCAGTGGGGAAGAACAGGGACTAGTCCAGGAGTTTGGGAAGGATTCGGACAAGGGTCCTGCGTCAGATGCAGAGTTGGGGCCAGGACCATCTGGGAGTTGTGTGCTGATTCTGGAGTCTCCAGAGTCTGGCAGCAGCGAGGCAGAGGAGCAAAAGGAGCCTGTTCCTAGCGTGCATGTGCACAGAGCTGCTAGAAGGGAAGAACAGCTGAGACAAAAGGGGCGACTCGGGAGTAAGGCTGGGAGGTGATTGGCCCTCCCCTAAAGTATAAAGGAAAGGAAGATGTGAAGAAACCTTTGCAGGAAGTTTTTTATAGTTCATTTATCACTTTAGTTGTTGGCAGCCATTCAAAGGAGAGAAAGGTGGGTGCTTATCTCGAGGGACTGTTTGGGACCCATTGCCGGCTGAGAATGCACATAATTCCCAGCGCTGAAATAAAACGAGTTATTTCGACTAAGTGTGTGCTTAATTACAGTCTTAGCAAGCCTTGGCCAGAACAAGACCAGTAATTTTTGACTTACAACAGTTCATTTAATGAAAAGGGACCCAGCGCCATTTTCCACCCTTATCACCATTGCAGCATCCCCAAGGTCACGAGATGGACATGCTTTGGATGTGCTTCTCCACCAACTCACATTTACGACAGTGTAGTCTCCTTTTGTGACTGTCTTGACGAGCCAAGCCAATGTGGAAGGCAGATTCACTTCACAACCAGGCTTCCAATTTAGCAACCGCGGCGATTCGCTTAGCGAACGCTGCGAGCAAAGTTGTAAAAGCGGAGCAGGACTCGCTTCACAAATTTCAACCTCAGCAACATGTAAATTCTGGGCTCAATCGTGGTCATAAGTCGAGGACTGTCTGTATGTCCAGGTGTGGCAAAAAGGCTATATTGATAAAGTGACAGGCTGGGTTGAGATGATTTTTCTCCAGGTGGGAGTCCCAGAGTGAGTTTTACCAGAACGTGGTTCCTGGCACCCCGCCATTCTTCTTCCTTTCAGCCCATCTTCTCTTTTCATTTAAATCAGCGGTCGCCAACCTTTTGGACCTCAGGGGACCACCAAACACATCATTTTAAATCCCGCGGACCAGAGACCCTGGGAATCCCACCCCACTCCCATCCAAAAAAAAGTCTGCAGGAAAATTTCCTGCCCTGTTTTCTTAGCGATTGATTGTTCTTTATTTGGGATCGCAGGATACTGTCTCCAGCTCCGTTCTCAGGGAGACGGAGACAGAGAGAGACTTTTAGCTTCATGCAAGGAAAGCAGCAGAAGCAGCCGAAGTCTTTCTTTCTCTCTCCCAAACTCTGCCAGAAATGAGTCTTTGTGAGGCTTGTCACGCCGGCGCAGCCTCTTGGAGCAGGGGGCCTTGCAGAGTCCCAAAGACTCATTTCTGTCAGAGTTTGGGGGAGAGAAAGAAAGACTTTGGCTGCTTTCCTTGCGTGCAGCCAAAAGCAGAAGAAGAAAAAAGTGGGAAAGAAGCAGCCCGGTGGCCAGGCAACTTCCCCTCCTCTGCCCTTTCCCCCTCCTCTCACTACCTCCTGTTGTTTGTAATGCAAGCAACGCCAGCCTTGTGTTCCCACGCAGCCTGGATTAATTGCTTTGGGGGGGACATTTCTCTGAGGACCACCAAAATACACCACCAGTGGTCCCTGGCCCACCAGTTGGTGAACACTGATTTAAATTTTTTTTTAAAAATCTACTTTTTCTTGGGACTTCCCACTTAGGACCACCTCATCAAACAAGGGATGAAATCCGAGCACGCCTCTTCCCTGGTCGAGGTGACTTCGGGCAAATGCAGCTCTGTCAAGTACGATGTGGAGATCGCAGAGGAGTATTTCGCCAGGCAGGTGCGTTCAGGCCCCGGGAGTTGTGGAATAATAAGACACTCGAATAACAACGTTTCCGCCTCTTTGTTTCTTTATTGACGGGGTGGCCTCGGCCATTGCCGATAATACAACATTATGCCTTCTAATTTAGGTAGAAAAAGCAGGATTTCATCTAAAGAGAGCCATGGTAGTGCAGTGGTTAGAACGCAGGACTGTGGGACGAACTCACTGCTCATTCCAAGAGTTTGATTCTGACCGGCTCAAGCCTGACTCAGCCTTACGTCCTTCTGAGGACAGTAAAATGTGGACCTAGATTGTTGGGAGCAAGAGGCTGCCTCTCTAAACCGCTTAGAGGGGGCTGTAAAAGCAACTGTGAAGTGGTATATAAGTCTCAGGGCTATTGCTATTTTCCTTCCTTCCCTCCCTCCCAGTGTGGCATTGCAGGCAAACTCTGGTTACTGCCAGCAATTTACCGTATATACTCGAGTATAAGTTGACCTGAATATAAGCCGAGGCATCTAATTTAACCACAAAAAACTGGGAAAACTTATTGACTCGAGTATAAGTCGAGGGTGGGAAATGCAGCAGCTACTGGTAAATTTCAAAAATAAAAATAGATGCCAATAAAAACTTTCACTAGGACAGTTGAGAATAAGTTTGATGTTCACAATTTCCTCTTTGAAAGAGACCAGTAAATAGGGAACAAGAAGATGAAGAAAAAGAAGTGTGTTTTTTCACACTTTTCACACCGAAGTGAACCAAAATGGCATCATAGGAACAAGCTTATTCTCAGCCCAAAGGTTTGTTTCTGATTTTTTCCCTGATTTAAGGGAAATTTGGGAAACGATCTCACTATCATGAAAGGTTTGATTGATTCACTAACCCAAAAGATGATGATGATGACAGTGGTAGGCAGGAGTCACTCTCTCCCTTGCAAGAAAAAACCAAGAGCCGTTCTTAGGATATCTCTCTCTCTCTCTCTCCCCCTCCTCCTGAGTGGACTGAAAGCAGCTGGAGCTGAGGAAATGAAACTGAGTGGAGCGACCTCCACTCGCGTTGCTTTCTCAGCCTAGAGCTCAGAAAAGCCTCCCCCTCCTCCTCCTCCCCCTCCTCCCGAGTGGACTGAAAGCAGCTGGAGCTGAGGAAATGAAACTGAGTGGAGCGACCTCGGCTCACATTGCTTTCTCAGCCTAAAGCTCAGAAAAGCCTCCCCCTCCTCCTCCTCCCCCTCCTCCCGAGTGGACTGAAAGCAGCTGGAGCTGAGGAAATGAAACTGAGTGGAGCGACCTCGGCTCGCGTTGCTTTTTCAGCCTAGAGCTCAGAAAAGCCTCCCCCTCCTCCTCCTCCCCCTCCTCCCGAGTGGACTGAAAGCAGCTGGAGCTGAGGAAATGAAACTGAGTGGAGCGACCTCGGCTCGCGTTGCTTTTTCAGCCTAGAGCTCAGAAAAGCCTCCCCCTCCTCCTCCTCCCCCTCCTCCCGAGTGGACTGAAAGCAGCTGGAGCTGAGGAAATGAAACTGAGTGGAGCGACCTCGGCTCGCGTTGCTTTTTCAGCCTAGAGCTCAGAAAAGCCTCCCCCTCCCCCTCCTCCCGAGTGGACTGAAAGCAGCTGGAGCTGAGGAAATGAAACTGAGTGGAGCGACCTCGGCTCACGTTGCTTTCTCAGCCTAGAGCTCAGAAAAGCCTCCCCCTCCTCCTCCTCCCCCTCCCCCTCCTCCCGAGTGGACTGAAAGCAGCTGGAGCTGAGGAAATGAAACTGAGTGGAGCGACCTCAGCTCGCGTTGCTTTTTCAGCCTAGAGCTCAGAAAAGCCTCCCCCTCCTCCCCCTCCTCCTGAGTGGACTGAAAGCAGCTGGAGCTGAGGAAATGAAACTGAGTGGAGCGACCTCGGCTCACGTTGCTTTCTCAGCCTAGAGCTCAGAAAAGCCTCCCCCTCCTCCTCCTCCCCCTCCCCCTCCTCCCGAGTGGACTGAAAGCAGCTGGAGCTGAGGAAATGAAACTGAGTGGAGCGACCTCGGCTCGCGTTGCTTTCTCAGCCTAGAGCTCAGAAAAGCCTCCCCCTCCCATGCTTAAAAGTTGCAAAGGAAACACGGAAGCAGGGAAGCGGCTGCCCAGCTTCGGAGCTCCACACCATTTTTTTTCCAGAGGGGAATCTGACTGGAGTATAAGCCGAGGGGGTTTTTTTCAGCACAAAAAAATGTGCTGAAAAACTCGGCTTATACTCGAGTATCTACGGTAATTCTGGGCTGTGGCTGTGAAGGCTGGGGAATTCTGGGAGTTGAAGTCGACCCCTCTTCAAGGTGCCAAGGTTGGGAAAAGCCTGCTCTAAGAACTGAGTTGGAACAGAGCGAGGGATCAAATCCCACCTTCGCCCCAAGGGGAACAATCCTGTCCTCTTCCCTCCTAAGATCTCCTCTTTCTGCGGGATTGACTGCACCACCATCCTCCAGCTGCACGAGATCCCCAGCTTGCAGTCCATCTACACCCTGGACGCGGCCATCTCCAAAGTCCAGGTCTCCCTGGACGAGCACTTCTCCAAGCTGGCTGCCGAAACTGACCCCCACAAGTCCTCGGAGATCACCAAGAACCTGCTGCCAGCTGCCTTGCAGCTGATCGATACCTACGCCACCTTCACCAGGTAGCTGGGACTCTCTTCACCCCTTCACCTTGGCTGCGGCAGTCTTCTACCTGGCAGGACGTGGTGGAGAGTCCCAACGGCTTCTCCCTCTCTCTCTCTCTCTCCGCAGATCTTACCTGCTTCAGAGCCTTTGCGAGGACAGCTCGGCTGAGACCAAACCCACTGAAGAGAAGCTGCAAGGATACGCGGCCGTTCTGGCCATTGGCTCCAGTCGCTGCAAATCCAACACTCTGGGTAAGTCACTTTCTGGCTAAAGTTGTTCAGTTTTTAATTTTGAAAAAGTAGTATTAATTACATTGGCATATGCTCCTGCTTCTTCGTGACGCAAAAGGATTATTAAGCCAGAATAAGCAACAGATAGATCTCAATTTACCACCACAAATGAGCCCAAAATGTATGCTGCTAAGTAGAAAAAAATGTTAAGTGAATTTTGTCCCGTTTTATGACTTTCCTCGCTTTGCAGTGTTCCTAAAGGTAAGTGGGGTAAGATATCCCCCCAAAATAAGACCTGGTTCTTATTTTGGGGCCCCAAAGAAAACAAGACCGGGTCTTATTTTTGGGGAAACACTGTAACTTCATCAACTGCAGTGATTCCCTTAACAAGAGTGGCAAGACGGGTCAAAAAATGGGATGAAGCTCACTTAACAATTGCCTCGCTTAGCAACAGAAATTTTGGGGGCTCAGTTGCGGTCGTAAACCAGGGACTTACTTGTAACTGGGAAGTGGCAGCATATCTTAGCTTTAGCTGAGGGAAAGCCTTTCAGCTGAGCGGATTAGCTGGATCTGAGTTTGGCAGCTTGGGTGCCCTGCCGTTGGCTTGGTTTGCAGTCCAGCTTTGGTTCTGGGAAGACAGCCACGGGCCCAGCTCTTGAGGGGAGAGGAAACAAGAGATCCCTTGGAGCAGAGATCTCCAAACTTGGCAACTTTGAGACTGTTGTGGTTCGCCGGCAGCAGGTGCGGACGGCTGAGGTCTCGGAAAGCGAGGACTCAGACGAGGAGCCTGCGTGGGATGCAGGGGTGGGACCAGGACCATCAGGGAGTGGAGATGGTAGAGGCTGGCAGCAGTGAGGAAGAGGCCCACGAGGAGCCTGTGTCCAGTGCGCGTGTGCGCAGGACTGCTCAAAGGAAAGGGCAGCTGCAGCAGCACGGGCGACTCGGGAGTAAGGCTGCAAGGTAATGGCCCCTCCCTCGAAATAAAAGCCGGCTGAGAAACCGGAGTTCTTTGCAGGAAGCAAAGAAGTTTTTGCACTCAAGCCTTGTGGACGTTTAGAATATCTTGGTTGGTGTTTGAAGTCTTTTTGTTTGAAATATTTCTTGGCAACTTTAGTGTTCTTGGCAGCCTTGCACCACCTTGGCAAGGCTCGTTCTTATCAGAGACAATTAGTTTTAATAACCTTTTAATGGTGAATTAACGGAATTCGCAGAGAAGCATTAAAAGTTTTTGCTTTTATCTCTGTTTGGCGTTTGTTTCCTTGGAACAAGGTTTGGGTCAGAACAGGGACTTATGGATTTCAACTCCCATGGCTGGTTGAGGAATTCTGGGAGTTGAAGTCCACAAGTCTCAAAGTTGCCAAGTTTGGAGACTTCTCTGCCTTGGAGGGTCTCAGGATCGATGATCTCAATTGTGCTCAGTTGAGCGAGCCATGCCAAACCTCTCTTGTCTCCTAGGTGCTGGTGTCCCATTTTTGTCCTGGGGGTGTGTTTGTGTCCATTGGGGCTGGAATTGGCAGCGGGTCAAGCTCCAGCTTTCCTGACTGGTGGGTCTTTCGTTTTCTCGCTCGGCAGGGCCGGTTCTGATCCAGAATTTGCCGTCAGCCGTCCAGTCGCTGTGCGAATCCTGGAACAGCATTCACACCAACGAATTCCCCAACATTGGGTCTTGGGTGAGTCTGCCTTTTAAAGAGCTCTCTTTCGTTGATGGGTGCAGGAGGAAGTGGTAGGTGGGCCTAGTCTATTTTTTCTCCCTCCTCTTCCCGGGCTGGTCTTGCTCTCCCATGGTGGATCATCTCGTTGGCTTCTTCTCTTCTGCCTTGCTGTCATTCGGCGGCTCAAATGTGTGGGAATTGGTCTCTTTTGTGCTTTTTTCTCCTGATCTCTGGGAGGCCGCTGGGAGTCCCAGCCTTTCGATGAAGCGGCCTTGGAGCTTCTTTCCAGCTGGGTGGCAGCTGGAAAGACTTGAAAAACGAGAACATCAATTATAAATGATTATATTGTAAAGTATTTGCAATGAGACCATTATATTATGTTTAAAAAGGTGATGAATGAAAATTAAATTAAATTCCGTGGCAACATTTGGATAAATGGAAACAAAGAGGAAATATGAAATGGTTGTATGAATATATCTGGAAGGAAATGTAAGATTCATTGTAGATTGGGGGAAATACCATATGGATCCTGAATGGGGAAAAAAAGAAACACATGCCTGTAAAATAGTAAATAGGGAATTATTGTTGTTAATAGTAAATAGGGAATTATTGTTGGAAGGTAATAATTAAGAATGATTATATTGATGTTAGTTTTATTTTATTTTTGTTTTTTTGTTTGCTATACATTGGCTTCGAGAAAGTAAAAGAAGAAAATATGAAAAATAAAACAGGTGGTAAGCTGGAAATGAAAATAATAGAGGATAAAGAGTGGAAAATACATTTTAAGACAAAAATGTTTTTTGTTACTGGATTAATGAATGGAAAATAAGAAGTGAAAATTTATTAAAAGATTAATGGAACAGATAATGATTTGATACAAAACTAGATAAGAAAGCTGGAAATGTAACCATGAATATGTAGGTATGTTGTAACCTGGAATCCCATTGCTCACTTGAAGAGATGTATAAAAAAAATTAAAAAAGAAAAAAAAAAAAGAAAAATGAGAACATGACCCCACCTCTGTCTATCTTTACAGCGCAATGCCTTTGCCAATGACACCATCCCGGCCGAGAGCTACATCAGCGCCGTTCAGGCCGCCCACTTGGGCACCCTGTGCAGCCAGAGCCTCCCCTTGGCGGCCTCGTTGAAGCACACCCTCCTCTCCTTGGTCAGGCTCACTGGAGATCTTGTGGTGTAAGTCCTGGCCAGCTTCTTTCCCCACTCCCCCCTGGAATCTTTGCTCACATGGGGGGTGGGGGGGGGTGGAAGTGATGTTGCCAAGAGTCTTTCTCTCAGGAAACGTTTGCCTCTCCTCTCTGGCTCCAGCTGGTCCGATGACCTGAACCCGCCCCAAGTGATCCGCACGCTGCTGCCTCTCCTGCTGGAGACAAGCACCGAGAGCGTGGCCGAGGTGAGCAGCAATTCCCTGGAGAGGATCCTGGGCCCAGCAGAATCGGACGAGTTCCTCTCGCGGGTCTATGAGAAGCTGATCATGGGCTGCTACAACATTCTGGCCAACCACTCCGACCCAAACAGGTGAGCGCTACCTTTGCTTTTTCCCCACTGTTCTGACCCAGCTCCCCAAACACGACAAACCGTCCGACATGAATTCAAAAGATTCCTTTATTAGGAATGCCTGCGGTCCCGGCAAAAAAGTTTTATCTTGCAGGCAAACAAGTCCAGGCGGCCAGAAGACGAATAAATTGTCTGCCACACCTGTTCGTCTCTGCCCCTTGCCTTTTCATCCCCAGAGCCAGGGCTCCACTCTGGTTAGCAGTGGCTCTTCCATCCCAAGGACCGGCCCATAGATTTCCACTGCTCTCCTCTCCTCTGCCTTCTGTGTATCTGCACATCAGGCGCTGAACCCAGCTGTTCCTCTTCTTCCTCATCAGCCTCCTCCAGACCTGGGGGCTGTTGACTCTCCATCTGAGGGCTGACGGACAGCCCAGGCTCCGCCTCCCTCCCTCTCTCTCTCTCTGCCAGCTCCATTTCCTTTCGGAGCTCCCAGGTTGTCCCGATGATGACCCCGACTCCCATGCCTCCTCCTCCTCCTCCTCCTCCTCCTCCTCCTCTGATTCAGCTGCTCGAGGGGTCAGAAGCTGACAAACTACAACATCCACCTGAATGTCTGTGGAGATTCTCACATCAGGGCTCTGACAAATCCACCCCCATTCAAATCATAAGTCTCTAGCCACAGAGTAAAACAATGGATTCATTAGTAGTGACCATGTCGGTGTTACCTGGGTGCAGCCGACACTAAGATACGTCATTAATTTCCCCCTTGACCTTGGTCTTTCCCCCAATGGGACACGCCCATAGCCAAGAGTCACCCATCATGTTCTCCAGTAATAATCTTGCATGCCAACAGCTTTGGCTACCTAGCAATTATCTGAAGCATTCCAAGAATGCATTACTTTCCCCCACTCCCTTTCTGATGGCAACTAAAATGACCAGAGAAGTACTTTTTAGTTGACATCTTAGTACCTCCAGGTCATAGTTGTCCCAAAGGTGCTTTTTTCAAGAGGCCGCTGCACTTTCTGGTTTCTCTTTGAAGACGTTTCGCTTCTCATCCAAGAAGGGATGAAGCTTCTTGGATGAGAAGCAAAATTTTCCTCAGAGAAAAACCAGAAAGTTTCCCACCTGAAGCGACTTCAGATCAAGGTTATTCCAGCTCTCGGTTTACTCTCCACTTCCCAGAGACACGTTTCCCAAGAACCTACTCTGTCCTTTGTCTCTTAGTGGCCTCGACGAAGCCATCTTGGAGGAATGTCTGCAACATCTGGAGAAACAGCTGGAGAGCAGCCAGGCCCGGAAAGCCATGGAGGATTTCTTTGCGGAAAGGTGAGTTGCAGGCCATCCTCGAGGTTACGACCACAATTTGAGCCCCAAAATTTCTGAGGCTAAGGGTGAGACCTTTGATAAGTGAGCTTTGCCCCGTTTTATGACCATTCTCACCTCCATTCTCACCTCCATTGTTATGTGAATCACTGTCGATAAGTTAGTTGCCCGGTCGTTAAATCTGGCTTCCCCCTTTAATTTTTCTGATTAGAAGGTCACATGATCTTGAGACACGTCATAAGCCTGAACCAATGGCCAAGCATCTGAATTTTGATCCTGTGACCAAGGGGATGGTGCAAAAGTCATAACTGTGAAAAACGGTCATAAGTCATTTTTTAAATACCATTGTAACTTCGAATGTTCACTAAATGAACTGTTCTAAGTCGAGAACTGCCTGTTCTTGTTTTTCCTGCTTTATCAGCGCTTCTATAATGTTCCCAGCATTGGTTTTTTTTTTTAATCGCCGTCTTTATATAGTGCAGGGGTGTCCCAACCATGGCCACTTTAAGACCTGTGGACTTCAATTCCCAGAACCCTCCAGCCAGCATAGGATTCTGGGAGTTGAAGTCCACAAGTCTTCAAGTGGCCAAGTTTGGACACCTATGGCATAAGTGCATCTTTTAAATGGATTTACTCCACTTTGGGGGCAGTTTAGAAATTATAGTAGCTTGAGGATACAATATTGAGCTAAAAGACTGGGGAAAAATTTGGAACAAAAACTATACATTAACAAAATCTGCTGCATATATTACCTTGTAAGCGATTGACAAATCAAATAAATAAATAAATATAAAGAAAACCAATATGTTTTATTTTTGGCATTTAGACCCAATAAGACTTGCAAAAATGTATCCAAATTTAAACCCTAATTGTTAGATATGTAAATAGGTGCAAGGTACCTTTTTCCATGTATGGTGTCTTTGCCCAGAAATTAAAAAATACTGGATCAAAATACAAAAGTGGTTAATTGAAATTGCACATTGCTGAATAGAATTGAAACCAGAATTGTTTCTATTGGGGATTATTAAGGGAAAGTACCTAAAAAGATTAAATATTTGATTTTACACATTACCCACAGCAGCGAGAATGGCACTCGCACAATCTTGGAAAATGGCTACCATATACCGACCAATTGTTTATTGATCCAAAAACTTTTCAGAAATGGATAAACTCACTATAGAATTAAACAATGAAGGAGACTCAGAATATTACTCAATTTGGGATAACTGGTATCAATGGATAGATAGTAGGAATATGAAATGTATAGATCAGAACAAGTTACAAATGTTTATATGTATATAATTAATTAGAAATGTATGAAAACGTATGTAGATTTTTAGTACTGTCAAAGAACGAGGGAGAATTGTACAAACTTATTCTTTTAGATTTATTTGTATTTTAATGTTTCAATTTTCAATAAAGGTTTTAATTTAAAAAAAAAAAAAGAAATTATAGTAGCTTGGGTCCCACCTACCCACTTCAGGATCTGTTCCTGTTGCTCCTCCCCTCTGGGAGGAGGTTCCAAAATATTTCCAGCAGGATTTCTCGATTCTGTCATGGCTTCATTCCCTGAGCCCATCCGTCTGGTAAAGTTGCAAGATTCATTTTTATGCATCTGAACTAGACTATGTTGTTTCTCTATGACACAGAATATAAGTGGCTATGTGGGTCTATGCATAATATTTATGTATTTGTTGATTTAGTTGTGTTTATGCAGTGTATATTGTAGGTGGTGACCCTTTGAGAGCTGTAGGCGAGGAAATTTCATTTTAACGTATGCCGATCAGAGTACATTCAAAGTGACAGTAAAGTTATTCTAAGTCTCTTAAGGGATGGTCACCCCAGGAATGGGGAAATCTTGTCTTTGAACCCCCATCTTCATGAGTGACAGGGCAGGTAGCCGGAGAAGGCGGATAGCGCAAGGCCAGAACCCCTTCTCACGTCGTCTTCTTTGCCTCCGGGTGTTTCCTCTCATCCAGTGGAGAGCTAGTCCAGATCATGATGGCGACTGCCAACGAGAACCTCTCGGCCAAGTTCTGCAACCGGGTTCTGAAATTCTTCACCAAGCTGTTCCAGCTAAGTGAGTGCTAGATACCCATAAGGCAGGGGTGTCAAACTCAGTTTTATTGAGGGCAGCATCAGGGCTGTGGTTGACATGGGGCAGGGGGGGGGGCGACATGGTGGGTGTGGCCAACTGGGTGGGCATGGCCAGCTTGACGCCACTCCCCAAACAGCTGGCATGTTTCCTCTTTGCATTGAGTAGTCCGGGGGGATGCCAGGCTGGCCCAGTGTTTCCTCTTTGCATTGGATAGACTGGGCTGAAGCCAGGTGGGCCGGCACCTTACACTTTCTCGGACAGCCCTGCGGGTCGGATCTGACCACATTGCAGGCCAGGTCCGTCCCGCAGTCCTTGTGTTTGACATTCCTGGCGTAAAGGGTTCCGCCTGGCAGGGGAACAGGGTGTCAGCAGCTAAATAAACAGCCCCTGGCCGATTTGCACTGTCCTTTGTATGGCAAAGCTTTGGGCCCATGTAGGAGATGATCTTCTCCCTCCAAAAATACAGGGATTTGGGGTTTTTTAAAAATATATATAAACTGAATTTGGTCTTTCCTGAACCTTGGCCTTTGAGACAGCCTCAGAAGCCGCTCTCTAGCCATGTCTGACTCTCCCACCTTCTCTCCCCCGTTTAGCTGAGAAGAGCCCAAACCCCAGCCTTCTGCGCTTGTGTGGCTCCTTGGCGCAGCTGGCGTGCGTGGAGCCTGCCCGCCTCCAGGCCTGGCTGACCCGTATGACCACCTCTCCCCCGAAGGAGTCCGACCAGCTGGAGATGGTGCAGGAGAACAGGCAGCTGCTTCAACTCCTGACCACCTACATCGTGCGGGAGAACAGGTGTGAATGGGCCCAGGCTCCCCGGGAGCTCCAAGTTTAGTTTAGTTTAGCTTCGCTTCGCTTCATTTTGTTTCATTTCATTTAGTTTATTGTCATTGCACCTCGTACAGCGAAATTAAATACTATCTTCAGTGTACATTATCACTTTGAAAATAAACACGTCCTTCACATTCTGTATATTGGATTGAAAACCCCTGATATTGCAAGGGGGATGGTGTTGTGGCCTGTCAGCTGCTTGCCCCTCCAGCAGCCGAATTAGAGGAGGAGAAAACGTGGCAGTCAAGGACAGCATCAAGGCTCCAAGGGGGAAGAGGGAATGGAGCTGGCAAAGAGAGAGAGAGACAGACAGAGGCAGAGCCTGGGCTGTCCATCAGCCCTCAGATGAAGAGTCCACAGCCCCCAGGTCTGGAGGAGGCTGATGAGGAAGAGGAGGAACAGCTGGGTCCAGTGCCTGATGCACAGATGCGCAGAAGGCAGAGGAGAGGAGAGCAGTGGAAATCTATGGGCCAGTCCTTGGGACGGAAGAGCCAGGTCTGGAGGTGGGTGATGAGGAAGAGGAGGAACAGTTGGGTCCAGTGCCTGATGCACAGATGTGCAGAAAGCAGAGGAGAGGAGAGCAGTGGAAACCCATGGGCTGGTCCTTGGGGAAGGAAGAGCCAGGTCTGGAGGTGGCTGATGAGGAAGAAGAGGAACAGTTGGGTCCAGTGCCTGACTGCAGATGTGCAGAAGGCAGAGGAGAGGAGAGCAGTGGAAATCTATGGGCCGGTCCTTGGGATGGAAGAGCCAGGTCTGGAGGTGGGTGATGAGGAATAAGAGGAACAACTGGGTCCAGTGCCTGACACACAGATACACAGAAGGCAGAGGAGAGGAGAGCAGTGGAGATTTATGAGCCGGTCCTTGGGACAGAAGAGCCATCACTACTAGCGAAACCCCATCCTAGCTCTGGGGATAAAAGGCAGAGGGCGGAGTTGAATAGATTGTGGTAGACAACTATGCATCTCCCTGCCGGACAGACTCATTAGCCTACGGTGAGAGAGAAACTGTTTGCCAGGGCTCCTCATTAAAGGAATCTTTTGAGTTCACTTCAGAGGGTTTGTGGTGTTTGGGGAGCTGGGCCAGAACAGTTGGGACTGCAGAGCCCACCCTTGCTTAGTTGGGATGCCACCGTTACAATGTGCCCCCTTGGCTGCTCCGTGAGGTGTCTTACCTCCTTTTCCCCACTCCAGCCAAGTCGGCGAGGGAGCCTGCACCATCCTCCTAAGCACCCTCATTCCCATGGCTACTGAGATGCTGGCAAACGGAGATGGGACCGGCTTCCCAGAGCTTATGGTGGTCATGGCGACCCTGGCCGGGGCCGGACAAGGCGCCGGTCACCTCCAGCTGCACAGCGCAGCGCTGGACTGGCTGGGGAGATGGTAAGAGGTGCCAGGAGAGTGGCTGACCAGAACGTGGCTGCCCTGCTGATGTTACTTGAGTGAGGGGAGGTAGCTGGATGGGGGGGGGGGGCTTTCTCCCAGCTGGGAACTCTGCCCGTGGGAGAAGAGGGGCCTTGTGGTGCTCCAGCTCCTCAGAAGGGACAGTTCCTCGGGGAAAGTCCCGGTTCAGGTCCTGGGGCTTCCGATGTGGGATGGAGCCTCGTTTCCCCTTCAAGCCTCTTTTCTCTCCTTTCTCAGCAAGAAATATTTGTCTCAGAAGAATGTGATTGAGAAAATGAACGCCAGCGTCATGCACGGCAAGGTAAGGCTCCTCTAGACCAGGGGTCGCCAACCTTTTGGACCTCAGGGACCACCAAACTCATCATCTTAAATCTCTCTCTCTCTCTTCCCCCGTCTGTGGGGGGGGGGGGGGAGGGAAAGGAACTTCTGAACTGGTGCTTGATGGTGAGAATCGGATGTCTGGAGGCCGACGAGCCATGTGGTGGCTGGCAGGGAGGTGGGGCAATGGGTGATACCGGCAGCGGATGGACTGATGCACGCAGGAGATCGTGGCATCGGAGCCCTTCCCGGGTGTCCCCTGGCCTGCGAGCGGGTGGGGTGGAAAGGCACCTCTGAACTGGTGTTGCCTCCTGCCTCCCTCGCTGGCAGCCACCAAGCCGCCTCCTCCCTGCTGGGCGTGTGAGCGCTTCTAGCAAGGAGGAAGCACTTGACAGCTGCCAGAGGGGCGGCGAGTGCTTTGCGGCTCCTGGAGAGGAGGGTTGGAGTCTCCCCTTTGCAGCACCTTCACCTGAGGGCATCGCTAGCAGTCGCTCGGCCTCCTCGATGCGCGTAGGCAGCACACAACATCAGTTCAGAGGTTCCTTTCCTCCCCACCCGCTCGCAGGCCAGGGGACACCCGGGAAGGGCTCCGATGCTGCGATCTCCTGCGCACCACCCTCCTTCCCCACGAGCATCAGTCCATCCGCCACCAGTATTGTTGCAGACATGGGTGCGCTGCAGACCACCACAATTTTCTCATGGACAACCAGTGGTCCACGGCCCACAAGTTGGCCACCTCTGCTCTAGAAGGCAACATCTTGGCAAGTGATCTCGTCATGCCCCTGTTGGAGACTGACTCCGAGGAAGAGGAGGAAGAGCTGACAGGGAGTGTGGCTCCAGAGGTTGTAGAGGAGGCTGGGGAAGGGCAGAGGCCGGCTGGGCAGAACCAGGAAGAACCAGGCCCATCCCCTTTTCATCCTAGGGCACGCAGGGAGGAGAGGATAAGGGAGAGATAGGAATGGCATGGTCTATGGGGGAGGAAAGGGCCTTGATCCCCTTCATGGGCTGCAGCTGTGAGAACTGGTTAAAAGGACGGACATGCGGATGGGCCAGTGCTGGAAACAAAGCATAGAAATATCTCTAGTCTGTCATCCCTCTCTGAGTTTGGCATCCTTCCCAGTGTGTGTTCCGATATCTGTGGACGTCTTCAAGCCCTTATCTTGCCTGGTTCCCTTTATTGCTTCAGTGTGATTTGTGTTGTTTTTATTCTTCATAATTTATAGGCATTTTTAGTTTAACTGGCATTTCCTCCTTTTTGTAACTGCTTGTGGGGGAGTTTTTTGTCTCTAGTCAAGGATATTTGGAGCTTAGAAGCAAAGGGAAGGAATAAAAAGGGTCTTCATCTGTTTTGTATCCCACCCTGGGTCATCACAGATCTTTGTATCACCCAGTCTGGTTTCTTTTTCAAAGGATGGGCTTGGCTTTCAGTCTGTCCTCAGGCAACATTTACAGGTAGTCATCGACTTAACAACCATTCATTTAGTGACAGTTCAAACGTTACAACGCCACTGAAAAAGTAACTCAGGGCTGTTTTTCACACTTAGGCGAAAAACATGCCGCATTCCCCGCGGCCATGGGATGCAAATTCGGACCCTGGACAACTTGACTCGTATTTATGACGAGTCCCAGGGTCACGTGATCCCCTTTTGACTTCTGACGAGCAAAGTCAATGGGGAAGCCGGATTCACTTAACAAACAGGTTGCTGACTTCACTGCATTGATTCACTTAACAGCTGTGATAATGAAGGCCATAAAATGGGGGCAGAACTCACTTAACCACTGTCTTGCTTTACAGCAGAAATTTGGTCCTAAGTCGAGTGGTGCGGTGGCCTAGAGGTGGAGCTCTCGCCTCACAATCAAGAGGCTGTGAGTTTGATCCTAGGTAGAGAGGCAGATATTTTTCTCTCTGAGCACAATCAGAATATTATCTGCTGAACAAAACTCCTCATTGGCGACAGGAAGGGCATCTGGCCAGTAAACACTTAGCTCCATTCAGTTGCCCAAGACTCCACCCTGCAAGGGATTATGGGATCGTTAAAAGAAGATGATTGTGATCCTAAATCAAGGACTTAACCTAAACTCCCCTTGCCTGCCTGCTGGTCTTTCTGCGTTTGTCAGGAAAGGCAGGTAAAGTCCCTTCCCTTTTCTTGCAGCACGTGACCATCCTGGAGTGCACCTGCCACATCGTCTCTTACCTGGCTGACGTCACCAACGCCCTGAGCCAGAGCAACAGCCAGGGCACCTGCCACCTCTCGGTGGATGGAGAAGAGCGGGCTATCGAAGTGGACTCTGACTGGGTGGAGGAACTGGCTGTGGAGGAGGAAGACTCACAGGCCGAAGACTCGGTAAGCAGGACAGAAAACCCAGCAAGCTGGACCATTAAGTATCTTTTATTGTTTAATAATACAGAATACAAAAATGCCAAAAGAAAATAGCAGGAAAGATAGGGAAGAGCGTCGAAAAAAAAGAAAGAAAGAAAGGGCATTGGCTTCCTTCCTTTCCCTTTGGTGCAGTAGAATAAGAGAATAACATCAAAGCTCAACTTTTTATTTTTACATCGCAATATAAGCCAGCCATTTTTATAATAACAAATCTATCTCATCGGTTAAAACCCAAAATCAAAGTTTCATTCACCTCCCCACCTCCAGCAGCGGTTTCCAATCAGCAGCAAAAGTAAATTCTGTCCTTTTCTTCAATCAAAGCCCTCAGTTTAGCCATCTCTGCCAACTCCATCAACTTGTGCAGCCATTCGACCATTTTGGGAATCAAAGTGTCCTTCCGTTTTTGGGCGTAAAGTTAATCTTGTTGCCCTCCACATATATAGCTTCAAAGTTCCAAACATTTTTTCCAAGTCTTTTTCCATTAAACCCAAGAAAAAAAAGCTTCTGGTTTTTGTCTTTATGAATCACTTTAACAATCTTCTGCATCAGGATATGCATCCTACTCCAATATTTCTTTGCTTTGTCCCATGTCCACCGTAAGTGATGAAAGGCCTCCTCTTTCCTTCTGCATTTCTAGTGTCCACTATATTTATTGCTGACTTAGCTGCAGGGATTCATTTAGTAACGGTGACAAGAAAGGTCATGAAATGGGGCAAGCTCACTCACAAATGTCTCACTTAACAGCAGAAAGTACCGGTTGTGAGTAGTAGGTGTTGAAGGAAGCCATCCTGGGCAAGTCTTACGAAAGCTGTTTCCTTCTGTGCACCATACAGGACGAAGATTCTCTCTGCAACAAACTTTGTACCTTTACCATCACGCAGAAGGAGTTCATGAACCAGCACTGGTGAGCTTCTCCTGCTGCCTAAACCAGGGGTCCCCAACCCTGCGGTCCACGGCATGCCAGAAACCAGCCCGCACAAACAAACCAAGCCCCATCCGTGGGATGCTGGCTGCATGTCAAACCACACTCCCTTCCCTCCAGCCAGCGGAAAAATTTCCCTCCGTCAGTGGAAAAACTGGTCCCTGATGCCCCCAAAATGATAGGGGCTCCTGGTCTAACCGACCCAGGTCTGTCTTTTTGTCTGCTTTATCACAAAGCACTCATTTATCATTTCCCTCCTCCCCCTCCCCCCCCCCCCACCATCCCCGGCCTGCTCTCTGTTCCTACCTTGGCAGGTATCACTGCCACACCTGTAAGATGGTTGACGGTGTTGGTGTGTGCACCGTCTGTGCCAAGGTTTGCCACAAGGACCACGAGATTTCATATGCGAAATACGGATCATTCTTTTGTGACTGCGGAGCCAAGGAAGACGGCAGCTGCCTGGTAGGTTCTAGGTCTGAAATCCTGATGATAACGGGGTGGGTGGGACAGGAGCTCTGGACAAGGCTAGTTGGGGTTATCCCGCTTCCTGCCAAACGGCTGAGGTCCCTGCACAATGTTTGTCCCCCTCCAGGCCTTAGGGACGTGGTGGCTCAGTGGCTAAGAAGCTGAACTAGTCGAACGAAAGGTCAGCAGTTCAGCAGTTCGAGTCCCTAGCGCCACGTAACGGAGTGAGCTCCCATCCCTTGTCTCAGTTTCTGCCAACCTAGCAGTTCGAAAGCATGTAAAAAAATGCAAGTAGAAAAATGAGAGCCAAGTTGGATACAAGAAATAGGGGAAGATCAGATAAGAGTTTATACTGCAGTTGTTCTTGTTGGGAATAATTAAAGGGAAATATAGGAAAAAGATGAAATATGTTTTACTACATAAATTGATAGCAACAAGGATAGCATTCACACAATACTGGAAACAAAATAAATACACCCTCAGAGGAATTAGTAATTCAAAATTTTTTAGATTGTGCTGAAATGGATAAACTGATGCTAAAGGATAAAGAAGAGTCGGAGCATTACAAAATTTGGACAATTGGTTGAACAATAGAAATAAGGATAACGGAGATAAGAAAATTATAGATAAATGTCCATGAATATATAGTAGATATTGATATGAGATTGGTTTATATAATAATGATGGCACAGTACTGTTAATATTAAAGTTAAGGTGTGTAAAAGGTGAAAAAGGACAATAAAAATTATTGGGAAAAAAGAAAAGAAAAATAGGGACCCCTTTGGTGGGAAGATAAGAGCATTCCGTGCGCCTTCAAAGGCATTTAGTCCTGCTGGCCACATGACCACAGAGACGTCTTCGTACGGCGCTGGCTCTTCTTCGGCTTTGTAGCCGAGATGAGCACCGCCCGCTAGAGCCGGAAACGACTAGCACGGATGTGCCAGGGGAACCTTTCCCTTTCAGGCCCTGGTGAAGAGGACCCCCAGCAGTGGCATGAGCTCCACCATGAAGGAGTCGGCCTTCCAAAGCGAGCCTCGCGTCTCAGAGAGTGTCCGCCATTCCAGCACCTCGCCCACCGACAAAACCAAGTCCTCTGCCAGCGATGGCCGAGCGGGTGACGAAGACAAGCCCAAGAAGAGCAACCTCTGCAGGAACGTGGAAGGATGTCGGGAGCAGCTGCAGGCCCAGGTTTGGCATCCTGCGGGTGAGGGAGCCAATCGGGGCGCCAGGGACCTCTCCCTAGTGAGGGGAAGGCTTCTCAGCCCCTCCCTCTCCTTGCCTCCCCCAAGGCCAACTTCTCCTTTGCCTCTTTGGTCCTCGACCTGCTCAACTTCCTGATGGAGGCCATCCAGATCAACTTCCAGCAAGCCTCGGCAATGGGCAGCAGCAGCCGCGCCCAGCAGGCGCTCAACCAGCTGCATACTTTGGACAAAACGGTTGAAATGACCGACCAGCTGATGGTGAGGAGAGCAGCAAGACCCCAGCACAGGTTGGGAGAGTGGGGGTGTGGGGGTGTCAGGTTCAAAGGGGCAGCTTCCAGAAAAAGCCCCCTCTCAACTCATAAAACATTCCTATGCCTGTTTTAGTAGTTGCCATAAGAAAAGGGAGGCGGGGAGAGGAAGGAAATATGGAAGAGCAGTGCAGCAGTTTGGAAGCGGAAGTACGTTCCAACTCTTCTCTTTAAAAGATTGTAACTAAACTACCAGAGCTTTTGCCCGCAAATATATTCAATTGGAGAAGGTGATTGATGACACCCAGCCCGTGAAGGTCCTCAATTGGAGAATCTGGTTTATGACACACCCAGGGGGGAGGGGGGAAACAGGGTCACAGGGGACTGTAAATGACATAGACCAGAGTTGGCTTCGTACAGGGCAGGGCCAGTAGGTCGCCTCTAATGAATCCTTTGAAGGTTTTTGAAGTTTGGCTCGAGAATCAGGACTTAATTAGGGCGATTGCTGGAATCCTGACAGCAAGCCAACTCTGGCATATATAATTTACAGTCCCCTGTGACCTTGTTTCCCCCCTTCATGCCGTCCTTCAGAGCCAGGCCTCTCGTCTCGACTCAGATCCTGGCAGAGGCATTTTTCAGAAGTCAGGCTAATATTGTCCCATAAGATTCCAGGTTAATATTCCAAGCTGTGTCCCTTTCCTGCTTTGCCCTGCCCTCCAGGTGCCGACTCTGGGCTCCCAGGAAGGCGCCTTTGAGAACGTCCGGATGAACTACAGCGGGGACCAAGGCCAGACAATCCGGCAGCTGATCAGCGCCCATGTCCTGCGGCGGGTGGCCATGTGTGTGCTTTCCTCGCCTCACGGACGGCGCCAACACCTGGCAGTCAGCCACGAAAAGGGCAAGGTGAGATATGGAGGAGGATCTGCCCCCCAGAAGCAGGTGAAGGACCTCCTTAGAATCTAAAACCTCCGGCGTTCTCCCGCATAGAAGGTCAAATAGATTTCTGATTCAGTAGTTTAACCCAGAGGGGGCTATTAACCAGTGCCAAGTCCGTAATAGCAATAGCAATAGCACTTAGACTTGGATGGAAGGCTGAGTCAACCTTGAGCCAGTCAGGATCAAATTGCTGGCTATGGAGCAGAGTTAGCTTGTAATACTGCATTCTAACCACTGGGAGGGAGGGAAGGAAGGAAGGAAGGAAGGAAGGAAGGAAGGAAGGAAGGAAGGAAGGAAGGAAGGAAGGAAGGAAGGAAGGAATAGACTGCTTCATAGGGCTTTACAGTCCTCCCCAAGCAGACCAACAATCTTGTTCCTCATTTTACCCCCCTCGGAAGGACGAGAGACTGAGTCAACCTTGAGCCAGTCGGTCAGGATCGAACTGCTGGCATTGGGCAGAGTTAGCTTACAATATTATATTCTAATCACTGGGAAAGAAGGAAGGAAGGAAGAAAGATAGCAATAGCCCTTAGACTTACATACTGCTTTACGTGGCTTAACAGCCCTCATTAAAGCAGTTTACAGAGTCCAGCCTCTTGCTCCCAACAATCTGGGTCCTCATTTTACCCCACTCAGAAGGCTGGAAGGCTGAGTCCATCTTGAGCCTGGTGAGAACTACCAAATTGCAGGACTCCACTCTAACCACGGTGACGAAAAATTTCCACTTGGTGGCCATCGATGTGAGCCAAGCACCGCCTGCATGAATCTTCTGTTCTTTTGCAGCTGGGAGGCAGAGGTCCCTACAGGCTTCTTGGCTGGAAAGCCGGATTCGAGGGAGCTTTGGTTTTAATTTTTCTCCCCCTTCCTTTTCTTGGGCTGTAGTAATTCTCTGCCCCCTTGTCCGTGTTCTTGTTGTCTTCGCGCAGATCACCGTGCTGCAGCTGTCCGCGCTGCTGAAGCAAGCCGATTCCAGCAAGCGGAAGTTGACGCTGACCCGCCTGGCCTCCGCACCCGTCCCCTTCACGGTGCTGAGCCTGACGGGGAACCCCTGCAAGGAGGACTACCTGGCTGTTTGCGGGCTGAAGGTAGAGAGAGAGAAAGACACGGCAGGGTGGCCCTCTGCTTCTAGGCAAGGAGGGTGGGTGGGTGGCCGACAGTGGAAGAGAGATGGCCTTCCTTTGTACAGCTAGTCCTCAACCTAACAGCAGCTTGTTTAGTGACCATTTGAAATTACAGCAGCACTGAAAAGTGTGATTTATGACCATGTTTCACACAGTTAGACCGTCGTAGCATCTCTATGGTCCCGTGATCCACATTGGGAAGCTTGGCAACTGGTTCAGATTTACAACGCTCGCCGTGTCCCTGGGTCGTGTAGCTCCCCTTTTGCGACCTTCCATCAAGCCAAGCCAACCGGGAAGGCAGATTCCCTTAACAAACCTTATTCCTTAACTTAACAGCTGCAGTGATTCACTTAAAGACTGGAGCAAGAAAGGTGGCTAAATGGGGCAAAGCTCACTTAACAACTGTCTCGCTTTGCAGTGGAAATTTGGGGTTCAATGGCCATTTTAAGTTGAGGACTATCTGTAGCCCAGGGGTCTCCAAACTTGGCAACTTTCAGACTTGCGGACTTCAACTCCCAGAATTCTCCAGCCACCTATGCTTAAAGTCTTAAAGTTGCCAAGTTTGGAGACCTGCTGTAGCCCTTTGCCGCCTCTTCCAGTGGGAGCTTGGGGAGGACACAATTTGGATTTCACCGGCTGGCGTCCATCTGCTGAGCATTTGTCCCTCTCCCTAAACCCAACCTGGATTCACACCTTGCCTCCTCCCTCCACGCTGGTCATGGGAAGCCAAGCGTTGCAGGCTATAAGCTGCGTGTCAGACCTGCCCCAATCTGATCTCTTAGGAAAGAAAAACCCTCGGCTCCGTTCGGTGAAAGCAAAGGGTTCTTTTACTAAGGGGGTTGGTTGCAGTAAAGACAAGCCAGCTCTCCAATCTCCCACACTCACCAGATACAAAAATAAGGCTTGCCCCGCAGCCCATCCTTCCCACCCCGCCTCCCACCCCGCCAGTCCTTTCCCAGACAACTGGAGTTTGCCAATATATTTTGAGAACTCTGAGGTGTGGTGGGGTAATCTGCAGGTTCCTCAGGGTGCCTGGTCTTGGGATGCTGGTACAAACAGGATCCGATTGGTCTGGTCCTTCTCAGCTGTCATTCCCCCTTCCTGCTTTCCTACCCCATACACACAAAGCATTTTTATGCTTTCATCCTCCCCCACCTTTTTATGGCAGGATGCCTGTAAAGCCCCCCAAGCCAAACCAGGCAGATCGGATGCTGTGGTTCATGATCACAATGGTGTGCTCGACTAAACATATCAAACCAAACTTTGTCAGTCTCTCCCTCTCTCTCTCTCCTGCTTGTCTGTACGTGGGCCTCTGTTAACTCCCCTCTCTTGCCCCTTCCAGGACTGCCATGTCCTCACATTCAGCAGTTCGGGCTCCGTCTCAGATCACTTGGTGCTCCACCCTCAGCTTGCCACGGGCAACTTCATCATCAAGGCTGTCTGGCTTCCGGGGTCCCAGACGGAACTGGCCATTGTCACTGCTGACTTTGTCAAGGTAGGGTCAAGTGGAGGCTGACTAGATTCCTCCTGTCCCTCTCTCTCTCTCTCTGCTCTGATATTGGTCAGACCTGCCTCAATTCAACCCCTGAAGAAAGAGAGACCCTCGACTCCCTTCGGATGAAGTGAAAGGCTCTTTTACTCAAAGATGCTGGTAGCGGTCAAGTCAGGCTAGAACTATATCTCCCGCGTGAAAGCATGCAGGCTTTCCCTGTCAATCCATCCCTCCCCCTTTGGGCGGTCCAACGCCATCCAATAGGCAGAGGTCTAGTTTTGGGAACATTTGGTGTTTGGAGCAATCAACATCCCATTCCCAGCTTCTCCGGCCTCTTGGTGTTTGGCACGAACTGGTTCAAATCATCTCTGGTCTTCCTTAACTATTCTTCCCTCCTCCCTATTTTCCAATGCTATCCTAGCATATGTTTATTGTCCATTTGTCCCTTGCTCCCCGCATTTTCTCCTTGCTATTGATGGCAGGATGTCGATGAGGGCAGAAGATGCCAGAACCCTCTTTGGTGGCCAGGCAGCGTTCTGACCTAGGCATGAAAGCACAACAGCACGAAAGTCCTCGTTCCGATAAACCAAACCCCTTTTATGTGATTTACAATGAATTTCCTCTCCAACAAAGTCCTGGCCAACAATCTTTCACAATAGTTCCCAATTACAGACCTTTAACAGGCTTGGAGAGGGGACAGGCCGATATCTTTCAGACACAGCAATACTTGGCAAGCATGCCGGAGTGAACTAATTGTTTCCTGCAAAGCCCCACTCCCCTTTCGCTCCTCTTTTATTCCCTAGGGAAGGGGCCATTCATCATCCACCTGTGGCTTTACTCCCAAGTTTGGCCCTTGTTCCTCAGCTGTGCCCTTCGTCTGGCAGCTCTGTGCATGCGCACACTGGGATCAGGCTCCAGCTGTTCTTCTGCCTCACTGATCTCCGACTCTGAAGGCAGCTGATAACTGTTGGACGGCCCTGGACCCAGAGCCCTCGTCAGAGCCTTCCCCAGACTCTGGGACTGGCCCAACCTCCCTTCCTCCCCAACCTCCTCCCTGTCCGAATCTGCTTCCAGCTCCGCTGGCCGCTGTCAGGTCACAACAGGCAGGGGGCCTCTCTTTGGTCTCCCCCACCCCAAATCTTCCCTTTGCCTTCTGCTCACATAGATCTACGACCTCTCGGTGGATGCCTTGAGCCCTACCTTCTACTTCCTGCTGCCCAGCTCCAAAATCCGGGACATTACCTTCCTCTTCAACGAAGAGAGCAAGAACATTGTGGTCATCATGTCCTCCGCGGGCTACATTTACCTGCAGCTCATGGAAGAGGCCAGCAGCGCCCAGCACGGCCCTTTCTACGTCACCAATGTCCTCGAAGTCGCCCACGAGGACCTGAAGGTATCCCAGCCTGCCTCCTCCAGGCTCCTCCCTCCACGTGGCTACTGGCGCTGTACGGAAACTCTTCCTCCCCGTTTAGAAATTGGGCTTCCTTGATTCGCAGACTTCATTTGCGTCAAAAAGTGCTTTTTATTTTGAAAAGGCAACTGGAGTGATTTTGAGGAGAAACGAGAAGTTTCGCTTCCTGTCCTCTAAGCTTCATCAGTTTCTGTATTCCATCTCCCATAGCTTCCTGTAGAAACTGATGAAGCTTCCAGGGCAAAACGTCTCTTTTTTTTTTTCCTCAAAATCATTCCGGTTGTCTATGTATATAAAAGCGAAATACCACTCATGTGTCATCACAAAATCTCCAGAACCGTAAAGCCTACAAACTTGAAGTTTGGCACCTATGTTCCTCTTGGTTTCTAGGTGTTCCCTAAGAAAGGATTTTTTGAAATGACCATCAGAGTGTTATTATTTTGTATATTATTATTATTAACATGCTCTGATGCTAAGGAGTTCTACTCCCCCTCCCCACCTGGAAAGAAATCTCTTCCAAATGCAAAACACAAGCGGAGGAGAGGAGGTTCCGTTTCAGTTTTAGTGTCTCAGCTCCGAGCAGCTTTAGTACAGAACAGTTGAGCTAAGCCACCCCCAGGCTCCTTGCTGTCTCCTTGCTCACACAGGAAATATTGTTTCACTTTCCAAACCGCCCTCAACTCTCTCACACACTGACAGGACGCTAGCCAGGTGACTAGGGATGGATGCTGGTAGGCAGAGGCAGAATTTCCCCCCCCCCCTTATTTTCCTCCCCCAAAACTAAGCCTGAACACATCATTCTGTAGCAAAGCACAGGCATCGAGCTATTTCAAAATAAAACCCCACTTTTGATAAGAACTATGAGCTGGATTAACTGAGAATCTTTGCAGACATTTTAGGGTCAGAAAAAAACGGTTTGGGGGGGCAGCCCGTCTGTGACCTCCTCTGCCTTCGTATCCCCAGCAGGACAGCAATGGCCAGGTGGCCGGAGGCGGAGTGTCCGTCTACTACTCCCACGTCCTGCAGATGCTTTTCTTCAGCTACTCCCAAGGGAAGTCCTTCGCAGCCACCATCAGCCGAGTTACCTTGGAGGTGCTGCACCTCTTTCCCATCAACATCAAGAGGTGAGGCCTTTTCTCTCTCCCTCACTCCCCTCCCCTCCCCTCCGCGAATCGGGATAGATGCAGAAGAGCCAGGGATAATTTGGAATTGGGAGTGGGGGGGGGGGAGGGCTCGCCTCTGAATTTCCCCAGCTTTGGGGAGGTCTTGTAACCGAAAACCACAACCGAAATCCACATTTCTGTCATTAAGCGAGCCATTTGTACATCCCGTTTTCGCGACCTTCCTGGCCTAAGTTGATTTTTTTTTTTTTTTTTTTTAAATTGAGTATAAGCATTAAAAACATGGAACGCGGTGGACTTCTTTGACGTTTCTGTCGGTACATTTTGCATTTGGAAAGATAAAGAAAGTATTACAATGATATGCATTTATTTACATATATACATTTAAACTTCATAGTTTTTAAAAAATCTTTCTCGCTATTCCTCAATTATGAGGTCCTTCACCTCTTCCCTATTTCACCTTAGGTTCTTATTTCAATTTTATGAACTCCCTTTCAGAAGGGAGTCCCTCCAGAAGTAAAGTTTATTCCATATTTTGTGGTATTCTGACTGTCATCGTGGTCCTTCAATTCTAATGTCAGCCTATCCATTTCAGCGCATTGTAATATCAATCGTAACACCCTCACTAGGGATTTCACTTGCTTTCCAATTTTGGGCGAATATCATTCTTACTGCTGTGATTAGATGTATAATTAAGTAGGTGTCGGCTTTGCTAAATTCCTCTTCCTTTATTCCCAATAAGAACATCTCTGGTTTGTAACAAATGTTTAGCCCCGTTATTCCCTCTAGCCATGTCCAAATTTTGTATCAGAATGCATGAGCTTTTTTTGACCGGGCCACCATACGTGATAATAAGTGCCCCATTCTTTCAAGCACTTCCAGCAGTTGGGTGATTAGTTTCCATACGTTTGGGCTAGCCTACCTGGCGGGAGATGCCACCTATAGAACATCTTGTCCAAGTTTTCCTTGTATGATCCTGGTGTGGTTCGCCGGCAGCAGGTGCGGATGGCTGAGGTCTCGGAGAGCGAGGATTCAGATGAGGGGCCTGCGTGGGATGCAGGGATGGGGCCAGAACCATCAGGGAGTGGAGATTGTGGAGGCTGGCAGCAGGGAGGAAGAAGACCCCCCCCCCAAGGAGCCTGTGTCCAGTGTGCGTGCGTGCAGGGTTGCTCGAAGGAAAGAGCAGCTGCAGTAGCACGGGCAACTCGGGAGTAAGGCTGCAAGGTGATGGCCCCTCCCTTAAGGGATAAAAGCCAGCTGAGAAACCGGAGTTCTTTGCAGGAAGCAAAGAAGTTTTTGCACTCAAGCCTTGTGGACATTCGTAGTATCTTGGAGACTCTTTGTGTTTGAAATATTTCTTGGCAACTGTAGTGCTCTGGGCAGCCTTGCATCACCTTGGCAAGGCTCCTTCTTACGAGAGACAATTAGTTTAAAACCGCCTTTTAACCGGGAAGGAACGGAATTCGTAAAGAATCGTTAAAAGGTTTTGCTGTTACCTCCGTTAGGTGTTTGTTTCCTTGGAGCAAGGTTTAGGTCAGAACAGATGTAGCTTAGTGTAATCTTTTTCTCTCGCTCCCAAACTTGCTGTTTGGCTTCGGTTGTTAAGCGAGTCACCACAGTGATCAGTTAGCAAGCCAGTTGTTAAGTGAAATGTGCCTTCCCCTCGCTGACTGCATGTCAGGAGGTCCTGTGACATACATCCCCCCCCCCAAGACGCTGCAACCGTCTTAAATAAGGAACCAGTTGCCAAGCATCTGAATTTGGATCCTGTGACCCTTGGGGAGGCTGCAGAGGTCCTGAGTTGCTTTTTTTCCAGTGAGGTCCTAACTTGGAATGGCTGCTAAATGAACCGTGGCAATTTGAGGACTCCCTGATGTCAGGATTCCAGCAGTTCCCCCCCCCCATTTAAATCATGAGTCACGAGCCAAACTTCAAAAACTTAAAGAAGATTTATTGGGAGTTAACATGTCCGGCACTGCCTGGGTGTAGCCGACTCTGAGACACATCATTCACGGTCACCTTTGACCCTGGTTTTCCTCCCCCACTCCTCTAGGGGTATCGTAATTCATATCCTCCAATGGGACACGTCCATAGCCCAGAGTCATCAATCAGGCTCTCCAGTTAGAACTTTGCCCGGCAGAAACTTCAGTCACCGAGTTACTATCTTTGAAAAACGATTTATGGAATGCACTTTCGGTTTGCAAGCTGCCGCACTGCCCCCTCCCCTCCCTTTCTGCTGGCAACTCTAAAAAAGACCAGAGAAATATGAGTTGACACCTGAATCCTTTTCCAGGCCTTTCCCCGGAGTCTAAGCAAAAACGTCTCGTTGCTCTCACTTAACCCCCTCCTTCCTTACAGCTCTAACGGGGGCAGCAAGACCTCCCCAGCCCTCTGCCAGTGGTCCGAAGTCATGAACCACCCCGGCCTCGTCTGTTGCGTCCAACAGACCACCGGCGTCCCCCTCGTCATGATGGTGAAGCCCGACACTTTCCTGATCCAGGAGATCAAGACCTTGCCGGCGAAAGCCAAGGTGAGTTGGGGGCCGGCTGGCCAGCCTTTTGGGGTTGTGGGGGCTCATCAGGGAGGTCAGCGGACGAGGGAGGGGGACTCTAAAGCAATTTGAAGACCTGCAGACAGAACCAGACCAAGTCACCGTGGAGCACCGAAGTGGCTCCTGAGTCAGGATCGGCAATGAAACGGCCCTGCTACATATGCCGGCGGTGGGGTGGAGGCAGTGGTGGGATCCAAATTTTTCTTACTAGCAGTTCTACTACACACGTTTTCCGAATAGTTTTTATCCCAGAGCTATAATTGCACTGAACAGTGAACTTAAGGACCACCGTCAATGAGCTCTTGGACAGGATCTGTTATGTGGATGTTTGTGTGTTTTTAGGAGGCAGGGAATTTTTGGCAGGGGTGTGTGTGTGTTTGGGGATTGTCATGTGTGAGGGCATGTTGAGTCCGGCCTCTGGGTGTTATGTGAATTTTGTCGTATGGGTATATGCTCTGTATATACATACAAACGACAATAAAGTATTATATTATTGTTTTGTGGGCATGGCTCTTCCCTCTCCACCCCACTAGCCTGCTTTCCAGCTCCGTTCTCCTGGGCAGGGCAACCCAAGGAGACCCAGCCAATCAGCTGGGACTCGATGGGAGGTAGAGAATAGGTAGGGTTGGCCGGCTCTCCGGACTACTCAAAATTTCCGCTACTGGTTCTCGAGAACCGGTCAGAACCGGCTGAAGATCACCTCTGGGTGGAGGGCTTTGACTCAGGATCCAAAGCTTTGGTTCACTTTGGATGCCCAGAATGACTGCTGAGCCGCCTTTGCTTGCCAGCCTTGTTCCTCAACGCACGCACTCACGCCCGCGCATGCCCCCCGAGGCGTCAACCCTGGTCCCTTTTCCTGGGCTTAGATCCAAGACATGGTGGCCATCCGGCACACGGCCTGCAACGAGCAGCAGCGCACGACCATGATCCTCCTCTGTGAGGATGGCAGCCTGCGGATCTACATGGCCAACGTGGAGAATACCTCCCACTGGCTCCAGCCAGCCCTGCAGCCCAGCAGCGTGGTCAGCATCATGAAGCCCGTCCGCAAACGCAAAGCGGCGGCCATCCGTAAGTCTCAGCGAGGTCAGGTTATGGCTACGGGCGTTGGGCAAAAGGTGGTTTCTCCTCCTCTTCCGCCTCCTCTCTTCTTCCTCCTTCCCTCTATCCCTCTGTTTTGCTCCCTCCTTCCTCTCTTGCTCCTTCTGTCCCTCCTGTTCCTCCACCTTTCCCCTTCTTCCTTCCTTCCCTCCCTCCTTCTCTCTATTCCTCCCTTTTCTCCCTCTTCCTCCTCTTGCCTTCCTCCCTCTCTTCTTCCTTTATCCTCTTCTTCCTCCTCCTTCTCTCCTGCTTTTCCTCTTCCACATCATCCCTCCTCCCCCCTCCTCCTTCTCTCTCCCTCCTCTTCCTCTTCCCCTTCCTCCTCCTCCTCTCTGCTTCCTTCCTTTTCTTCCTTTCTCTTTCCTTTCTCATCTTGCCTCCTCTCTTTCCTCCCTCCCTCCTTTTTCTTCCCTCCTACTCTCTCCTGCCTTCCTCCTCCCTTCCCTTTTCTTTCTCTTCCTCTTTCCATCCCTTTTCTTTCCCTTCCTCCTTTGTCCTTCCTTCTTCCCTCCTCTTCCTTTCCCCCCCCTTCCTCCTCTTCTCTTTCCTCCCCTTTCTTCCTCCTTCTCTCTCATTCCTTTCTCTGTTTTTCTCTGTCACGTTACTTGGCTCCCTTGTATCAGAATTCTCTGGTCACCGCTATTTATATTGACCTATCGTATTGTTTTCATGTTTTATATTTCCTGTCGGCCAGTCCTTTTGCACCCAAAGACCTTACAGTCCAAAACTGAGGATAGGGAAGGCAGTGAGAGTAATGAGGAAGGAAGGACCTGGAGAAAGACAGGTTTATATGTTGTAAACCAGGATTGTTCCCTGGCAGAGATTTGACCTGGGAAGAGGGGAAGTCTGAATTTCAGGAAGGGCTTCCCAGAGCAACCACAGCTGCTCCCCCAGTTTCAACCTTTGCTTAATGTCCCGCTAATGTCCCATTCTGTCGCTGCCCTTTCCCTCTAGCCACACGCAGCTCCACCCAGGTGAATTTCCCCATCGACTTCTTTGAACACAACCAGCAGCTGACGGACGTGGAGTTCGGGGGCAGTGACCTCCTGCAGGTCTACAACGCCCAGCAGATCAAGCACCGTCTCAACTCCACCGGCATGTACGTGGCCAACACCAAGGTAGGACCTGGCAGGGGTCAGCGGTGGCGAGGAAGCCCCTCGGCTGCCGGCAGAAGGAGAGGCCGAGCCCCTGGCCTTTCCTGCCTCTTGAGCCGTGCCTGTCCTTTCTCGATAGCCCGGGGGCTTCACCCTTGAGGTGACCAACAACAACAGCACCATGGTGATGACTGGCATGAGGGTCCAGATCGGGACACAAGCCATCGAGAGAGCCCCTTCCTACCTGGAAGTCTTCGGCCGCACCTTGCAGCTCAACCTCAGCCGCCCCCGCTGGTTCGATTTCCCCTTTACTCGCGAGGAAGCCCTGCAAGCCGACAAGAAGCTGACCATTTTCAGTAAGAGCCCTGATTTTTGTTGTCTTTGCGGGTGCCAGTGTCAGACCTGCCCCAGTCAGATCCCTTAGGGGGGAAAGACCATCGACTCCAATTTGGCTGAATTGATAGGCTGCCGGCTTCAGTAAAGTGAGGCTAGAACTAGATTTTCTATGCAAAAAGATTACCGATTATGCCTCCCGTCCCAGGCCTCCCCCCATGACCCGTTTGCCTTCAGCTAGGGAAGAGCCCTTTCGGTAATGTGAGAATCTCTGGAGTGTTTGAGGCCTCATCCACATTCCCGTCTCAGGGTGCGTGGCCTTGAGGGCTGTCACAAACTGGTTTCTTGTTTCCCTGGTCTTTATCAAGCTGTCATTCTCCCCACCTCCCTATTTCTCATCACACCCCCATATATTCTTTTTGCCCGTTTATTCTCCTCCACCCCCCCACCATCCCCCAGCCTTTGATGGCAGGATGCCAGCGAGGTGCCAAGCCGAAGGTGGCAACCTGACAGCAACAAAGTCTCAGGAGCTGGCGGGATGGGGGGGGGGTTCCCATTGCAAGGAGCTATCGTTTGTTGAATGGTGGCTTTTTGGTGGAGCTTCAGGATGCCGAGTGATAATCTTGGTTTATGAACCTGTAGCAGCATTTGGAAAAGATGCCAAAAGGCCCCACAGACTGAGGTGGTTGCTCAATGGTAGATTGACCCCCACCTCCCCTTTTTTTCCCAACTGCAGTCGGGGCCTCTGTGGACCCCGCCGGAGTCACCATGCTGGATGCCGTCAAGATCTACGGCAAGACCAAGGAGCAGTTTGGTTGGCCGGACGAACCTCCGGAAGACTTCCCATCGGCATCCGTGAGCAGCGTCTGCCCCCCAAATCTGAATCAGGGGAACGGGGCTGGAGACACAGAGTCGGCGACCCCTGCAGCTGTAGGTGGCACTGTCTTGGAGAGGTAAATAATGGGCCAAAGGTTGGTTTTTAAATTCTGCTCCTCTCCGTAGTCCATATTGGAAATCACTTCTACCATATCCACTGTGCAGGGCGTTCTTTAGCGCAGGAAATGTCCAACTTGGCAACTTTATGTCAGAGTGTTTGCAGCGTGACTATTATTTTGAGATAACCCAGGAGCAAAACACAGCACACAGACTTAGACATTTAACAACAGTGGTTTATATACAACAATTATATACAGAAATATATGTGGTAGGCAATATACCTTACAAGCAATCTTTTTCTTCTCTACACAGAGAATCCTAAAACTCTGCAGTGAATACTAGGCACAAGGAGAGGAGATGCCCTCTAATGGCTGCCTTTATATAAACACCTCTTAAAGGGATAGAACATATCCCCAGACTTAAAGGGAAATACCCATGCTATGCTGATTCATTTTTTTTTTTTTGGAACAAATTTTATTGATTTTAAAGACAAACAAACCATCATTAACCATTAAATACATAAAACCTCTTTCCATTATTAATTTTACAAGTCAAGTAGAATATTATTTTATGCAACATAATTCTGTTTTACACCATTTCAATATAAACATAGATATCTCTTAACAAATTTCTCATTATTTCTCTTTTCGTATTCAATTTCATTGTCACTATTATTATTTTCTATATTTATCCAGTTTATACTCATCATCTTCATTCCTCTGACTTGATTACCATTATTCTCATCCAACATTCCTCTGAGGTTTTATTAATTCTCAAACAAAACATAGATACACAAAACACAAAAATATAAAACTTATTTTAAGTAAGTAGTTTGGCCCCAGATTACCTCTCTTTGTATGGACTTCAATTAAATTCGTGCTCATCTTATATACCATTACCTATCTTATTTACCATTCTATATCTTCTATATAACTTCTCCCCGCTTTTCATTCTTCTTATTTCTATTTTATTTAATTCATTTTAATTTAAATCATTGTATTTGTATTTTTTGTCCATTCTTTCCAAATTATCCATTTATCTCATTCCCTATAGTAAGAAAAATAAAAGAATTTCTCCTGAAATCACTGATCAGAGTATGATGCCTTTCTATCCTCCCCCTAAATTAATATTTAAAATAACGCCTGATACCCAATCTGATTCTGCTTAGTACATTCTACCTACTAACCTTCAAAGATAAAAATAATAAATTCATAATTATTAATATAATTAGATAATAAATCTAAATATTAAATCTTATAACATTCTGATTGTTTATTTCAAAAAACAAGTGCTACAATTTTATTAAATTTTAAAATCTATCATTACTAAAAATTTCAATATTTTAATTAATTCTTATAACATTCTAGTTTTCTATTTCTAATACATAGTACCATCTTATGTACCTTGCAGAATCTTCTTTTTTAAAGAAATTATACCTTACCCTTTATCCCTAAAAAAAAATCTTTTTTTCCCATCTTGTTTCATACCTTTGTGGCTTTTTCCTCCCTTTTCCCTTCCTTTCTTATCCCCCCTGGCCTTTTTACCCCCCCCCCCCCACTAACCTCCGCCTTTTTAGCTTTCCCTCTCTGTTGTAATCCTTTCTCCTTTTGCTCAGGAACATTAAGTTGGTTTTGCATCTTATTTTTTCCTTTCTTAAGTGTTTTTTTAAGTCTTAAGTCCTTCATTTTCCTTCCTTTCTTTCTCCTTTCTCTCTTAATTAATTTTTTAGATTCACTGAAGATGGCATTCTTCTTCTCCTTCTATTTCCTCCATCTGTTGTTGTGTTTGCTGACAAATAGCAAGCGCCATTTCTAAAGAAAGGAAAGCTTCTTTCACAGCGTCCTTACTTTCTTGATATTCCTTTCTAAGTTCATCATCAGATAAAGCCATTCTTTGTTCTTCTTAGAGCAACCAAAATGTTTCAAAAGTTAAAACGATTCCTCAAAGTCCCAGAGACATCAATCAGTCCAAACAACACACAAAGTTCTCGCTTTCTCTTCCTGGGGTGGTGTCAGTAAAAGGGAAAAGAAAAAAAGCCCAGTCTGTATTTTACAGCCTTGTTGCAATCAATTTCTAGTCTCAAGATCTTCAAGGCATCTCCTCCAGCAAGATCTTAATATTTTTTTTTTGTCCTCTCCCTTCCCACTTATAACAAGAAGCCAAGTTTTTACCTTTTATAAAAAACAACAGGTTTCTCAATGGCCATTTGTTGATTCCATAGGGAAGGAGAGTCAACTTTCCTTTCAGCACCTCAATTTTGCCGCTTGAAATCCTCCTCTGGAAACCAAGTATTTTTCAAAAAGTCATAGTTCTCAGGATTAAACGCCTCTTAAAGTCCTGGATCAGCCAAAAAACTTTCCCTTGTAAACTTTCTCCCCTCTTCCTCCTGCTCAGTCTTACCCAGCTGCCGGCTTCTTTGTGGCGGCCATTGCAAACCGCCGCTCGACCGCCTTGAGAAAAGGGGGGTTTTGCCAGCTGGGGAGGGGGGTCTGCAACACCCCCAAACCCCTCACCAGCTCCCCCTTATCTTCGGCTGCCTCTGCAAGGCAGCCTTAGCCTCCAAACCCGTCTGGATCGGAGGCATCAAAACGGCTAGCGCGGCAGGGATCGCGTAGGATCGCGAAACCCTGCCGCTGGCGAAGCCGACAAACCAGAAGTCGCTATGCTGATTCATTTTTATTGCATCCTCCTATATTGCCTCAGCTTCACTCCTGGTTGGTTTTTAAATCCCAAGACCTTAACATTCAACTCTCAGAATTCTGGGAGTTGAAATCCACAAGTCTTAAAGTTGCCAAGGTTGGACAATCCCTGCTTTAGCAATTTCCAAATCCTGCAGCCCCTTTTCTCCTCCTGTCTT
>CM066342.1:9085230-9127730 GCA_033807585.1 Hydrophis major
GGGAAAAAAAAACTCCAGAGAAGTTCCTGAGACAGGAAGTCTGGCCCTGCCAAGAATGTAATAAGGATTAACGGAGAGGCAGTTTCTGTAAGCAACACCAGAATGTTTCCTTCCTGCCTTCCTTACAGGATTAGCCCAGTAATTTATTCTAACAGCCAGTTCTCCAAACTGCTTAGAATGTTAACAACCGGTTCTAGCGAATAGGTGCGAACTGGTAGAATCCCAACCCTGGTCTCTAGCCTTTAATCACCTTAGTTGCTCTTATTTGCGCTTTTTCCAAAGCCTCAACATCTTTTTTTGTAATGGGGTGACCAAAAACGGATGCAGTACTCCAGGCATGGCCTTACTTAGGATGTATAAAGCAGTACTAACACTTCCACCCCTGAGTCTGGATCATGAGAGGCAGGGGAAAGAAAGTGAGATTCTCAAGAAGCCAAGACCTCAGCCTTCTATAGGGTCCCTGCAGCCTCCTGGGGGCTTTCGAGCAAGGTTCGTGTGGATTGGCGGCATCTTCCAGCCCCCTGCACAGCTTCCCCCTCGGGCGAGAGCAGGGGTGTCACACTCAATTTCAATTTCAATTGCATCAGGGCTTGTTTGACTGGTGGGGGGGGGGGGCATGGCCATCTTGAGGTCACTCATCAAGGCTCTGTTTTCAGCCATGACAGCCTCCTGCAGCCCTCTGCGTGCAGCCTCCCCTAGGCTCCATTTTCGACGGCAGAGGGCTGGAGGCCGTCACGGCCAAAAATGGAGCGTGGAGAGGGGCCGCGTGCAGCCTTCCTGAGCTCCGTTTTCGCTGGCAGAGCCGTCGCAGGCCGGTCCTTTGCTGTTTCCAGCGTGGCTCTGTGGGCTGGATCCAGCCCCCGAGGCTTGAATTTGACACCATTGGCCTAGAGCAGGGGTCTCCAACCTTGGCCGCTGGCTGGGGTATTCTGGGAGTTGAAGTCCACCAGGCTTAAAGTGGCCAAGGTTGGAGACCCCTGGCCTAGAAGCTTCTTCTTTGCTTTTGTTAACGAAGGAATTGGAGCCATTCTCCCTTTGATTTGGGTCCGGCTTTGCCCACGTGCCTCCACTTCCCTCCCTTTCACCCCAGTTCCCAGCTCCATTGAGTTTGCTGACTTGACTCCCCTCTGTTGAGTTGCTCTTAGGATGTTGTGTTGTTGTTGTTTTTTTCTTCTCAATTCTGGTTCTGTGTGCTTTGTATCTTTTCATGTATATCTGCCTATATTATTTTTCTCCCCCGTTTTCCTTTCGCTCCCCCCAAAAGTCCTGACACTGAATCCTTAACCACCCTGGACCGGTTAGTATCTTGCCTCTCTCTGCACGAATGATTTTGTGTGACAGAGGTGGCTTGTCCATTGCTTCCATCCTATTGCCTGTTTTTACTTTTGTTTTTTTTCCACCCCTGTCCATGTGTTCATACATCCAGTCGGGGTTTTTTTAAATCATTAATCTCCTCTGCACTGCTTAATTACGGAGTCCCGTGCATGGCAGATTTAAGTCAGCGAAAAGAGAAAGACAAAATAATTCAACTCAGCCAGTCATTTTCTTGCTTGGCTTCCTTCTGGTTCTCTCTGCTTCTGACTAGCTGTTGCCTGCAGTCTAAGCAAAAACAAAAAACAAAAAAACGAAGGGCAGAGATTGACCAGCTTTTGAAAAAGGTGAGAGGGGATGATCCTGCAACATGCCTGCGTGTTCTGTGAAGGAAGTCCCTGAGTTGCCCCACCCCCAAGGGACATGCTAGCTCTGTTTCACTGGCTCACATCCTTCCTGTTTTTTTCTAACTTACCCTGTTTCCCCAAAAACACGACCTACCCTGAAAGTAAGTCCTAGCTTGATTGTTACACATGTGCCCAATATAAGCCCTATCCCTAAAATAAGCCCTAATTAAGATCTCACCAACTCCAGAGTGGACAGGTAAAAATTAAGCTAGGGTGGGGATGGGTGGTGGTGGAGCTGCCCTGCTGCTTACCTTTGGACAGGTGTAACCAGGCCTCGCACACCCCGACACCTGCCTCACCGGCCCATTTCTTCTGCAGCCAGCAAGGTTGGCAAAGGCTTTCCTGAACGCCTCTGTAGCCGATAACAAAGCTCTGGATCGATCCAGAGCTCTTGTTATCGGCTGCAGAGGCAGTCAGGAAAGACTTGCCGGCAGTAGAAGAACAAGTTCCTGAAGGCCTCTGACAGGGAAAAGGATGCCAGGGGCGATGCATGCAAGTGAGGTTAGTCAGTGGATGACATCCCCGGAAAATAAGACCTAATGCCTTTTTTGGTGGCAAAAAAAATTATAAGACCAGTCTTATTTTTGGGGCAACACGGCAGAAGGAGTTCCTTCTTTGTAAGTTGTTTTTCATAGCTTGTTTTAGATGCTAGATGAAGAAGGTTTGAGCCTCTTCAACAGGGAATTCACTAAACTGCTTGTTGAGTCTGTTCTGCCTTTCTTTCTTTCTTTCTTTCTTTCTTTCTTTCTTTCTTTCTTTCTTTCTTTCTTTCTTTCTTTCTTTCTTTCTTTCTTTCTTTCTTTCTTCCTTCCTTCCTTCCTTCCTTCCTTCCTTCCTTCCTTCCTTCCTTCCTTCCTTCTTCCCTTCCCTTCCTCTTTCTTTCTTTCTTTCTTTCTTTCTTTCTTTCTTTCTTTCTTTCTTTCTTTCTTTTTTTCCGGTTCCCCCCTTTTGGAGTGCTCTTTCCTGGTTGATATGTACAGTGAAAACCGGAAGGGATGAGCTCAAAATTGAAATGTTGTAGATAAAAGACACAACAATTGTTCCAAAGGAAAAGAAACCATTCCAAAAGGAGGCTCAACTGTTGTATTCTTTAAAAAAATAAAAAATAAAAATCCATTGCTCTCAGCAGCCTAAACGAACAGACTTGGTGATGTGGCAGAGAAGAGAGATCTCTGTTTAAATAAGTGGAATATCTACAGAGATTTTCCACCATCCGAGTCATGGAAAAACTTGGATTTTCCCCCTCAGAAATGTTTTGCTTCTCACCCCAGTTAAATTCATCTTAGTTTAACTCAGAACTGAAGAAGCTCCTTGGATGAGAAGCAAAGCATTTTCAAAGGGAAAAAAAACCCAAGGATGTCCAGTTGCCTTTTGAAAAGCACCTTTGGGGAACAAGGAGCAAATGAGACCTAGATTGCTGTGGGTATCTTTATCCCTTTGCGCAAAAGTAGAACCCAGAGAACCACAGACTAATCAGCCTGAACTGTTGATTGCTTGGAAGACTTTGGAGTAGCTCACCCAGAGTTATTGTGTATCTCTCTCGCCTGTCACGCATCATTAAGTCAGCCTGGATTTAATAAGAGCAAGGGAGCCCCATTAATAGATAGTGGGGATTCTGTTGATGTAATATATATCCGCAGGCATCCAGGCAATGTGTGTTTTCTTTGAATAAAACAAGCTTCCTGAAAGTAACTCATCTTTAGCACGATCATGGGGATGAGCCGTGGTGGCGCAGTGATTAGAGTGCAGTACTGCAGGCTACTTCTGCTGACTGCTGGCTGCCTGAAATTTGGCAGTTGGAATCCCACCAGGCTCAAGGTTGACTCAGCCTTCCCTCCTTCCAAGGTCAGTAAAATAAAAGCCCAGATTGTTGAGGGCAAGAGGCTGATTCTGTAAAAATCCCTTAGAGGGGGGCTATAAAGGCACCGCGAAGCGGTATATAAATCTTAAGTGCTATTGCTATTGCTCTCACCCCATCAGGCACTTCAGGGGTCTGACCTGGCCAGAGATGTGCCCTGAGTTTTTCCGAACACGAGCCCAAGATTGCCTTAGACCTGCATGGCGCCTGTAGCAGCTCCTTCCTTTGCTTTGATTCTTTTCTCCGCGCTGGAGCAGGAGGGTGGGAGGAGGGGAGGAAGGGGGAGAGAGAGAGAGCAAAGGGTTTGGCATACCTACCTGTTCCCTGCCTTCTTTTTGAGCCATCAGGTGTGTGTGTGTGTGTGTGTATGTGTGTGTCTTGTGTCGAGTCTTCAGGAGCCTTTTCTGACCTTGTCTTTCCTCCTTGTCTTTTCCTCCTGCAGGCTAGTAGTGAGTTCTTTAGAAGCCCTGGAAAGTTGGTTTGCCGTCGGACCACTCAACGAGAAGGCAAGTTCCTTTGCTGGGTGGGTGGGTGTTGGTCGGTGTTTGTGGGGAGGTTGGGGGAAGAGAATGGAGATGCCTCAAAGCCTCAGAGGAGCTCACACTTCCTAACTTCTCAGACCGCTGTGCTGAAGCAGAGATTGTCTGGAAATGAGCCTCCCTGTCCTCCATCCGAATTAAGATTCAGAAAGGCAGCCCCCCCCCTCCCCCCCGGATCTTGAGCAGGCTATGGGCATTCTCCCTTCTTGTGGGAGGGTAGGTGGGAGCCAATCCCCCCAGAGCAAGCGCTGTCTGACTTGAGATTGTTCGCCCTCAGGAAAAGACCAAGGCTGCTACGCAGGAGTTGGCCACCATGCTGCTCTCTACGCCGGCCCCTTCTAGCGTCCAGCAGCAAACCAAGAGCCTTCTGGCCAGCCTCCACGCCAGCCGCTCAGCTTACCACAACCACAAGGTAAGCGAGCCAGGTTCTTTCCCGGCGTAGCATCCCAGATCCCTCCGTTCGCCACCCTGCGGAGTCCCAGGGGAATTTGGAAAACTCTCAGCAAAGTCTTGCCTCAGTTTCTCCATGGGCAGCTGGGCTTCCTGCTTTTTCTTTGAAGACAATTTGCTGTAAGGCATCCAGAAAGTATCCATGATCTCAATCACTCCGAGACATTTTCTCTCCGATTGATTTATTTAGAAACAGATCTGGCATGTCAAAGGCAATTTTCCAAAATGAAATTATTTTCGGGAGTTACACAGAATCCACCTTCTCTCCTCCCACTTCTACACTTCATAAATCTCCAGAACCAATTTACTGCCACTGGAATTTCTTAATAGGACATCCAGAATGACCTTGAACTTTTCAACTCCTCCAACTCCTTTTCAAAAAAAAAAAATGTGGCAGCTGAATTTTTAAAGGTGACATTTGCTTCTTCAGCCCTGTGGGGATCCGTTCGTACCCCCCATATCATTTGAAGGATGTTCATCCCGGAGTGCATAGCTAAATGTCCATGGAGATCCTCAATCATCCAGGTCATGGCTGTCCCAAAGGTGCTTTTTTTTTCTCTCCAAGAGGCAACTGGACTTACTGGATTTTCTTTGAAGACATTTCACTGCTCTTCCAAGAAGCTTCTTCATCTCTGAAGTTGCCTCTTGAAAAAGCACCTTTTGTCAGTCTGTGCTCCATTCAAAATCCAAGAAAGAAATACTTAGACTCCATAGATTAGAGCAGGGGTGTCCAACCTTCTGGGAATTGAAGTCCTCCAGGCTTAATGTTACCAAGGTTGGACACCCCTGGATTAGAGGAAAGGATTCTTTTACTGAAATTCGAAGTGGAAGCTACAGGTAGGATTCTGAATCTAAGAAATTAGGCGCGCAGATCACATACACAAAGGGATGGAATTGTTCCCACCCCCCAAAGTTCAAAAGACTCTTCCAATAAAAAGTCCTGAATATGATCCTGTGGGCATCTTCAGGTGGTGATGAGGCCTCTGTCCGTTGACCTTGACATATTTTGATAAGGATTCGCAGTTGCGCAGAGGAAAGAAGGCAAAGCAAAGGAAGTAGAAAGTTAAGAGCAGGAATTTATACTCCTCCCCACTCCTCATTTATACAACAAAAGAATGTAACACCTCCAGCTCTCTTCCCAAATGCAACCCCTTCCCCCTGTTACTTATGGCAGCCGAAAGATGCAAAGCAGTAGAAAAAACCTTGAAGACTGACACCTTTGCGGCCTGGATGACTTGAGTATCTCCGTCGACGTGTACTGATAGGTCCACACAGGCACAGAGGAAACAAAACCAGCGTGAAAAAAACAGGACAGTTAATTTCCCCTGTTCCCCATGTGGGGCACCCAATATCCAATCGCACGGCCTTGAAATGTCAGGATTTTCTCGGGCTGCCAACTTCTCCCATACATTCCTTCCCTCCTTCCCAGCTCCCAATATATTCCAAGCTTTTCCCCCCTCCTCTCTCCCAACGTTTTTGTTGCCAAGTTGAGAGTAGAGGTGCATTGCGATCAGCCTTGACGGCACCCCTGCTTGGCGTTGTGGTGTTGTGGGGTAATTGTGGGGAAGCAGGATTCTAATTCAGCTCTTTCCTTCGGCTCGGTCTGCCTCCCACAGGATCAGGCCCTGTTGAGCAAAGCCATCCAGTACCTCACCACCTCGAACAAAGAAGGGAAGGACCTGGAACCAGAGGTCTTTCAAAGGCTGGTCATCACCGCCCGCTCCATCGCCATCATGCGGCCGAATAACCTGGTGCATTTCACGGAGTCGAAATTTCCGTCTCTGGAAACAGGTACGGCGAAACGGTTCAGAATATTGCAGTGTAAATTGCAGCGCCAGAAAAGTAAACAACAGGTGGCTGAGGCTTCATTTAGCTTCTTTATAAACACGTAAAGTAAATTTCACAATACCAGTTGTAGATTTCTCCAACGTGGAGCGAACTCAAAACAGAAGCAGGCATGTTACAGGTCCGACAGCAACTCAGAAGCTCAGAAACAGACCCGGGTTTCACTTTAGTTCAGCAAGCAAGCAAGCTCTTTCACTCTAGAGCTGAGCACAGAACAGAGATTAACATCGCTGCAGAGCTTAATATAGAGCCACGCCTAGGCTACTTCTAGTTTCAGTTTCCAAACAGTCCTCATTGGCTGACTGAGTAGCTAGGCCTGTTCATTGGCTGACCTGGTGACCATGCTCTTATTCCAGGTCATGCCTGTACTCCGACAGAAGTTCCTTCTTTGCCTTGTATGCAAATCCCCACACGGCCAGCTCTTTTTTTTTTTTCCTCCTGTGTTATTTTTCTCCCTGTGCCGTTGTTTCATTTCTTTTGAGGACGGGGTGTGTGTGTGTGTGTGTGAGGTGGGGTGGAGGGGCTTCCAACCAGCAAAAAAAAAAAAAGCCTTCCTTGAAACTTCTAGAAAGCATCGAAGAAGGGCAGGAGGCTGCGAAGGCCACCATGGAAGGAGAAGGGTGCAGTTTTATTACCCAGCTGGTCAACCATTTCTGGAAACTTCACGCCTCCAAACCCAAGAACGCCTTCCTGGCGCCTGCTTGCTTGCCAGGTGGGTCTTGTCTTCCTCAAGCGGGGATCAGGCTCGGCTGCCAGGGCGGGAGCCACGTGGAGCGTTCCATGCCAGGCACACGGCCTCTTGTCGGGCTTCATGCCCAGAATATTTGGCCAACTGAACTATTCATGCTGCTTTCTGTCTCTGGACCCTGTAATGAACCCTCTCCTCCCAGCTCCCCTCTTTCCTTCCTTCCTTCCTTCCCTCCTGTCCCACTCCCTCCCTCTTTCTCTCTCCCCCTCCCGCCTTCCTTCCTTCCTTTCTGTCTCTTTCTCTCTCACACTCTTTCTTTCTCTCCCTCCCTGTTACTTCCTGTCTCCCTCTTTTTCTCCCTCCCTCTTTTTTCTTTCTTTCCCTTTCTCTCTTTCTCTCCCCCCCTCTTTCTTTCTATCCCCTTTTCTGTCTTTCTTCCTTCCTGTCATTCTTTCACTCTCTTTCTCTATCCCTCTATTTCTCTCCCTCCCTCCCTATTTCCTTCCTCTCTCTCTCCCTCCCTCTTTTTTCTTTCTTTCCCTTTCTCTCTTTCTCTCCCCCCCTCTTTCTTTCTATCCCCTTTTCTGTCTTCCTTCCTTCCTGTCATTCTTTCACTCTCTTTCTCTATCCCTCTATTTCTCTCTCTCCCTCCCTCTTTTTTCTTTCTTTCCCTTTCTCTCCCCCCCCTCTTTCTTTCTATCCCCTTTTCTGTCTTCCTTCCTTCCTGTCATTCTTTCACTCTCCCTCTTTCTCTATCCCTCTATTTCTTTCTCTCCCTCCCTCCCTCCCTTCCTGTTCTTTCCTTCCTCTCTCCCTCCCTCCCTCCCTCCCTCTCTTTTTCTTTCTTTCCCTTTCTCTCTCTCTCCCTCTCTTTCCCTCCCTCCCTCCCTCCCTATTCCTTCCTTTCTCCCTCCCTCCCTCCCTGCCCTGGAGCAGAAAGGGCACCTGGTCAATCACACCCAGGATTTCCCCCTTTCTCTGAGCTCTCCTCCCTCTGCCTGTCTGTGCTACAGGGCTGACCCACATCGAGGCCACTGTCAACGCCCTGATAGACATCCTCCACGGATACTGCATCTGTGAGCTGGACTGCATCAACGTCGCCTCCAAAATCTACATGCAGATGTTGCTATGCCCGGTAGGTTGTTTCCTGGCTGCGTCTCTTGGGGTCCGTCCCCAAACAACCCGGGCACCCTCCGTGTGTCTTTGCAGAAGGGCAGAGCGTGCCCCCTCCCTCCCCACTCAGCGGGGAGGCTGACCGAGGACCCCAGAGAGAGCAACTGGCTTGTCTCTTGCTCCCTTGGCTGCTGGTTAGCTGTGATGGGGAGCATCCAAACCATGTGGGAATCGGCAGCCTGGAAACAATCCCACCCATCATAGGAGGAGTAGGGTAGGAAGGACCGTCTCCTCCTGCAGCGCCCAAACGAAGGGAGGCCAAAAGCTCTGAGAACTCAGCGGTCTCTGCTAGTCAAACCCTCCTGTGGCTGCATGGCCCGCATTCCCAGCTCCCATAATCCCCAACCAGAAAGCCGCCAATCTGAGCCGGACGGAACCGCTGCTCACTCCTTCCTGTTTATTCAGAGTTTTTGCAGTGTTAAATTCAGCGCCTGAAAAATAAACACAGGTGGCTGATGCTTCGTTTAAGGTCTTTATAAACATACGAAATAAATTTTACAACACCAGTTGTAGATTTCTCCAACGTGGAGCAAACTCAGACAGAAACATGTTACAAGTTCAGAGCAGAGCTCCAGTCTTCAGCAAGCCAGTTAGTTTCTCTTTTGCTTCAGTTCAGCAGGCAAGTAAGAGGAGAGAAGCGGTTTCATCTTCAATAGACAGACTCAGAGCTTCCCAGAGCTTCGCAGAGTTGCAGAGCTGAAGAAAGAGCCACGCCTAGGCTGCTTCTAGTTTCAGTTTCCAAACCGTCCTCATTGTCTGACTTAGTTGCTATGCCTATTGGCTGACCTTGTGACCAAGCTCTATTCCAGCTCACGAATAGACCCTTGACACCCTTTGCCCTCCATCCTCCAGGCAAGGAAGAGCCAGACTTCTTAGGCTGCACCTGTGAACCAACCCAAAGTTTGGCTAGGTCTGAACAGCATGTGAATGCGGCTAGAAGATTCCTCCGGAGGGCTGTCCCTCTGATCTTTTCGGGCAGAGAACCGGAAGCTGGTCCCCCTTGAGAGTTCGTTCCTGGCCCCTCCCCAGGCCGTGTCTCCCCTCCCCTCCCCTCCCCTTTTCTGATTGGCTGCTTGCCTTCCAGGATCCGGCTGTCAGCTTCTCTTGCAAGCAAGCGCTGATCCGTGTGCTGAGGCCCAGGAACAAGAGGAGACACGTGACCTTGCCCTCTTCCCCTCGGAGCAACACCCCCATGGGTAAAGGGAGGCGTTCTCTTTCGGTCGCCCTGGGGCCAAGGGGAACCTCGGGGGGGAAGCCCCAGCAGGGAGGGTGTCCCAGCCCCTGGAGACCTCTGCCCTTTGAGGGGACCCCAGGAGCACCTCTTCATCCTCGTGAGGGTCACCTCCCCTTGGTGGGGCTGGAGAAGTTGCCTTGCCCCCATCCGTTCTCTCTTTCTTTTTTCTCTTTCTCTCTTTCTTTCTGTTCCTCTCTTTCTCTCCTCCTTCCCTCCCTCTTTCTTTCTCTTTCTCTCCCTCTCTTTCTTTCTCTCTCTGTTTTTCTTTCTTTTTTTCTTTCTCTTCCTCTCTTTCTTCTTCCTCCTCTCCCTCCCTCCCTCTCTTTCTTTTTCTCTCTTTCTGTTTCTCTTTCTTTCTTTTCCTTTCTCTTCCTCTCTCTTTTTCTTCTTCCTCCTCTCCCTCCCTCCCTCTCTTTCTTTCTTTCTCTCTCTCTTCCTCTCTTTCTTTCTCTTGTTCTCTTTCTCTTTTTTCTTACTTTCTCTTTCCCTCTCTTTCTCTCTCTTTCTCTTCCTCTCTCTCTTTCTCTTTTTTCTCTTTCTCTTCATCTCTTTTTTCTTTCTCTCTCTCTTTCTCTTTCTCTTCCTCTCTCTCCCTCTCTCTCACCCCCCCTCTTTCTCTCCTCCTTCCCTCCCTCTTTCTCTCCCTTTCTTTCTTTCTTTCTTTCTTTCTTTCTTTCTTTCTTTCTTCTTTCTTTCTTTCTTTCTTTCTTTCGCTCTCCCTCTCTCTTCCTCTCTTTCTTTCTCTTCCTCTCTCTCCCCTCTCTGTCTCTCTCCCTCTCTTTCTTTTTTTTCTTTCTCTTCCTCTCTTTCTTCTTCCTCCTCTCCCTCCCTCCCTCTCTTTCTTTTTCTCTCTTTCTGTTTCTCTTTCTTTCTTTTCCTTTCTCTTCCTCTCTCTTTTTCTTCTTCCTCCTCTCCCTCCCTCCCTCTCTTTCTTTCTTTCTCTCTCTTTCTGTTTCTGTTTCTCTTTTTCACTTTCTCTTTCTCTTCCTCTCTCTTTTTCTTCTTCTTCCTTTCCCTCCCTCCCTCTCTTTCTTTCTCTCTCTCTCTTCCTCTCTTTCTTTCTCTTGTTCTCTTTCTCTTTTTTCTTACTTTCTCTTTCCCTCTCTTTCTCTCTCTTTCTCTTCCTCTCTCTCTTTCTCTTTTTTCTCTTTCTCTTCATCTCTTTTTTCTTTCTCTCTCTCTTTCTCTTTCTCTTCCTCTCTCTCCCTCTCTCTCACCCCCCCTCTTTCTCTCCTCCTTCCCTCCCTCTTTCTCTCCCTTTCTTTCTTTCTTTCTTTCTTCTTTCTTTCTTTCGCTCTCCCTCTCTCTTCCTCTCTTTCTTTCTCTTCCTCTCTCTCCCCTCTCTGTCTCTCTCCCTCTCTTTCTTTTTTCTCTTTCTCTCTCTTTCTTTCTGTTCCTCTCTTTCTCTCCTCCTTCCCTCCCTCCCTCCCTCTTTCTCTTTCTTTCTTTCTTTCTTTCTTTCTTTCTTTCTTTCTTTCTTTCTTTCTTTCTTTCTTTCTCCGCTCTCCCTCTCTCTTCCTCTCTTTCTTTCTCTTCCTCTCTCTCCCCTCTCTGTCTCTCTCCCTCTCTTTCTTTTTTCTCTTTCTCTCTCTTTCTTTCTGTTCTCTTTCTCTCCTCCTTCCCTCCCTCCTCCCTCTTTCTTTCTTTCTTTCTTTCTTTCTTTCTTTCTTTCTTTCTTTCTTTCTTTCTTTCTTTCTTTCTTTCTTTCTTTCTCCGCTCTCCCTCTCTCTTCCTCTCTTTCTTTCTCTTTCTCTTCCTCTCTCCTCTCTCTCCCCTCTCTGCCTCCCCTCCCTCTCTTTCTTTTTCTCTCTCACTCCCCTTTCTTCCCAGCCCCCCTCTCCTCTCCCCCCTCCCTCCCCCCCTCCATCTCTCTCTCTCTTTCCTTTCTCTCTATGGGCATCTGTCTGGGCTTTGCAGGACTTTCCTATCATTATTATTATTTTAAATGTCCAGGCGACAAAGACGATTATGACGACGACGACGCTGACGACAAGCTGCAGACCCCCGGCCTGCCCAATGGGGAGGACATTCGGCAGGAGAGCCAGGAGCAAAACGAGGTGGACCACGGAGACTTTGAGATGGTGGTGAGTTCCCCGGCTGGTGAAGGGAATCCGGGCCCACCACTCAGCCTGGAGAGGAACTGGGGCATCGGGACGCTTCGTTGGGGTCTGCCTGGGGTGGGCTTAATGTAATGATCTCTTAGAGGGGGTGGTGGATGTCAATGGGTCTGTACATCTCCCAGAGGCATAATGGGGGAATCTGTCTAACGTAGAGGCCCTCCCAACCTTTTGGGCACCAGGGACCGGTTCCGTGGAGAGAGGTTTCATCCCGGGTTTCGTGTGCTGCCCGTATCCCCTGGATGGGGCTTTGCTTGTTTGCGTAGCCCGGTTTCTGGCATGCCCCGGCCCAAAGGACCGTTCGGGGACCCCTGGTCTAACGCACCAGGCCACAATACTTTGGCATCTCTCATGCTCCTAGTCCGATTCGATGGTCCTGGAAACCGCCGACAATGTGAACAACGGGAACCCATCTCCCCTGGAGGCTCTCCTGGCCGGGGCCGAGGGCTTCCCTCCCATGCTGGACATCCCCCCCGATGCCGATGACGAAACCATGGTCGAGCTGGCCATTGCCTTGAGCCTGCAACAGGACCAGCAGGGTGAGAGAGGCAGGCAGCCTGCTACGGGGGGGAGGGGGCCCCTCCTTTATAGACCTGGGCAAGGCAAGGCCTGCTGTGCTGTCAAGCAAGGAGAATGGCAGGGAGGGATCCGCAGTGAGCCGTGGTGGCACAGTGGGGAGAGCGCGGTACTGCAGGGCTGCTTCTGCTGACTGCCGGCTATCTGCAATTTGGCAGTTGGAGTCTCACCAGGCTGAAGGTTGACTCAGTCTTCCGTCCTTCCGAGGTGGGTCAAATGAGGACCCAGATTGTTTGGGGGCAAGAGGCTGACTCAAACTGCTTAGAGAGGGCTGTAAAAGGACTGTGAATCAGTATATAAGTCTAAGTGTTATTACTATCTTCCTCCTTCCTTCCTTCCTTCCCTCCCCATTCCCATCTCCTCCCTTCCTCCCTTTGCCCCTTGCCTTCCCGCCTTCCTCCTTTCCCTTCCTCTTTCCTTCCCTCCCTCTCTGCCTTCCCATTTCCGTCTCTTTCCTCCCTTTCCTTCCTTCCTTCCTTCCTTCCTTCCTTCCTTCCTTCCTTCCTTCCTTCCTTCCTTCCTTCCTTCCTTCCTTTCCTTTCCTTTCCTTTCCTTTCCTTTCCTTTCCTTTCCTTTCCTTTCCTCCCTCATTCCCCTCCCTCCCTCCCTTCCCTCTTAGAATACAGTATTGCAGGCTAACTCTGCCCACAGCCAGGAGTTCGATCCTGGCCGGCTGCAGGTTGACTCAGCCTTCCATCCTTCTGAAGTCCAGTTGAGGGCCCAGATTGTTGGGGGAAGCAAGAGGCTGACTCTGTAAACTGCTTAAAGAGGGCCATAGAGCCCTGCAAAGCGGTATATAAGTCCAAGCGCTGTTGCTATAGTTATCCCAGACACGGAGGGGGATAAAAAACAAGAGACTTCTTTCTTGGTTCATCCCATCCCCCCAGCATTGATTTTTCCTGCCCTTCCTTTCCTTCTCCCTTTCTCACACAGGCAGCAGCAGCAGTGCTCTCGGCCTGCAAAGCCTGGGGCTGTCTGGACAGGCCCCCAGCTCTTCCTCCCTGGATGCCGGGACTCTGTCAGACACCACTGCGTCAGGTAACGCACACGGGGTCAAACCCACTCCTTGGGTGAGTGGGTGGGTGGCCTTGGTGGTGCAGTGCTCAGGGCTCAGTGTTGCAAGGCTACTTCTGCTGACCAATGGCTGCCTGCAATTTGGCAATTCAAATCCCACCAGGCTCAAGGTTGGCTCAGCCTTCAGTTCTTTCAAGGTGGGTCACATGAGGACCCAGATTGTTTGGGAAGAGGCTGACTCTGTAAACTGTTTAGAGAGGGTTGTAAAAGCACCGTGAAGTGGTACATAAGTCTAAGAGCTATTCCTTCCTTCCTTCCTTCCTTCCTTCCTTCCTTCTTCCCCTCCCCCCCTCCCTCCCTCCCTCTCTTCCTTCCTTCCCTTCCCAATGGTTAGAATACAGTATTGCAGCCTGACTCTGCCCACTGCCAGCAGCTTGATCCTGACCCAGCTTTCCATCCTTCTGAGATGGGTAAAATGAGGACTCAGATTATTGGGGTCAAGAGGCTGATTCTGTAAACTGTTTAGAGAGGACTGTAAAAGCACCGTGAAGCGGTCTATAAGTCTAAGGGCTATTCCTTCCTTCCTTCCTTCCTTCCTTCCTTCCTTCCTTCCTTCCTTCCTTCCTTCCTTCCTTCCTTCCTTCCTTCCTTCCTTCCTTCCTTCCTTCCCAATGGGTAGAATACAGTATTGCAGGCTGACTCTGCCCACTGCCAGCAGTTCGATCCTGACCGGCTCAAGGTTGACTCAGCTTTCCATCCTTCTGAGATGGGTAAAATGAGGAGCCAGATTGTTGGGGGCAAGAGGCTGACTCTATAAACCGCTTAGAGAGGGCTGTAAAGCACTATAAAGCGGTATATAAGTCTAAGTGCTGCTGCTGTTCATCAGCCCTGCCTAGATCAGATGCCTCTCGCAAGACAGTCCCTGTCAAGGTGGATTTGATTTAAATCACCATTTAAATCACCAGTAAAAAGGCTTGATTCAAATCAACTTGATCTAAAACTTTGAAAGAGTCACTGTGATCCGTCCTCTGACCGCTCTTGATTCACTGACAGTCCCATTCCCTGAAGTGGGACAACTGGTGAGGTGACAGGGAGCCAACAAGGTGAGGGATGTGGTGGCCAGCCGGTGAGTGGATGCCCGCTAACAGGTGCTGCCGGATGGATCCTGAAATGACAGGTGCTCTGTAAATGTAAGGACTCAGGGCTTGCTGGGAGTTCAAATCTATAATATTATTATTACAGTGGAACCTGTGACCAAATCAGGTTCCGACCAACAAATCCAACTAGATTTTTTTTGAATGGGGTCATGATTCAAAAATCTGTTTGGGAAAGAAACCCGGCCGTGGCAGATTCCCTTTCCGTGCCAATTTCCGCCTTCCGCGCATGCGCAGTCCACACACATTTTTTTGTCTGCACACGTACGGTCGGTGATGCTTCCGGTCATGATCAAACCTGGTTGCGGCTGTAATCTTGGAACGGATTACCGTCACGATCTGAGGTTCCCACTGTATTTGCAAACAAAACGAAGGTTTCCCGTTGAGCTTGCCAAGCTTGGGTTCACTGAACGTAAATTTTGCAGAATATACAGCCTTGTGCTACCTTAACTAAGCTCCCATTTCAGGCTGAGGGAACTAACTGAACGTATCTTAAATAGAAAACCACCTTGAGATAGATTTTCCTTTTACTCTGAAAGCATTTTGTTGAAATAAATTTGATTTTAAAAAAATCAGATTTAAATTTAAAAAATCAAATTCAATAAAAAATAGTCCATTTTTTTAAATCATAAATTTTTATCCGCGTTGCCTCCAGCTTAAACAGACACACACACACACCTGTTTTTTTGAAGGGGGTTTCAAAAGAGGATACGAAGCCCCCAGCCCTGGTTTCTTCGGTCTGCCGAAGAAGCCGACGCTCTCCAAGGTAGCCCCGCTTCGGGCTGGTCCCTGTTGGGGCATCTCAGAGGCCGGGTTTTTACTTGTAACAGCTCCCCTTACTCTCCTAGCTCCAGCCTCCGACGACGAAGGCAGCACGGCTGCGACGGACGGCTCCACGCTCCGTACCTCCCCGGCCGACCACGGGGGCAGCGTGGGCTCCGAGAGCGGAGGCAGCGCGGTGGATTCCGTGGCAGGCGAACACAGCGGTAATGGGCCCTCTCGATTTCACCCCCTTCTTCCCTTTGTGGGGTTTGACTCCTCTGTTAAGCTGAAGACTGGCCAGGCACCGCCGGTGCTCACCTTACCAACGTCTCCCTTGCAGTGTCCGGCCGAAGCAGCGCCTACGGAGACACAGCGGCTGAGGGCCACCCGGCAGGGCCCGGGAGTATTAGCTCCAGCACAGGGGCCATCAGCACTGCCACGGGGCAGCCGGAGGGCGAAGGCTCGGAAGGAGAGGGCGAGGCTGAAGGGGACGTCCACGCCAGCAACAGGCAAGAGAGCGATCTTTTTTTTCCCCCCCTTGCTGGTGGGGTGGGGGGCGGGGTGGGGGGCTGCAGGGCCACCTTTGCAGGGCACCCCCAACCTGTGAGTCAAAACTGCCGTGGGGGAGGCGAGAAAGGGGGGGAGGAGGAGGGAAAAAGCTGGCTCAGGAATTGGGGTGTGGGAAAGGACCTGCGTCATGGGGCTCCTGGCTGTTCCGTCGGAGGCCATCAGGGGGAGAGTGAGCAGTGGGGGACAGTTAACTGTTGGGGTGGTTGGACCCCTCCCTTCCTCTTCCTTAGGGTGCACCGTGGATGTCGCTTAGGGCTAAACACGGGAGCACAATTCATGCTGATCAGTTGCCAGAGTGTGGTTTTACAGCCAGCCCTCACAAGCCTTCCTCCTCCATCTCTCTCTCTCTCTTTCCCTCTCTCACTTATCTCTCTTTCTTCCCTCTTTCTCTTCTCTTCCCCTCTCTTCTTTGCTCTCTCTCATCTTTCTCTCTCTCTCTCTCTCTTCTCTTCCCCTCTCTTTCCCCCCTCTCTCTCCTTTTCTTTCTCTCTCTTCTTTGCTCTCTCTCATCTCTCTCTCTTTCTCTGCCCTCTCTCTTTCTTCTCTTTCCTCCTCTCTTTCCGTCTCGTTCTCTCTCTCTCTTCTCTGCCCCACCCCCCTCTCATGTCTCTCTCTCTCTCTTCTTTCCCCCTCTCTCTCCTTCTCTTTCTCTCTCTTCTTTGCTCTCTCTCATCTCTCTCTCTTTTCTCTGCCCTCTCTCTTTCTTCTCTCTCCTCCTCTCTTTCCGTCTCGTTCTCTCTCTCTCTCTTCTCTGCCCCACCCCCCTCTCATGTCTCTCTCTCTCTCTTCTCTCTCTCTTCTCTTTCCCCCTCTCTCTCCTTCTCTTTCTCTCTCTTCTTTGCTCTCTCTCATCTCTCTCTCTTTTCTCTGCCCTCTCTCTTTCTTCTTTCTCCTCCTCTCTTTCCCTCTCGTTCTCTCTCTTCTCTGCCCCCCCTCAACTCTCTCTCTCTTATCTCTCTTTCCTCTCTCTCTCTCTTCTCTTTTCCTCTCTTTCTCCTCTCTCTCCTTCTCTTTCTCTCTCTTCTTTGCTCTCTCATCTCTCTCTCTCTTTTCTCTGCCCTCTCTCTTTCTTCTCTCTCCTCCTCTCTTTCTCCTCTCTCTCCTTCTCTTTCTCTCTCTTCTTTGCTCTCTCATCTCTCTCTCTCTTTTCTCTGCCCTCTCTCTTTCTTCTCTCTCCTCCTCTCTTTCCCTCTCGTTCTCTCTCTCTCTTTCTGCCCCACCCCCTCTCTCATGTCTCTCTCTCTCTCTCTCTCATCTCTCTCTCTCTCTCTCTTTTCCAGGTTGCACATGGTCAGGCTGATGCTGTTGGAACGGCTGCTGCAGACCCTTCCCCAGCTGAGGAACGTTGGCGGAGTCCGGGCCATTCCCTACATGCAGGTGGGTCTAAGTGAATCTCCTCCCTGCCATCCTTGTAATGCATATGGCGTGGGGTTGCCAGGTGTTTCCCCCCAGCTGTGGTTCTCTTCTCTGGTCCTCAAAGCCCAGGTCTCTCCTAATGGTGCCCGGTATCCTAAGCACAGCAATAGCAATAGCACTTAGACTTATAGACCACTTCACAGTGCTTGACAGCCCTCTCTAACCAGTTGACAGAGTCAACCTATTGTCCCCCAACAATCAGGGTCCTCACTTTAGCGACCTTGGAAGGATGGAAGGCTGAGTCAACCTTGAGCCGGTCAGGATCGAACTGCTGGCAGCGGGCAGAGTCAGCCTGCAATTCTGTATTCTAACCATGGGAAAGGAAAGAAAATAGCAATAGCACTTAGACTTATATACCGCTTCACGATGCTTTTACAGCCCTCTTCAAGTGGTTTACAGAGTCAGTCTATTGTCCCCAACAATCTGGGTCCCCATTTGACCCACCTCGGAAGGACGGAAGGCTGAGCCAACCTTGAGCTCGGTGGGATTTGAATTGCCACTTGCAGGCAGCCGGCAGGCAGCAGAAGTAGCCCTGCAGTACCGCCCTCTCCCCACTGCGCCACCGAGGCTCAGTTCACAGGTTGAGAATATGGAAGGTCCTTCGGTATCGCGCCTCTCGACAATCCTGCTTTTGGGGCTGAACACTGGAGTGTATGATCTGAACGCTTTTCGGTGTTATTTGGAAGGCTGGGCAGGTGGGAGGAACTGGGGGATTCGACACCTCCCTGGCCGTCGTCTCTGGCTTTGCCCCTCAATCCGAGCCTTTGTCCCCAGGTGATCCTGATGCTGACCACAGACCTGGATGGCGATGAAGAAAAAGACAAAGGGGCCCTGGACAACCTTCTTGCCCAGCTGATTGCTGAGCTCTGCATGGAGAAGAAGGTAACACACACACACACACACACACAAACACACACTTTCTGTATGTCAACCTCCACTCCTCCCCCCCCCCCGATGAGACATGAACGCAGTTGGAAAATGTGGATGAGAAGCAACTGCTTCTCCTTGAAACTCTTAAGCTCTTAGAATAGAGCTGGAAGGGACCTTGGAGGTCTTCTAGTCCAGCCCCCTGCTTGAAGAGGAAACCTGTACCATTTCAGACCAGTGGCTGTCCAGTCTCTTCTCCATTGATGAAGCATCCACCACAATGTCCGAAGGCAACTTTGGTTCATTGTCCTCCCTGTTCGTATGTTTCTCCTTCATTCCAGGTTGCATCTCTCCTTGGTTAGTTTCCATCCTAAGTCAAACTTGTGATTCAGGATAGCAACCAATCAAGGGGAGGAGGAGCAATAATCCTGAGGAGCGTCATCCTAAGTCAAACCTGTGGGGAAAATGCCCCTTTGCAGGCCAGGCGGGGAAGCCCTTCGACTTGCTGGCCACTAGAGGGCAGCAGCAGCTCAAGAGAGAGAGAGAGAGAGAGACAGAGACAGAGAGAGAGAAAGAGGAGACAGAGAGAGAGAGGAGAGAGAGAGAGAGACAAAAAGAGAGAGAGAGAGACAGAGAGAGAGAAAGAGGAGACAGAGAGAGAGGAGAGAGAGAGAGAGACAGAGAGGAGAGAGAGAGAGAGACAGAGAGAGAGAGAGAGGAGAGAGAGACAGAGAGAGAGAGAGAGACATAGAGAGAAAGAGGAGACAGAGAGAGAGAGAGGAGACAGAGAGAGAGAGGAGAGAGAGAGAGAGACAGAGACAGAGAGAGAGAAAGAGGAGACAGAGAGAGAGAGGAGAGAGAGAGAGACAAAAAGAGAGAGAGACAGAGACAGAGAGAGAGAAAGAGGAGACAGAGAGAGAGGAGAGAGAGACAGAGACAGACAGAGACAGAGAGAGAGAAAGAGGAGACAGAGAGAGAGAGAGAGGAGACAGAGAGAGAGAGGAGAGAGAGAGACAGAGACAGAGAGAGAAAGAGGAGACAGAGAGAGGAGAGAGACAGAGAGAGAGACAGAGACAGAGAGGAGACAGAGAGGAGAGAGAGACAGAGACAGAGAGAGAGAAAGAGGAGACAGAGAGAGAGAGGAGAGAGACAGAGAGAGAGAGAGGAGACAGAGAGAGAGGAGAGAGAGAGAGAGACAGAGACAGAGAGAGAGAAAGAGGAGAGAGAGAGAGGAGAGAGAGAGAGAGAGAGAGAGGGAGAGAGAGAGAGACAGAGAGAGAGAGGAGAGAGAGAGAGAGGGAGAGAGAGAGCTGGCCGGCTGGTGAGCTTCGTCAGGTTTATTGCCTTTGGCCTCATGGATGGGTTGGCTATTTATTTAACCGTATATATTTAATTTTTTTTACTGCCCGCCTGGTCACGAAATGAGTCAGATCTGTAGGCTGTAGTGCCAGCTTCGAAAAACAACACAAAAGTATTTGCAGTCAAGGGGTATCCGAGATCGGTCTGCACATGTGCACCCATCATAATTCTCGGGGGAATCGAGTGTAACAGGTGGTTTTTTTTCTCCTCCGCTTTGTGACTGGCAAGGGTTCAGACTACAGGTAGTCCTCGAGTCATGACCTCCAAGGGAGCCCAGCGCTTCTGTTGCTATGTGAAGCAAACGCTGGGTTAAGTGACTTTGCCCCCATTGTACGACTTTTCCCGTGGCAGTTGTGTTAAGTGAATCGTTGTATTGTATTACGTTAGTGGTATACAGTTGTTAAGTGAATCTGGTTTCCCCCATCGGCTTTGCTTGTCAGGAGCCGGAGGGTTGGACTAGATCAGTGGTCGCCAACCAGAGAGCCAGGGACCACTGGTGGTCCGCAGAGAAAGGTCCCCCCCAAAGCAATTAATCCAGGCTGCATGGGAACACAAGGCTACGCCGCCCACATGGTCCATGGGAACACAAGGCTTGTGTCGCTTGCGTTGTGAGCAACATGAGGTAATGAGGGGAGGGGGAAAAGGTCGGAGGGGGGGAATTTGCCCCACACACCCCACTTGCCTGGCCTGATCACCGGGCTGCTTCTTTCCACTTCCTTCTTCTTCTGCGTTTGGCTGCACGCAAGGAAAGCAGCCAAAGTCTTTCTTTCTCTCCCCCAAACTCCGCCAGAAATGAGTCTTTGGGACCCTGCGAGGCCTCCTGCTCCAAGAGGCTGCACCGGCAAAGACTCGTTTCTGGCGGAGTTTGGGGAAGGAAAAAAAAGACTTCTGCTGCTTCTGCTGCTTTCCTTGCATGAAGCCAAAAGTCTCTCTCTCGCTCTCTCCCTCTCCCAGTGAACGGAGCTAGAGACGGTATCCTGCGATCCCAAATAAAGAATGATTGATTGGTAGGAAAATGAGGTGGATAATTTTCCTGCAGACTGTTTTAGGGATTTTCCCAGGGTCTCTGGTCTGCGGGATTTAAAATTATGAGTTTGGTGGTCCCTGAGGTCCAAAAGGTTGGCGACCCCTGGACTAGATGACCTCCAAGGTCCCTTCCAACTCTGTTAATCTGAGTTGACGAAAGATGATAATGTGACCCTTGAGTATTGCAAGCGTTATAAACATGAAGCAATGGCCAAGCATCCAAATTTTGATCATATGGACACGGGGGTCGGGGGGATGGGGAGATGCTTCCTTAGTGGAAGGAAGAAAGAAAAGATTGAAGGGAGGAAAGAGTGGGAGAAGGGAGGGAAAGAAGGAAGGAAAGATTGAAGGAAGGAAAAAGTGGGAGAAGGAAGGGAGGGGGAAGGAAGGAAGGAAAGATTGAAGGAAGGAAAGATTGAAGGAAGGAAAGATTGAAGGAAGGAAAAAGTGGGAGAAGGAAGGGAGGTACAGAGAGGAAGGAAGGAAGGAAGGAAAAAGAAGAATGATGAATAGAAAACAAAGGAAGACAGATAAAGAGGAAGGAAGAAATGGATGGGAAGGAGAGAAGGAGAAATACAGAAATAAGAGAGATGGATGGAACAAAAGAAGGGGGGAGAAGTAGGGATAAAAAGGGAGAAGAAAAGAGATAGAGAAGGAGGAAGGAGAAGAATGATGTAAAGGGAGAAGGAGAGAGAGAAGGGGAGAAAGGAATAGATGAAGGAAGGAAAGAGGGAAGGAGAGATGGGCAATAAGAGAGAAGGAGGGACGAGAAAAATGGTGATAGAAAAGGAAGGGAGTGGGATATGGGAGGAACGAAGGAAGGAAAAAGGAAAGGATAGATGGATAAGAAAGATAGTGGTGTGGGAAAGTGGGAAAAACGGTCACAACTGAATTGTTTTTCCCAGTGCAAATTGTCACTTTGGACGGTGCACTAAATGTGCTGTTGTAAGTCAAGGACTACCTGTCGATGGGCAGCCACAAATCCTTTCCCTTAGCCCTTTCCTCACTCTTTCCTTTCTCCCTCGCAGGACGTGTCCAAGAAGAACGAACGCTCTCCCCACAACGAAGTCCACCTGGTAATCATGAGGCTCTTGAGCGTCTTCATGTCCCGGACCAAATCTGGTTCGAAATCATCCATTTGTGAGGTATGTGAGGAGCGGGGCCTGGTAAGTGGAGCATACCCCACGAGCTTGTCCAGGCGGAGTACATGTCAGGCAGAAAGGAAAGGTCTGTTTTCTTCCCCCTTCCCAATTCACCCTCTTTGCCACCCGTTCTGACCCAGCTCCCCAAACACGATAAACCCTCTGACATGAACTCAAAAGATTCCTTTAATTAGGAGCGCCGGCAGCCCCGGCAAAAAGTTTCTCTCTCACCGCAGGCTAAGAAGTCCGTGCAGCAGGGAGATGAATAGTTGTCTGCCACAATCTATTCATCTCCACCCCCTGCCTTTTATCTCCAGAGCGAGGGAGGGGCTTCTATAGCAGCAGTGGCTCTTCCGTCCCAAGGACCGGCCCATAGATTTCCACTGCTCTCCTCTCCTCTGCCTTCTGCACATCCACAGTCAGGCACTGGACCCGGCTGTTGTTCCTCTTCCTCATCAGCCTCCTCCAGACCTGGCTCTTCCGTCCCAAGGACCGGCCCATAGATTTCCACTGCTCTCCTCTCTTCTGCCTTCTGCACATCCACAGTCAGGCACTGGACCCGGCTGTTCTTCCTCTTCCTCATCAGCCTCCTCCAGACCTGGCTCTTCCGTCCCAAGGACTAGCCCATAGATTTCCACTGCTCTCCTCTCTTCTGCCTTCTGCACATCCAGTCAGGCACTGGACCCGGCTGTTCTTCCTCTTCCTCATCAGCCTCCTCCAGACCTGGCTCTTCCGTCCCAAGGACTGGCCCATAGATTTCCACTGCTCTCCTCTCTTCTGCCTTCTGCACATCCACAGTCAGGCACTGGACCCGGCTGTTCTTCCTCTTCCTCATCAGCCTCCTCCAGACCTGGCTCTTCCGTCCCAAGGACTGGCCCATAGATTTCCACTGCTCTCCTCTCTTCTGCCTTCTGCACATCCACAGTCAGGCACTGGACCCAGCTCTTCCTCCTCTTCCTCATCAGCCTCCTCCAGACCTGGCTCTTCCGTCCCAAGGACCGGCCCATAGATTTCCACTGCTCTCTTCTCTTCTGCCTTCTGCACATCCACAGTCAGGCACTGGACCCGGCTGTTCTTCCTCTTCCTCATCAGCCTCCTCCAGACCTGGCTCTTCCGTCCCAAGGACTAGCCCATAGATTTCCACTGCTCTCCTCTCTTCTGCCTTCTGCACATCCGCAGTCAGGCACTGGACCCAACTGTTCCTCCTCTTCCTCATCAGCCTCCTCCAGACCTGGCTCTTCCGTCCCAAGGACCGGCCCATAGATTTCCACTGCTCTCCTCTCCTCTGCCTTCTGCACATCCACAGTCAGGCACTGGACCCAACTGTTCCTCCTCTTCCTCATCAGCCTCCTCCAGACCTGGCTCTTCCGTCCCAAGGACCGGCCCATAGATTTCCACTGCTCTCCTCTCCTCTGCCTTCTGCACATCCACAGTCAGGCACTGGACCCAGCTCTTCCTCCTCTTCCTCATCAGCCACTTCCAGTCCTGGGGGCTGTTCACATCTCAGGCTCCGTCTCTGCCTCTCTCTCTCTCTCTCTGCCAGCTCCATTCCCTCTTCCCACTCCGAGCTCTCCGGTTGCCTTGATGCTGACCCGGACTCCCACGCTTCCTCCTCCTCTGATTTGGCTGCTAGAGGGGCCAGTGGCCGACAGGCGACAACACCACCTGACCCGGGTGACCGGGCAGCCTTTGCCCACCAAACCCTTCATGGTTAAAAAAAAAAAGAGAGGAAAAAACCCCCAACCCCCATGTTAGCCTCTTGCCCCCCCAACAATCTGGGTCCTCATTTTACCCATCTCAGAAGGGAGGGAGGATTTGCAAATGGGATTGTCGGGTAGGCCGAGATGTCCGCGCTATCTGCCATGTTTCGAACCCGCTAAGAGGATTCCGTTGCTAAACGGTGCCGCGCTAAGGCGGCATTTCAAGAGCGGAAGCTGGCAAAGGCGCATGTCGCGGAAAGCATATTAATAACAAAAGCGCAGAGGTTAAAAATGGAACTTGGGGAGGCATTGAATTTTGATGAGCTTACGGGCTGTGGGCTTTGTTTGGATTTAGGCAGGGCTTTGCTCTAATGGTTTTATTTACACTTGGGGCTCACCAGCCTCTCTTACCCCACCTGCCCCCTTTTCCTCCCAAGTGCAGGAGAGGATTGGGGAGGGGGGGGGGCTTTTTGAAACCTGTCAAAGTGCAGATGACCCATTGGGGGGGGGGGGCGAGAGAGAGCCGGGGAATCTCCTGGCATCTCTTCAAAAGCACTGCAGCCTCCCTTCCATCACCCAAACTGGCTGAATTCCAGGGGAACGGAGGAGAGGACTCTCCGCTCCTCGTTTGAAGGAGAGGCAAATGGAAAGGGGCTGAGAGCCCCTCTCTCCTCCTCCTCCTTAATCCTCCGCTTGGAGCCCACCGGCATGTGTGTCGAGGGGAGATTAGACTCCAGAGCTGATTGCCATTTTGCTTCTCTTTCTCTCTCTCCCTCCTCCTTGCCTCTTTTAAACTAAGCCTCCTTCCGAAGAAGTGTAGAGGGGCTCCTAGCGCGGCTTTATTCAAAGAATATCAAAGGCTACAAAATGCCCAGTCCCAGCAGAAGGGCGGTGACCTCCCCCCCCTCCCCCCGAGGGCCGTTCTGTGGCTCCTCTTGAGGCCATCTGGAGTCTGCTGGATCGGGCGCAAAGCTCTCCCCCTCCAGTCCTTCATTCTCCCTCCTGCTTGCTTGGCCTTCGGGGGCTGCAAGCCACGGAAACCCCGAAGTGGTTTGGATAAGTGTTCTTCCATCACCTGGCCGTGCCAGGCTGATGGAAGCATCCCTGCCCTTACTCTGCAGAAGGTCCTGGGTTCAACGTTACCGGTAGCATTAGCATAGCAACAGCATTTAGACTTATAAACTGCTTCCCGGTGCTTCCTGGCCCTCTCTAAGCGGTTTACAGAGTCAGTCTCTTGCCCCCAACAATCTGGCTCCTCATTTTACCCATGTCAGAAGGATGGAAAGCTGAGTCAACCTTGAGCCGGTCAGGATCGAACTGCTGGCAGTGGGCAGAGTCAGTCTGCAATACTGTATTCTACCCATAAGGAAGGAAGGAAGGAAGGAAGGAAGGAAGGAAGGAAGGAAGGAAGGAAGGAAGGAATAGCCCTTAGACTTATAGACCGCTTCACGGTGCTTTTACAGTCCTCTCTAAACAGTTTACAGAGCCAGCCTCTTGACCCCAATAATCTGAGTCCTCATTTTACCCATCTCAGAAGGATGGAAAGCTGAGTCAACCTTGAGCCGGTCAGGATCGAACTGCTGGCAGTGGGCAGAGTCAGTCTGCAATATTGTATTCTACCCATAAGGAAGGAAGGAAGGAAGGAAGGAAGGAAGGAAGGAAGGAAGGAAGGAAGGAAGGAAGGAATAACCCTTAGACTTATAGACCGCTTCACGGTGCTTTTACAGTCCTCTCTAAACAGTTTACAGAGTCAGCCTCTTGACCCCAATAATCTGAGTCCTCATTTTACCCATCTCAGAAGGATGGAAAGCTGAGTCAACCTTGAGCCGGTCAGGATCGAACTGCTGGCAGTGGGCAGAGTCAGTCTGCAATACTGTATTCTACCCATAAGGAAGGAAGGAAGGAAGGAAGGAAGGAAGGAAGGAAGGAAGGAAGGAAGGAAGGAAGGAAGGAATAGTCCTTAGACTTATAGACCGCTTCACGGTGCTTTTACAGTCCTCTCTAAACAGTTTACAGTCAGCCTCTTGACCCCAATAATCTGACTCCTCATTTTACCCATCTCAGAAGGATGGAAAGCTGAGTCAACCTTGAGCCGGTCAGGATCGAACTGCTGGCAGTGGGCAGAGTCAGTCTGCAATACTGTATTCTACCCATAAGGAAGGAAGGAAGGAAGGAAGGAAGGAAGGAAGGAAGGAAGGAAGGAAGGAAGGAAGGAATAGCCCTTAGACTTATAGACTGCTTCACAGTGCTTTTACAGTCCTCTCTAAACAGTTTACAGAGTCAGCCTCTTGACCCCAATAATCTGAGTCCTCATTTTACCCATCTCAGAAGGATGGAAAGCTGAGTCAACCTTGAGCCGGTCAGGATCGAACTGCTGGCAGTGGGCAGAGTCAGTCTGCAATACTGTATTCTACCCATTGGGAAGGAAGGAAGGAAGGAAGGAAGGAAGGAAGGAAGGAAGGAAGGAAGGAAGGAAGGAAGGAAGGAAGGAAGGAATAGCCCTTAGACTTATAGACCGCTTCACGGTGCTTTTACAGTCCTCTCTAAACAGTTTACAGAGTCAGCTTCTTGACCCCAATAATCTGAGTCCTCATTTTACCCATCTCAGAAGGATGGAAAGCTGGGTCAGGATCAAGCTGCTGGCAGTGGGCAGAGTCAGGCTGCAGTGTTGCATTCTAACCATTGGGAAGGGAAGGAAAGGAAAGGGAAAGGAAGGAAGGAAGGAAGGAAGGAAGGAAGGAAGGAAGGAAGGAAGGAAGGAAGGAAGGAAGGAAGGAATAGCACTTAGACTTACACACCACTTCACAGTGCTTTCCAGCCCTCTCTAAGTGGTTGACAGAGTCAGCCTTTCTCCCCCAACAATCTTGGTCCTCATGTTACCCACCTCAGAAGGACATAAGGCTGAATCAGTTATAAGGCTGAATCAACCTTGAGCCAGTCGGCCAGGATTGAACTATGGCTGTGGGCCGAATTAACCCGCAATGCTGCATTTTAACCACTGGGAAGGAAGGAGGGAGGGAGGGAGGGAGGAAGGAAGGAAGGAAGGAAGGGAATAGTCCTTAGACTTACATACTGCTTCACAGTGCTTTATAGCCCCTTGCCCCCAACAATCTGGGTCCTCATTTTACTCACCTGTGAAGGATGGAAGGCTGAGTCAACCTTGAACCTGGTGGGATTTGAATTGCCAAATTGCAGGCAGCCTGCAGTACTGAGCCACCGAGACTTGACCATTGGGAAACCCTGGGCTTCTGCTGGTATTCTTGCATGTGATAATCTGCCTTCGCCCCCCTCCCCCCATCTGCCCAGTCCCTTTCACTCTGAGGGAGATGGCATTGACGCCAGCGGGGATGCCCCCTCGGCCTCCTTGGCTCAGACTTCCACTGGCACGGCTGAGGCTTGGGCAGAGAAGGAGCTTTTTCCCTGCGCAGCCGTCGGAAGCCCTGGAGAAGGAAGGAGATGGAAGCCCTGGAGGCTGGATCCTGCCTGCCTTGTCTTTAGTCTTTAGTGAATGAAATCAGGATTTTTTTTTTTTTTAAAAAAGACATTATTATTATTATTTTTTAATCTTTTGGGGGTAGGTGTAGAGATGGGACGGCCTGAGGAAAAAATTGGAGAAAAAAACTGGGGTTGTTTCCCCCAATTTTTCTGGGGTTTTTCCCCAGGCTTTGTATGCGTGTGTCATAATGATATTTCACAGCAGTGAGGGGTTTTTTTTTTGTTTTTTTTAAAAAATAGCATCAAATGATGATTCTAAAAAGTGGGCGAGAAAGAGAGGCTGGCCATTGAATTCATCACCCCAACCCCTCTTTGACTGGAGCTCAGGAGCCCAGAGGGCTCAACCTCCATCTCTCTCATATCAGCATCTCCCCCCGCCCCCCAGAAGCTCAGAACAGTTGAACTGGAGACTTGGGCTCCTGGGTGCTGAGCCTCTGATTTCAGTTTCAAGCGGCTGGGCCGTTTGGTCACCTGAGGGAAGAGCGACGGAGTCCCTCTAGCAGTGGGACCCCGTGTGATGACCCAGAGTGGGATACCAAAACAGCAAAGTCACAAAAAGAGGTGGAAGTCCCTTTAATTCCTTCAACTTGGTCCCCAAAGTCCAATTATCACTGACTGGAAAAAAAAAAACTCCCCCACAAACAGTTGCGAAAAGGAGGAAATTCCGTTCAAACTCAAAATACATGTAAATTATAAATAGGAAAAAAAGAACACAAACCACATTGAAGCAATTAAGGAGACAAGGCAGGATAAGGGCTTGAAAACGTCCACAGATATCGAAATACACATACTTGGGAAGGACGGCAGAACTCAGATAAGAACTGATAGACTAGAATTGTTTCCCGTTTTGCTTCCGGCCCTGGGCCGTGCGCAGTTTGTCCTTCTAAACAGTCCTCACAGCTGCAGCCCATGAAGGGGATCAGGGCCCCTTCCTCCCCCGTAGACTACGCCACTCACGTTTCTCCCTTATCCACTCCTCCCTGCGTGCCCTAGGATGAAGAGGGGATGGGCCTGGGTCTTCTTCTGAATGCCTAGCTGGCCTGTGCCCTTCTCCAGTTTCCTCCACAACCTCCGGAGCCACACTCCCACTCCCTGTCGGCTGTTCCTCCTCTCCCTCAGAGTCAGATTCTGACAGGGGCATGACACTCTACCTCTTCCACTACCAGTTCAGTGATCGTGTGCGAGCAACGTGCACACATGTGCAGCTTTCCCCACACCAGCTGAGGCCTGGAGGGCCGATCCTGTGCTTTTGTCTTCTTGGTACTGATGGTGGGAGCCTTTTTTTTTTACTACCAGTACGGCCAAACTGGGCCAAACCGGTTGAATACCACCGCTTGGGTCCCTCCATGCTCTCTGTGTCTCCCGCAGTCGTCCTCCCTGATTTCGAGTGCCACCGCGGCCGCTTTGCTGAGCTCCGGAGCAGTGGACTATTGCCTTCACGTCCTGAAGTCCCTGCTGGACTACTGGAAGAGCCAGCAGAACGACGAAGAACCCGTGCCCACCAGCCAGCTCCTGAAGCCCCACACTACCTCCTCTCCGCCGGACATGAGCCCGTTCTTTCTGCGGCAGTACGTCAAGGTGAGATTGCGGTGGCCAAAGGCATTGACGTCTTTTCAGACAGGTAGACTACAACTCCCAGAACCTCCCCACCCCCACCCGGCCAGTATTCAACACTGGACTAATTCATTCATGGGCGGGGTGGAGGGTCTAACGTTCCCCTTTCCAGGATGTAATAAAAAAAAGAGTGGCCAGAATTTCAGATTTTGAAGAATTAGGAACATGGTCGCAATAGCAATGGACTTCTATACCACTTCACAGAGCTTTACAGCCCTCTGAGGATCAGCTCTCTCAGGATTAAGCGGCTGGCTGTGTGCAGAGTTAGTCTGCAATTTTGTATTCTAACCTTTGGGAAGGAAGGAAGGAAGGAAGGAAGGAAGGAAGGAAGGAAGGAAGGAAGGAAGGAAGGAAGGAGGATAGCCATAGCACTGTGACTTACATACCACTTCACAGTGTTTTCCAGTGCTCTCTAGGCGGTTGACAGAGTCAGCCTCTTGCTCCCAACAACCAGGGTCCTCATTTTACTGACCTCGGAAGGCTGAGTCAACCTTGAGCCAGTCAGCATCGAACTGCTGGCTGTGGGCAGCCTGCAATACTTTATTCTAACCAGTGGGAGGGAAGGAAGGAAGGAATGAAGGAAGGAAGGAAGGAAGGAAGGAAGGAAGGAAGGAAGGGCAAGATGAAGAAGAAAGAAGGGAAGGAAGGGGGGAGAGAAAGGAAGGAAAGGAAAGAAGATCAAAGGGGAAAGGAAGGAAGGAAGGAAGGAAGGAAGCAATAGCGCTTAGATTTATATACCTCTTCACAGCACTTGGCAGCCCTCTCCAGGCGGTTTACAGAGTCAGCCTTTTGCCCCCAACAATCTGGCTCCTCATTTGACCCACCTCGGAAGGATGGAAGGCTGAGTTCAACCGGTCAGGATCGAACTGCTGGCTGTGGGAATGCCGAGTTCTGGATACCACATTCTATCCTGTGCTTTGTTTACTTCTTCAGTCTCAAATTCGATTGTTTTGATTCTGTTGAAACAGCAAAAAGTTTGGTGTAGGCTGATGATCGGGGTTTAAAGAAGGCAGATAGTTAAATAGTGTCGTTCTTAGAACAATATCGCCCAGGTGAACCTTGGAATCTCATGGGGTTAGTTGTGGAAGCTGAATTAAGGACGGAGAGTCTTCGGAACCTGGCTGGAGAAAAACATTGGATTATCGCAGCTACGAAAATTAAAATTAAGATCCTCTTTATTGTCATTCTTTACCCTGATCACACTGGCCCGCGTTAAAAATGAAATTCTGTTGCCTGCTTTCAAAGTATCGGTAGTCCTCTGACTTACAACAGTTCATTTAGTGACCATTCAAAGTTACAACGGCCCTGGAAAAAAGTGACTTTGGACCATTTTTCACAGTCACGGCCTTTCCCGCATCCTCGTGATCGTGTGATCCGGATTCAGATGCTTGGCAAACTGCTTCATGTTTATGATGGCCGTGGGATCCCAGGGCCACGAGAACCCCTTTTGTGACCTTCCGACAAAGTCAGGGGAGAAGCCAGATTCACTTAACAACCGAGTTACTAACTTATCAACAGGAGTGCTCCACTTGACAACTGAGGCAAGAAAGGCTATGAAATGCAATGCGTGCATGACATCCCCCCCTCCCGGTGATTCCCCCGCTCCCCACGCATGCACGGCAGATACCTGAAAATCAGCTGGCTGGCATGCGCAGTGGAACTGAGCTGGGATGACGGCGCTTGTGCCTGCAGAGACGGCTCTGGGTGCCACTTCCGGCATGTGTGCCATAGGTTTGCCATCACAGAGAAGAGAATAAACTAGAACAGAAAATAGAATACAGAAGAGGAGAGAGAATACAATGGAACGCAGGATAGAATAAAATAGAATAGAATATAGAACAGAACAGAATAGAAATGGAATAAAGAATAGAATGGAATGGAATGGAATGGAATAGAATAGAAGAAAGATAATAGAAGAGAAGGAATAGAATAGAATAGCATAGCATAAAATAGAATAGAATAGAATAGAATAGAAGAAAGATAATAGAATAGAATAAGAATAGAATAGAATATAGAACAGAACAGAATAGAAATGGAATAAGGAATAGAATGGAATGGAATGGAATGGAATAGAATAGAAGAAAGATAATAGAAGAGAAGGAATAGAATAGAATAGAAGAAAGATAATAGAATAGAATAAAATAAAATAGAATAGAATATAGAACAGAACAGAATAGAAATGGAATAAGGAATGGAATGGAATAGAATAGAATAAAGATAACAGAAGAGAAGGAATAGAATAGCATAGAATAGAATAGAATAGAATAGAATAGAATAGAATAGAATAGAATAGAATAGAAGAAAGATAATAGAATAGAATAAGAATAGAATAGAATATAGAACAGAATAGAAATGGAATAAGGAATAGAATGGAATGGAATAGAATAGAAGAAAGATAATAGAAGAGAAGGAATAGAATAGAATAGAAGAAAGATAATAGAATAGAATATAGAACAGAACAGAATAGAAATGGAATAAGGAATAGAATGGAATGGAATGGAATGGAATAGAAGAAAGATAATAGAAGAGAAGAGAAGGAATAGAATAGAAGAAAGATAATAGAATAGAATAAAATAAAATAGAATAGAATATAGAACAGAACAGAATAGAAATGGAATAAAGAATAGAATGGAATGGAATGGAATAGAATAGAAGAAAGATAATAGAAGAGAAGGAATAGAATAGAATAGCATAGCATAAAATAGAATAGAATAGAATAGAAGAAAGATAATAGAATAGAATAAGAATAGAATAGAATATAGAACAGAACAGAATAGAAATGGAATAAGGAATGGAATGGAATGGAATGGAATGGAATGGAATGGAATAGAAGAAAGATAATAGAAGAGAAGAGAAGGAATAGAATAGAATAGAAGAAAGATAATAGAATAGAATAAAATAAAATAGAATAGAATATAGAACAGAACAGAATAGAAATGGAATAAGGAATGGAATGGAATAGAATAGAATAAAGATAATAGAAGAGAAGGAATAGAATAGCATAGAATAGAATAGAATAGAATAGAATAGAAGAAAGATAATAGAATAGAATAAGAATAGAATAGAATATAGAACAGAATAGAAATGGAATAAGGAATAGAATGGAATGGAATAGAATAGAATAGAAGAAAGATAATAGAAGAGAAGGAATAGAATAGAATAGAAGAAAGATAATAGAATAGAATAGAATAGAATAGAATAGAATATAGAACAGAATAGAAATGGAATAAGGAATAGAATGGAATGGAATAGAATAGAATAGAAGAAAGATAATAGAATAGAAGGAATAGAATAGCATAGCATAGAATAGAAGAAAGATAATAGAATAGAATAAGAATAGAATAAAATATAGAATAGAACAGAATATAAATGGAATAAGGAATAGAATGGAATAGAATAGAAGAAAGATAATAGAAGAGAAGAGAAAGAATAGAATAAAATAAGAATAGAATAGAAGAAAGATAATAGAATAGAGTAGAATAGAATAAAATAGAATAGAATAGAAAAAAGATAATAGAATAGAAGAAAGATAATAGAATAGAATAAGAATAGAATAGAATAGAAGAAAGATAATAGAATAGAATAGAATAAGAATAGAATAGAACAGAAGAAAGATAATAGAATAGAATAGAATGAAATAGAGTGGAGTGGAATGGAATGGAAGGAATAATAGAACAGAACAGAACAGAACAGAACAGAACAGAACAGAATAGAATAGAATAGAATAGAATAGAATAGAATAGAATAGAATAGAATAGAATAGAATAACAAAATTGGAAGGGACCTTGTGGTCTTCTAGTCCAACCTCAGCTCCGGTAGGAAACCCTATACCATCCTCAGGCAAATGGTTATCCAATCTCTTCTTTAAAATGTCCAGTATTTATATACCTATACTATAACTATACATAGTTATATGTACCTACATTGTAGAAAGAGGAAGCTTGAGAGAGTTTACAAGATCGATGCTATATGGAACAAAGCTGTGGCCGATTCTGGATGTTCTCCTTCGGATACCATGAAGCCCCCCCCCCCCCCGCGGTGCCCTCCCAGAAGACAACAAGGAAAAGAGGTCGTGCAGAGGATGTTGTAGCGTCCCAGGCCAATCCTGTGGGACCCTTCCTCGCAGCATCCTTTCCCCTTGGTGTGGGGCAGGGTCTCACAAAGCAAGCATTTAACATGGCCTGCTTGCCTCCCCCGCCCCCAAAGCAGGTCTTGTCCTACTTTAACCACTACGAAGCCTGTCTTTATTCCTGGCATCTGGCGGTGTGTTCTTTTTCTCCCCCCCCCCCCTTCCCCCCCCTGCACTCAGGGTTCACAATGAAATAAGCCGAATTAAGTGTTCGAGTGCTGTTTTCTGGAAGAATAGAGCTGCTCAAATTCTTATGGCCTGCAGTGACGGTTGCAATTTTTAATCCCTTTTATTCCTTTCTTTCAAAGGAGCTTGCTGCGTTCACATTTCTCCTGTTTCTCTCTCTTCCTCCCCCTCTCTTCCCAGCTGTAGGAAGAGAGCAGTATTAAAGATCGGTGAGGATGTGGTGTAGCTTACATTCCTCTCTTTTTTTTTTTTCTTTTTTCTTTTTAACCTGGGGCAACATCTCAGCTTGTTACTCCATTTTTTTTTTATTGGGTTTCCTGTCATTTAACATTCATCTCCACAGCAGAAAGTAAAAAGGCCAAAAGCTCAGCCGCAGCGTTGCCAAGGAAGAAGGAAGGACAAAAAAGAAAATTAAAAAAGAACCACGCTACTTCAAAAGTCTCCCCTTGGGTTCTTTTTGTGTTTTCTGAGGCTGCTGATAGTTAACAGTGTGCCAAAGCTATGGTGGTTGCCCTCACAAACATGAATTTAAAAGCTTCTTTTCAAAGGAAATAAATACACAAAAATGTCCTAATAAAGATGATTTTTCTCTCCATCCTCTTAAGTCAGGGTGTCCAACTTTGATGACTTTAAGACTAGTGGACTAGTGGCCAGCTATGCTGTCTGGGGAATTTTGGGGATTTGAAGTCCACAAGTCACCAAAGTTGGTCTCCCCATCCTGATTTTTAGCTCATATTTGGTTGGCTGTGTAGTTTGGGTCTGGAGCCTAGTTGGCATTCTTCAGGAGCAATCAGCAGGATTTGTAGCTGGCATAACAGACTGTCCAAAACCTCGTTTAAATCTAGGTTTATAAACATCTAAGAATTCTTTATTGGCCAAGTCTGATTGGACACACAAGGAATTTGTCTTCAGTGCGTAAGCTCTCAGTGTACATAAAAATACATTCATCAAGACTCATAAGTTACAATACTTAGTGATAGTCATAGGATACTAAAGAAGCAATCAAATCATACTAGGAAATTAAATAAAACAATATCGTAAAGATACAAGCAACAAGGTTATAGTCATAAGTAGAAAAGGAGATAGGTAATAGAAAGGATCAGAAGAAAAATAGTAATACAGTCTTAGTAAATAGTTTGACAGGGTTGTGGGAATTATCCTTTCCCCTCCAAAATATGACCTACCCTTAAAATAAGACCTAGCTTGATCATGCACCCAATATAAGCCCTACTCCCAAATAAGCCCTAACTGAGATCCCGCCCACTCCAGAATACACAGGTAAAAAGCTAGGGTGGGGATGGCAGGGTGGAGCTACCCTACTACTTACCTGCCTTGCTGGCCCATTTCTTCTGCAGCTGGTCAGGCTGGCAAGGCTTTCCTAAAGGCCTCTATAGCTGATAACAAAAACTCCGGATCGATCCTGAGCTCTTATCCACTGCAGAGGCCTTCAGGCTAGTCTTGCCGGCCGCAGAAGAAGAAGTTACTGAAGGCCTCTGACAGCGAAAAGGAGGCTGGTGGCAATGCATGCAAGTGAAGTTAGTTAGTGGATGACTTCCCCTGAAAAGAAGACCTGGTGCCCTTTTTGGTGGCAAAAAAATGTAAGACGGTCTTATTTTTGGGAAAACATGGTAGTTGTTTAACTGAGCGATGGCATGTGGGGAAAAACTGTCCTTGTGTCTAGTTGTTCTGGTTTGCAATCTAAATTTATAAGCCTCTATCCTCCTGCTGCTCTTCTGGTTATGAGCTCTTTGGGGAGCAGGGAATTGTAGCTTTGAAGGGCAACTTCTCCAAAGAGTCTGGAAGAACCTGGGGAAAATTTTCTCCCTCTTCTTGTTGCCCCCCACAGGGTCATGCGGCCGACGTCTTCGAGGCCTACACTCAACTTCTGACAGAGATGGTCCTGCGGCTGCCCTATCAGATCAAGAAGATAGCTGACACCAACTCCCGCATCCCGCCCCCTGTCTTCGACCATTCGTGGTTCTACTTCTTGTCTGAGGTTCGTCGTCTATATTGAGCCACTCAGAGGCCGTTAAATGGCAACTGCCGTGGCTCCTTTCTGCAAAGCCCTCTCGGCGGAGTCTGGTGCAGGTTTGATGCTCAGGCTCTCCTGCCCTAAAAGCCACTTTATGGTCAACTCTGCTTTAAGGGGGGAGTTTCCAGGCTTAAGATGGGACGTACCATCTGGGTGGGTGTCAGGTGAGGAACTCATTAACCTAAAGTCCAGGGAAGTAAAAGCCTCCCTCTTTCTCTCACATCTCCATCAAGGTGGCTCTGTGTCAGCTTGCCACAGACAACTCACAACAGCCAAAGGAGGGACAAAATGAAATCTGAAGGACAAAAAGGGAAATGTTAAAAGTTATTTCAAATAGTGAAATTGAATTGTTGAATTGTCCCACAGTGAGTTCTCCCATAATGAGTGGCCCATGGCGAGTTTGCCATGGTGAGTTGACCATGGCGAATTAGCTGTGGCTAGTTGGCCATGGCAAGTTGTCCCATGGGCAGTTGGCCAACTCACCAACTCCTGGTGAGTTGACCATAGCAGAGTTGGCCATAGTAGAGTTGGCCATGGTGAGTTGGCCATAGTAGAATTGGCTGTGATGAGTTGGCCATGGTGAGTTGGCCATAGTAGAGTTGGCCATGGTGAGTTGGCCATAGTAGAGTTGGCCATGGGGAGTTGTCCAAAGTAGAGTTGGCCATGGGGAGTTGGCCATAGTAGAGTTGGCTGTGATGAGTTGGCCATGGTGAGTTGGCCATAGTAGAGTTGGCCATGGGGAGTTGGCCATGGTGAATTGGCCATAGTAGAGTTGGCCATGGTGAGTTGGCCATAGTAGAGTTGGCCATAGTAGAGTTGGCCATAGTAGAGTTGGCTGTGATGAGTTGGCCATGGTGAGTTGGCCATAGTAGAGTTGGCCATGGTGAGTTGGCCATAGTAGAGTTGGCCATAGTAGAGTTGGCCATGGTGAGTTGGCCATAGTAGAGTTGGCCATAGTAGAGTTGGCCATGGTGAATTGGCCATAGCAGAGTTGGCCATGGTGAGTTGGCCATAGTAGAGTTGGGCATGGGGAGTTGGCTGCCGCGAGCTGTCCCATTCCGCCATCAAGCAGACTTTTGGAAAGCTCTCCCACCACCTCTCCTTCCTTCCAGTACCTGATGATCCAGCAGACCCCCTACGTGCGGCGTCAGGTGCGCAAGCTGCTCCTCTTCATCTGCGGCTCCAAGGAGAAGTACCGCCAGCTGCGGGACCTGCACACCCTCGATTCCCACGTCCGGGGAATCAAGAAGCTGCTGGAGGAGCAAGGCATTTTCCTGAGGGCCAGCGTGGTCACTGCCAGCTCCGGCTCCGCCCTGCAGTACGACACCCTCATCAGTTTGGTAAGCGGGGAAACTGTTGTGCAATTATGTGTTTGTGTGCGTGCCTTCGGAGTTTGGCCGAAGCATCCTGAGGAGGAAATCTGCAACCCTCAGCCCTTCCTCTCTTTTGTGAATAAACCTCTGGGATTCTTATAGGCCTTTGGCCCCCACCCCCAATCTCTCCTTGCTTCCAGACTCCCTCCCCCTCCTCCTGCCATCTGCAGCCCGAGGTGTTTAAGGGGGGGCCCAGCCTTTCCCAGGAGGGCCCAGTTCTTGAGCTTGACGTGAAGAGGAAAGGGATATTTTTAACTTCTCCAGAGGGGCTTGGGGGGATTTTGTGGGCTGAGGAGAAGTTTGAGCTTCAGTCAAGGGGCAACCAGGAGCTCAAAACCTCAAGATGGAGAAAACCAGAGTGGCTCCCCAGAGTTCTGAACTCCTGTATGGCAGGAGTGGTAAGTCGGCAACATCTGGATGTGGCATAAAATGACACAGGGAAGCCCAGTTTTCATACCAGCACTGAAGATCCCTGGGTGCTCTTTGCTGAAATAAACACCTGGCCTTTGCAGATGTTCTCTCAAAAACCTGTCCCCCCCTCCTCCCCCCTCCTCCTCCCCCCTCCTCCTCCCTCCCTCTCTCTTCCCTCCCCCTCTCTTCATCCCCTCCTTCCTCCTCCTTTCCTCCTCTTCCTCCATCCTTCCTCCCCTACTCACTACCTCCTCCCCCCACTCCTCCTTCTCCCCTCCTCTCCTCCTCCCCCATGCATCTTTCTCCTTCCCTCTCCCCTCCCCTCTCCTCCTTTCCTCCACCCCTTCTCCGTCCCTCCTCCTCCTCCTTTCCCCCTCCTCCCCCTCTTCTCCTCCTCCTACCCTCTCCCTTCCCTCCCCCACTCTTCCTCCCCTCCTTCCTCCTCCTCCTTTCCTCCTCTTCCTCCATCCTTCCTCCCCTACTCACTACCTCCTCCCCCACTCCTCCTTCTCTCCTCCTTCCCTCCCCCTCCCCTCCTCCTCCTCCCATCCTCTCCTCCTCCTCCATCCATCTTTCTCCTTCCCTCTGCCCTCCCTTCTCCTTTCCTCCATCCCTCCCCTCCTCCATCCATCTTTCTCCTTCCCTCTGCCCTCCTTTCCTCCATCCCTCCTCCGTCCCTCATCCTCTCCCCCTCCTCCTCCTCTTCTCCTCCTCCTTCCCTCTCCCTCTTCTCCTCCTCCTTCCCTCTCCCTTCCCTCCCCCTCTCTTCATCCCCTCCTCCCCCTCCCCTCCTCCTCCTTTATCCATCTTTTTCCTTCCCTCTCCCCTTCCCTCTCCTCCTTTCCTCCATCGCTCCCCCTCCCCTCCTCCTCCTCCATCCATCTTTTTCCTTCCCTCTCCCCTTCCCTCTCCTCCTTTCCTCCATCGCTCCCCCTCCCCTCCTCCTCCTCCATCCTTCTCCTTCCCTCTGCCTTCCCTTCTCCTCCTTTCCTCCATCCCTCCCCCTCCCCTCCTCCTCCTCCATCCATCTTTCTCCTTCCCTCTGCCCTCCCCTCTCCTCCTTTCCTCCATCCCTCCTCCGTCCCTCCTCCTCTCCCCCTCCTCCTCCCCTTCTCCTCCTTCCCTCTCCCTCTCCTCCTCCTCCTTCCCTCTTCCTTCCCTCCCTCTCTCTTCATCCCCTCCTTCCTCTTCCTCCTCTTCCTCCATCCTTCCTCCCCTACTCACTACCTCCTCCCTCCCCCTCCCCTCCTCCTCCTCCATCCATCTTTCTCCTTCCCTCTCCCCTCCCCTCTCCTCCTTTCCTCCACCCCTCCTCCTTCCCCCCTCCTCCTCCTCTGCCCCTTCCAGATGGAGCACCTGAAGGCCTGCGCCGAAATTGCCACGCAGCGCACGGTCAACTGGCAGAAATTCTGCATCAAAGACGACTGTAAGTCCCTTGGGGGGGGAGGGCTTGCAAGGAATCGTGGCCCCTCTCCCAGAGGCCCAATGGGATCCCTGTGCTCTTCTTTGGGCTTTTGGGAGCGGGGGGGGGGAGGGGGTGATGGGAAGGGCCAAAGATTCCTAGTTCCTGGGCCGTTGCACCCTCAACTTGTAGAACCTTCAAAAGCCTGAAGCTGCCTCCCTTGTTCCTGCCTGCCTCTGCTTGGCCATAACATCTTGCAGAAATCACGTTTAAAGGGTGCTTTTTTTTCATGAACGTGGAAGAAAAACCAGCCTTCCCCTTTTCTTCCTCCTCCTCCTCCTCCTCCTCCTCCTCCTCCTCCTCCTCCTCCTCCTCCTCCTCCTCCTCCTCCTCCTCCTCCTCCTCCTCTTCTCCTTTCAGCTGTCCTCTATTTCCTGCTGCAAGTCAGCTTCCTGGTCGACGAAGGTGTCTCGCCCGTCCTCCTGCAGCTGCTCTCCTGCGCCCTCTGTGGCAGCAAGGTCCTCTCTGGGTCGGCTTCGGCTGGCTCCTCAGGCACAACAGTCCCCGGAGGGTCCAGCTCAGGCCAGCCATCCGGCCAGAGCAAATCCTCCACCAAGAAGAGCAAGAAGGAAGACAAGGAGAAGGAGCGAGAGGGTGAGAGGCTGTTGAGGCCTTTGGGCTGTGGGTGAGGGGACTTGCGGCCCTCCGAAGGTTGCCAGCAGCCGGCAGCCCCATGGCCTGAGCCCTCTTGAATTCTCTCCCAGGGGACGGCTCCTCCGGCAGCCAGGAAGACCAGCTCTGCACCGCCCTGGTGAACCAGCTGAACAAATTTGCCGACAAGGAGACGCTGATTCAGTTCCTGCGCTGCTTCCTGCTGGAGTCCAACTCGTCGTCCGTGCGTTGGCAGGCTCACTGCCTGACTCTGCACATCTACCGGTGAGTAGGCCAGCCCTGGGCTAAACTGAGTTCCACCTGTCTAGGTCCCCAGAGCTGCCTTCCTCCCCCTGGGCTGAGAAGAGGAAAGGGACCGTGGCTTTAAAAAATGCCATAGAACATGGAGATCGAAGGACAAAGAAGGAGAATTCGATAAAGCAAGGGTGTGTGTGTGTGTGTCTAAGCTTGGCCACTTTAAGGCTTGTGGACTTCAACTCCCAGAATTCCCCAGCCAGCTTGGCTGCTTTTGAGACTTGTGGCTTCAACTCCCAGAATTCCCTAGCTAGCTTGGCCGCTTTTAATACTTGTGGACTTCCATTCCCAGAATTCCCCAGAAACTTGACCACTTTAAGGCTTGTGGACTTCAACTCCCAGAATTCCCTAGCCAGCTTGGCTGCTTTTGAGACTTGTGGCTTCAACTCCCAGAATTCCCTAGCTAGCTTGGACGCTTTTAATACTTGTGGACTTCCATTCCCAGAATTCCCCAGAAACTTGACCACTTTAAGGCTTGTGGACTTCAACTCCCAGAATTCCCCAGCCAGCTTGGCTGCTTTTGAGACTTGTGGCTTCAACTCCCAGAATTCCCTAGCTAGCTTGGCCGCTTTTAATACTTGTGGACTTCCATTCCCAGAATTCCCCAGAAACTTGACCACTTTAAGGCTTGTGGACTTCAACTCCCAGAATTCCCCAGCCAGCTTGGCTGCTTTTGAGACTTGTGGCTTCAACTCCCAGAATTCCCTAGCTAGCTTGGCCGCTTTTAATACTTGTGGACTTCCATTCCCAGAATTCCCCAGAAACTTGACCACTTTAAGGCTTGTGGACTTCAACTCCCAGAATTCCCCAGCCAGCTTGGCTGCTTTTGAGACTTGTGGCTTCAACTCCCAGAATTCCCTAGCTAGCTTGGACGCTTTTAATACTTGTGGACTTCCATTCCCAGAATTCCCCAGAAACTTGACCACTTTAAGGCTTGTGGACTTCAACTCCCAGAATTCCCCAGCCAGCTTGGCTGCTTTTGAGACTTGTGGCTTCAACTCCCAGAATTCCCTAGCTAGCTTGGCCGCTTTTAATACTTGTGGACTTCCATTCCCAGAATTCCCCAGAAACTTGACCACTTTAAAGCTTGTGGACTTCAACTCCCAGAATTCCCCAGCCAGCTTGGCTGCTTTTGAGACTTGTGGCTTCAACTCCCAGAATTCCCTAGCTAGCTTGGCCGCTTTTAATACTTGTGGACTTCCATTCCCAGAATTCCCCAGAAACTTGACCACTTTAAGGCTTGTGGACTTCAACTCCCAGAATTCCCTAGCCAGCTTGGCTGCTTTTGAGACTTGTGGCTTCAACTCCCAGAATTCCCTAGCTAGCTTGGCCGCTTTTAATACTTGTGGACTTCCATTCCCAGAATTCCCCAGAAACTTGACCACTTTAAGGCTTGTGGACTTCAACTCCCAGAATTCCCCAGCCAGTTTGGGGAATTCTGGGAATGGAAGTCCACAGGTCTTAAAAGTGGCCAAGCTTCTCCCCCTGTGCAATAAAGTCTAGCCAGACATTCAGAGAGCAGCCACTGACTGTAGAAATTTCCCTTTAGGAACTCCAACAAGTCCCAGCAAGAGCTGCTACTGGACCTGATGTGGTCCATCTGGCCAGAGCTGCCGGCCTACGGGCGGAAGGCTGCCCAGTTTGTGGATCTCCTGGGCTACTTCTCTCTGAAAACCCAGCAGACGGAGAAAAAGGTAAGAGCTTGGAATGGCCTCTTCTGCCGTTCCCTCCTTATTCCCAGCACTGCCACTGTTTCTGCTGGTGGAGGCTGGGAACTCCTGTGCCCATTTCAAGTGCTGAAAACAACTGGGGAGGTTTCCCCCAAGATCCATCTTTAGAGGAGGGGGGCATTTCTGTGTGATTCACAGCCACCCTTGTAAGGTAGGCTAGGTCAAAAGAGCAAAGAGCCAGCTGGTGAAGTCAGAGCTCAGGTGTCCATCTTGCTTGTCCTGTTTGTATGGGAGGGTAACTCACCTTCCCAGGTGCTAAAACCTGAGAAGAAATGCTCCCCCCTACCTTTTTTTTAAATTTTATTTGACTGGAACCTCGACTTCTCCAGGGGTGTAAGAAGCCACCTTGAGCCATTTAAGGACCATTGTCTGTAGCTCACCTGAGTTTGCTTTATGGAACCTCCCCTGATTTTTGTGTTGGGGACTCTCTTTCAGTCCAAAGAATATTCCCAGAAGGCCGTGGAGATTCTCCGGATGCAGAACCACATCCTCACCAATCACCCGAACTCCAACATCTACAAGTGAGGGTTGCTTGGCACGTTCAGAGCCCGGGGTGGGGACGAGCTGGTGGGGATGAGGGTCCTTCTTATTGGGAGGTGAGAGGGAGCCACTTGGCTGTCTGCCCAAATTAACTTCGCAGTGCCTGGACATTCGTAATCTTTTAACAACCCCATAATCCCTCACGGGGTGGAATCTTGGGGAGCTGAGGGTTTACTGGCTGGATATCCTTCCCGTTGTCAGTGCGGAGTTTTGTTCAGCAGTTATATTCTCACTGTGCCCTGAGAGAGAAATACCTGCCTGTACCTAGGATTGAACTCACAGCCTCCCGATCGTGAGCTCCACTTCTAGGCCATTGCACCGTTCAGTGTGCTGTGCCCAGAAATGGTTCCAGATTCATTCCAAGCAGCCCTTTCTTTAGCGTGGGACTCAAAGGAGACATCGTGGGTTGCCTGACTTAACTATATTTCATGCATGGCGAGGAAATGAAATTCAGGGGGGGGTTTTTTTGGCGCTGGTCCTGCTTGGGAATTAGAAGGGAAAAGCGGGCAGCCAGCTGGGACTTTGACCTGAACAGACTAAATCAGCTGCCTTCTTCTTCCCCTTCATTCCAGCACCCTCTCTGGCCTGGTGGAGTTTGACGGCTACTATTTAGAGAGTGACCCCTGTCTCGTTTGCAACAACCCCGAAGTGCCTTTCTGCGTAAGTGATCCCTCCCCCTCTCCCTGTGCTTTCCAGCCCTGCCTGGCCTCTTGGGGTTCAACTCGTAAAGCATTCCTGGCTTGCTTTTGAGTTGCCCTAAGAAGGAGAGGAGGGGGATCGATGGAGCAGTTCAGTTGCTGTGAGCAGAAGCGCAATTCCGCGCATACCTTTCTCCAGGTTGTGTCCCAGGTGACCAGAGACAACGGGAGACAGCCGGGGAAAGTGCTCTTATTGGAGAATGTGGTTTATGACACACCCTGGGAGGAGGGCAGGGGAGGGGAACAGGGTCAGAGGTGGGCAGTAAACGACGCAGGGCGGAGCAAAAAGGGCAGACATGTTGTTCCTAATAAATAATTTGAATTTCTTTTGAAACTTGGCTCGAGGCTCAGGAATCAATTACATCCCTCGGAACCCTAACACTCGGCCTCTTCCAGCCCATCTCTCTCTTCTCCCTTTTCTCTTAGTACATCAAGCTCTCCTCCATCAAGGTGGACACCCGCTACACCACCACCCAGCAGGTGGTCAAGCTGATTGGCAGCCACACCATCAGCAAAGTGACGGTCAAGATCGGAGACCTGAAGCGCACCAAGATGGTCCGGACCATCAACCTCTACTACAACAACCGGACCGTGCAGGCCATCGTGGAGCTGAAGAACAAGTAAGGGAGGGTGCACCAGCAGTGGGATCCTGACCGGTTCCGTTTCTGGTTCGTGTGCGCACCTAATGCACATGCTCCTCACACGCGCATACAGCT